>JAQFVV010012732.1:170000-455000 GCA_028023455.1 Epiperipatus broadwayi | reverse complement strand
TTCTAAACCATATAATCATATGAGAACAAGACTAAGGATGCAACATTGTCTCATAAATAGCAATATTTCCTTGTCGATGAGCCAAATATAAAGGTAAACTAATAAAGACTCCCAAAATGTGAAGGTAAATAAGTGCTATTCACCAAATAACTTGCAATTTGAATAATCATGAATATAATAAAATATTATATCCGAGCTTAGCTAGCTAGCCTGCAAGTGTTTCATAGATTTGGGCAACCACATATAATATATAAAATCATAAGCCAAGTGGTTTTCTCTACTTATGCACTAAGTATATAAACAATCTGAATATACTACATAAATGTTGTACCTAAGCAAGTAAAATATATAATTAAAAATAGATAAATAAATATGTTGATTTACAAATAAATATATAGCAGTTTATATTTATATTTACAATGAACTCAAAAATTTGTAATGTGTCAATACAGTGTTCACAGATTGAGTACCTTGCTTGGCAAAGAAGATACAATTCAATAAATGACTTAAGTGATGATAAAGTATAGTATGGGATGCACAATGGATTATCTTAATTATAAAATAAATGCCATAATAAATAATTTTATAATGATTGATGATTAATAAGCAAATCAAAAGACAGGTTAATAATAATAATAGAAATTTATTGGAATAAACATTAATTCATTGAGATGGATAAAATAAAGATTACAATTTTAATTTACCAACTGCAATCTAATATCCTATCATATATTTTATAATTTACCCCCTCCCCCATTCTCATTTTTTCGATTGCAATTAACAGATATGATATACATTTAAATTATAAAGCATACATCTATGAAAAAGTTAATGATAATTTTTTTAAACAATGTCTTCAAATTGTGATACTGTTATTTTTTAAACAAAAATTCTCATATTGCTTAAATGATAATAAATGCCAAATAATTTATAATAATGAAATTATTACTAAAAAAAACCAAAATCTTAATAAATATTTATCACTAAAATTATCATTATAACTTTTGTTTTAACCATTTCTTTTTTTAAAAAAAAAGATACTTATCTGATAGTATTAATTTAAAAGATTTTTATTAGCATCTGTTAGCACAGTTTTGCATATATATAATAATTTCAGCTGATATTCCATTATTCAATGGTGTTTTCTCTGGTACTTCTTTTTTGCTAGCAAAAACACAAACATAGGGATCCATCAGTAATTTAAATTATTAGATGATTTCCAATTGTTATTCCTGTTGATAATGAAATTCCAAGTGAATTCAATTATCTTAGCTGTATGGTGATCAGCATATCTTTTGTGTTTCCATTTGTTGTAATCATAAAGATACCAAATAAAAAGGGAGTTTATGCACCCTCTGTAAGATGTCTTATTCACAGTTCATATTTTTTTGCTATATGTCCTAAATATATTTATACTAAATAACATAAAATAAACACACATTTTTAAGCAAAAGAAAATATTATCTTCTTGCTAAAATCATTTCTATAGCCATAACAATACAAAACATAGTCTTTTACTTTTATTTAAACATGGACATGTGGTTCTTTCTTTTAAATCTGATAAGACATTGTTATCATTTGCACAATAATAACTTTAAAAAATATTTAATTTTTTAAATTTAATAAATAAATGGTTCACTTATCCCAGATTTGTTCAAAACAATAACTTTTTTATTAAATAGAAAATCTTTAAATGTTTCCTTTATTTAGCTATTTATACACTATGAGGAAACTATAGGTGGCAACATGTGTACACCACATATTCCCACCCTTGACAAAAAATAAAGAAAACAATTCAAAACAATTAACATAAAATCATCATGACCACTTGAACATTATATAAATAATGCATGGTTAATTAAATCTAAATCACCACAACAATGAAATTAATGATTATATGCAGTTATGTTTCTTGTAATTTTTTTAAACAGACTGCAATTAACAACAATTATTATATTCCTTAGTACCCTTACATTTCATTCTAACTGATATTTGTAAAATGCATCCATAGTATTATATAAGTTACATAAATTTTGATCATATAAAATCAATTCTGTTATTTTTGATAAATACTGATTTTTTTATACCAGATAAAACCATGAATATAGTCATCCTAAATTGGACACTTACTATTATATCCATAATGATTGACATATTTGGTTGAAGCCTTGCAGTAAATCACTAATATTGCAAATCTAACACATATTACTGGACTTACACAGTAATCAAGACAAATTATTATGTCCCCGGTCAATGTAGCTACATTTGTCAGTGCATACTTCATGGTGATATAACCATTTAGAATTTCAACGTTTTACCACTAATGATAAAATTGTATATTTGTCCACACTATTTAAGCTTGTGATGGAATTTCCTTTGAAAGAAACCTATTAATTTATCTTGGATCACATCACATCTAAATCAATATCATAATACAGATGACTTTGCTGCATCTGAATTCCTAAACTCTACTTTTATTCTAGCATTCCAATCTATAGCTTTTCATCTTAGTTTCTATAATTTGGGTCCAACCCTGTTTTATTTCTAAAATTATCTTCTAATTTATTGATTTTTTTGCATTTGACTTTGAGTTTCTTCCATCTTACACTTCAGTTCATTAAACTTAACTTTAAGCTATGCATTTGCTCTTGTCTAATTGTTATTTTATGAACTGACTTTATATGTACATGCATGATTTCTTGTTTCAACCTATTCTCTAACTCATATTGATCCTGTTCCATTTTTATGATTAACATTTTCTTGCTTTTTTAATTTTTGCTTCAATACTTGTTTGAGTATTTCTTGATTCTTGTCATATTTTTTGGGATTTGTTTTACTTTTAATTTAAGGTCTTTTTGGCTTTGCTTCACTTCCCTTTAATTCTTGTCACATTTCCCCCAACTTTGCTTAAATTCTTGTTTCATTTACTTCATTTCACTCACTGAACTTTTCAACATAGCCATTATAGGTTCATTTTAATCATTTTTTGATGTGGCATAGACTTCATTGACTTTTCCTCCCTGTTCTAACATATCTAACTCTTTCTTATTTTCCATAGTTTATTTCAGATTTGTATTTATTATTTTATTTTAGAAAAAAAAAGAACATGTCTCTCCTCCCCCTCAAGTCAATATCTCAGACCAAAGGTAATGGATAACTTGTTTTCTCTACTAAGCTTTATACATTGAACTCTACAAATTAATTAAATCTGTACTCACATACACTTTAAATCATATAATATAACCTTTTAGTATAAAATACTGCAATAATATCGTCTTTTCATAGTGACTGATTTAACTATCCACAATTCCAAACTACTGTGCATAAATGTATTTATTTAATTTTTTAAAATTCAACTTAAATTGTGTATAATATAGTGTAAATTTCATAACTATGCTCAAAATACTTTGTGTTATGCTATTATCAGAAAATTCAAATAGTGAGGACTAATGTTTTCTAGCTATTATTCCAAATAAACAAGGTACAATAACTTTAACAAAATAATATAACTTCAAATACTGTTCATTATTTATTTTATAGTTACTTCATGAGAAGAATTTAATATTTATTAGTAATGAGCCCATATTTTTTTGACATTTTACTAACATATAGTATATGTATAGTGCTTTTAAAATATCACAAATATAAATTCTTATTTTTATTATTATATGACAAGTCCAGGCATCAACATTTGGCACTTTACCTTCACATGTCCTATTTATCATATTTATAAAATATTTTATATATAAAGCATTTAATAACTTTGCTATTTTTCAACTGGTGTATTCTTGCACCTCCTATTTTTCAGAAAGCAATTCTACCATTTACTGTTAATTCAATCTTTTAAAAAAAAACAACTAAAAATTTAAAAATTATTATCTATTGAGTCAATAATCTGTTTACTCTAATACTAGTACACACAAAAATAGCTGGTATCAATAGTGATCATTAATCAAATATTTTAATTCTATCTATCATATGGATCATGTATAAATACTCAAGCCCTTGTTGGGCAGCCAAAATGTCAAGAAAATTATTCTAAACCATTTGAGAACAAAGCTAAAAAGGCAATATAATTAATAGTAACAATTCCTTGTTGGATGAGCCAAATGTAAAGGAAGACTAAAAATAGGTGTTAACACAAGAAGGTAAAATAAATGATGTTCACTGCATAGCTTGCATATTAGGATAATCATGAATATAATAAAATATTATAACTGACTTTTGTTAGTTAGTCTGCAAATGCCTCATCAATTTGATCAACTATATGTAATATATAAAATCATGAACTAAGTGGTTTTCTCCACTTATGCACTAAATATTTGAACAACTGAATATATGAAATATATGTTATACCAAGGCAACTAAAATATATAATCAAAAATAGGTAAAAATATGTTGATTCAGAAATGACTCTATGATAGTTTAAATTTATATTTACAATGGACTCATGAAAATTAAGACACCCATGATCCATAATATTTTGCTTGGCAAAGAAGATACAATTCAATAAATGATCACTTATTTGATGATAAATATAGCTCGGGGTGTACAATGAATTATCTTAATTATAAAATAAATGGTGTAATAAAATAATTTTATAATGATTGATGTAATAGGCAAATTAAAAGATTTAGTTTAATAATAACAATAATATAAATTTATTGAAATAAGCATTAACTCATTGAGGTGGATAAAATAAAAATTATAATTTTAATTTACCAACTGCAATCTAATATCCTATCATATATTATATAGTCATGAAAAGAGTAAAGATAAATTATTTAAACAGAGTCATAAAAGTTTTGATATTGTTACTTTTTTAAAACACACACACATATACACACACATATATATATATATATTGTTTAAATGATAATGAATTCCAAGGAAGTTATACTAATGGAAATTATTACTAAAAAGAGAAACTTTAATAAATGTTTATCACTAAAATTATCATCATGCCTTTTCTGTTTTTAACCATTTTTTTAATTGAAACTTATCTAATAGTATTAATTAAAAAGGTTTTTATTAGGGTATATTACTACAGTTTTGCATATATATGACTTCAGCTGATATTTCATTATTCAATGGTTTCTTTTGGTACCTATTTTTTCTAAAGAAAACACAAACATAGGAATTAATAAACAATTTAAATCAATAGATGTTATCCAATTATTATTCCTGTTGCTATTGTAATTCAAGGTTAATTCAATTAATTTAGCTCTTGGTGATCAGCATAGTGTTTGTGATTTTAATATGTTTTAACCATAAAGATACCAAATAAAGAATAAACTCCTGACCCTTCTCTCTAAGTTGTGTTATTCACAGTGCATATTTCTTTGCTATATGTCCTGAATATATTTATAAAACAAGTAAAGAAAAATCAACACAAATTTTTAAGCAAATGAAAGTACATGTTTTCTTGTTAAAATCATTTCTATAGCTATGATCACACAAAACTTAATTTTTTCTATTTCTTTAATCACTGACTTTTAAACATGGGATTTTCTTTCTTCTAATTCTAATAAGGCATTGTTATCATTTGCACAATAACAATTTTTTTAAAAAAAATCATTTTTTAAATTTAATAGAAAAAATGATTCACTTATTCCATAGATTGTTGAAAAAATATTTGTTTTATTAAATAGCATCTTTAATTATTTTCTTCTTTATCTATTTATGCTACAGGAAATATAGTTTTCATGGCATATGTTAAATAAAGTAGTTTTGGGTTAACTGTCTTTTTAAAAAATTTTAGAAAATACTTCTCCATTGTTAAGGTTACTTTTAAAAAACATAGTTTCGATAGTGAGATTGAGTATGAAGTAAGAATGAGAATAAGTATGAAGTAGTTGATCATTCAGAATATGTGAATAATAAAGTTTATTCTTCAGTTTTCCATTAATTGATTTCAGGTTTATATTAGAGAGATATAATGGTCTCCATAAGGCTAAATATGTGGTGCATCACTGTATAAACTGTCTTTTAATATTTTAGTCAATCTCTCATATTTACAAATATACTTATTTACAAATCATACTTTTCCAAATTAGCAAATATTTTATTTTATTAAATCATTTGTGTCCAATTCTAAAAAGTGTTTAAAAGCTAATGTATTTATTTCTGGTTAAAGATATTTTTATGTTCATTAATTATGACATTAATTAATCTACTAAGCTGATCTACATATCTTTCTGAGCACTGTAAACATGAATTTTATATCATCCTTTTTCAAAAGTCTCCGTGTTTAGGTTTATTGAAAACAATTTTTGCTACTAAAAGTAGTCTTTACATAATCTTCTACTATTTTACAATACTCCTTTAATATAAGGTAAAACCACTCTATAACATTGGATTATCAACTTTAACCAAAAGTCTTTATATATATATATAGACGAGAGAGAGAGAGAAAAAGAAAACGAAAATAATAAAAAATTTGCTATATATAAACAAACTCTAGAAAAGAAATTTTCCCACAGACAATAAAAGAATTATTCAATCTATTTACTTGACATCTTAGGATTGTTTAAAGTTTTCTATAAAAACATTATTTTTTGAATAGATTTTTATATATTATCAATTTCTAGTCACCTTTGTACCATATTGTCATTTTAACCTTATAACATTATAACATATATTGTTACAATATCTTTGGAACTTATCTTTGAAAAAAATAATAAGTTTATTTCCCTCAAAACAAAATGCATTTTCAAGTTTATTAAAATATATTTGTTAAAAAAATGTTACACTTTACTAATTTCACTTGTCACATTAAATGAAAATATATTCATACAATTTTAGATGATGTAAATGAAGACGTAGAATTGGATTTTTATTTGACATATTTCAAAATATTACCTGCTATCTTAAATATATATTGTTATTTTTTACGTATCATAAACCATTTACATATATATATATATATATATAACGGTTATAACTTAAGAATTATGTCACTCTGTTGAAATATTTTTTTTAGCGTATTAAGTGCAATAGCAGCATATTGAAAACTGCACTGCACTTCAAAATTAGTTTACTTTGACACCTAAATTAACGAAGATATTTCAATTTAATAAAATTTTCATAATCAACATTAAGTAAAGTATTTTTCCCTTTTTTAAAGTATCTAATTTTTCAACACTTCTTTATAAAAAAACTTCTATAATAATATGATTAATTGTAAGCACATTGATTCACTATTGTATTAAAATTCTCTCTCTCTCTCCTCTCTCTCTCTCTGACTTTTTTGATCTCCAATAATTCGTGACATTTAAGTATTATAGTTAAATCTAAAATAAATATATTAAATAATCTCAATACTACCATAACTCCATGTGTCTGTGTGTTTCATTTAAAAAATGGATATATTAATCTTTAATTGAATTTTGATGTTTATATCTGTGTTAGAGACAATTTCTCGTTTAGTAAATTATTTATAATAATCAGTACTGTATTTAACTAAAATGGATGGTGTCAAAATGTAGGTTGAATTAGTTTGACATTTGTAATTCAATATGTAATTATTAAATCTAATATCTTATCACCAAAAATCATACAATTCCTTTTTGTAATTAAAATTTGTACCATTATGCAATTAAATTGGAATCCTGGCATTGAGGAAGTATATTAATGATCTTAATGTGATTAAGCAATTTTCATAAAAATTAAATAATAGATTAAAAGTTACATAATGGAGAAGATATTTTGTGATCACATGAATTATATTTTAAAATGTATGGTATATGAAATTATTTTATATGATTGACAACGATTTTTGATAGAAAGTTTCAACAGGTAAAAGCACTCAAAAAGTAGAGCACATGTTTAAAGCATTTAGTGCATATTTAAAATAGCTTTAAAGCTCATATGGTTTCTAACAAAGATATTAAATAATGATTACTATGTTGTATTTTTTTCGTTTCCTTAAATATATAATACTTTTGCATATTATTAGCGAAGGGGGATATATTTTCCTTTCTACTATAATATCTGGTTTTAGTCAACACCGAAAGTGTATTCAGCCAGATATTAAAGTAGAAAGGAAAAGATATTCCACTCAAACATACGCTCATATGTATGCAAAATTATTATAATGATGATGATTTAGAGTCATTCTTTTCTTAAAAAAATTATATATTCTATGCTAAACATTATCATAAATTACAATTAAAATTCTGTCAATACATGTTTATGCATTTGCACAATTAATTAATTAATTAATTAATCTTGATTTTATTCTGTTTTTTTTTTTCATTCATTTGCATATATGGTCCTAAATAGCTTCTATTTTAATGTTATAAATATTTTTTATAACAATAATTTTTTTAAACAATTTCATATTTTTGTGCATTTTTTTACAATGCTTTGTTCAAGCAATTCTTAAACTAAGAGATGTGCACGATGATTGTAAAAGGGATATGTAAAAAATAAACTATTTTTGAAAAATTATATTTAAATAATATATTCAAATAATGTAAAACTGATGTAAAGAAATTAAAACTATTTGCAAGATTTTAAAAATAACACCCACGTAAATTGTTTTATCTTAATTGCTGGTAAAACTATTAAATTGGCTGGCGTTAAAATAAATCATTAACGTTTGAAAAGGGCACTAAACCATGTGTCAAAAAATCTTTTTATGTAAGATTAATATATATTTACATTAGCTGTTATGTATGATTTTTATTATTTGTTATAAATTATGTGAAAGAAGAGTATATTGGATTTTATTATTCTAATTTTTGATATTAAATTCTTAATGTCATTTTGCACCAGCTGTTTAAGCGAAAATGGATTTTTAACAATGTTATATTTAATAACAAATAAAGAAAAAAATAATACTTGAGCCTAATTTACTTTTTTTTCTCTCATGTGTCATAGCATCAGCCGGGAAGTGAACCCGTTAACCGTGAACCCGCTAACAACGGACAACTGCTTGTAAGACAGCTGTCACTGACCTCTCGACCACCAATGTTAAAATAATATACAGCATGAAATTTAAAATTTGTGTTTTGCAAAACAAACTCTTTTGGTTTGTTAATATTAATTTAATTTATTATTATTATTATTATTATTATTATTATTATTATTATTATTATTATTATTATTATTATTATTATTATTATTATTATTATTATTATTATTATTATTATTATTATTATTATTATTATTATTATTATTATTATTATTATTATTATTATTATTATTATTATTATTATTATTATTGTTTTTATATAGGTTTTTGTATATTGGTGAGACCAGTCACCCCATTGAAAAATGATTACAAGAGCACAAACTGATGATTAGAAGAAAGAAAACAGCTGTGTCTATGGTAGCAGACCATGTATGTACAAATGAACATATGTTAAATTGGAAAAATACAAAAAAAATTGGATAGAGAGAAAAAGATACGAGGAAGAAAATTCAAAGAAGCTGTTCACATCACAATGGTGAATAATATTATAAATCAACATAGTGTGACTATAAATAATGTATGGATATCAGTAATGAACTTTGATTTTAGGAAAAAGTGAAGAAATCAGGAGAAACTTTATACAAAACTATATGAGATTTCTACTGACTGTTGCCTTTGATAGGATAACCCATTTGGTTACAGCATTACCTTAAAATTCAATATTCAAGAATCTAAAGATCCAAGTTTGATTCCCATGCTAATATCTTCACTGGTCAAGTCAGCAACATCTGAAGAAGAGAGGAGAATAATATCTCTTGAAACATTGTGTATATACTAACATGTGTCTATTATTAACAGTTGAATGTAAATGAAATATTTAAATTAAATTAAATTTTGCTAAAGACATTCAATATTTAATATTAGATGATGGGAATGGCCCAATATATAAATACAATTAAAATATCATCATCACAAATAGAGAATGTTAGTCAAAATAATAAATTAGAGGACAAAACATAGATAAAGCTGGATTTATACCTTATGTGAACATAATGAGAAATATGTTGGAATATCTCTTTCAACAGAACATGAGTAAAATGACATGAGGAGCATTAAAATACTCTAGAATAATAAAAAAATATGTTAAGATAATATTTGGTTACTAAGAATAGATCATAAAGCTGAATTTTTATGGATATTCTTGATGATTAACAAAAATAGAGCAAGAGTACAGTTAATATTTTGAAGTTACTTAGGTCAAAAAGTAATTAGGAAATTAATTGATGAAATTACAAATTCAATTTACATTTAAAACAAATGTGAAAGCTCAAAAATTACACATATATACATCTATAGACATTGAATTGCTTGTATATGCAGTTTTGAATGTTTATATGAAAAGTGAAATTTTATAAGCATCAATATAATTTAAAAAAATAAAAAAAGATATAAATGTAACTTTTGAAATTATTTTTTTAAATTATTTTATTTTTAATCAAATAAATCTGATTTTATATTTCTATTTTTTATATAATTTTAGATTTAACTCAAAATCATACGATAGAATATTTGTTTAGACATTTTATTATCATGTTTGTTTCAATTAAAAATGTTTTTATGTTCAAAACAAAGTTAATTAAATATATTAGGATCAATAATGATTTGGAATCTAAAAGTGTAAATAAGAAAAAGTTAAGTCTTAATTAATTCTTGGTATAATGTTGAAAAATAGTAAAAGATTTAGTTCTATTTGTTATATCTTATGAAATTTGTTAATTAATATCTGAATAGCTTTGTCCTACTAATTATTATAAAAACTGTATAAATAGAAAAAAATTCATAATGATATTGAAAGAGTGTGTGTATGTCTTATGTTAAAGATTTTTTGCAAGTTAATTATTTTATTTTTCATTAGATTATCCTTCAGAATCTGCTATTACTTATATAGAAAAAGAAGACTCACTCCTTATTTGATTCAAAGTCACCACAAAGCATCAAGTTATAGACAAACAAATGCTCATAGAAATATCTGATTAAAGTAGAAAATAATTAAAAGATATTTAAATCTCTCTATATAATCGCTTGGTCCCGGATCTGAAACTTTTTGGTGAATATTTTGATTATTCTAAATTATATATAACATAGCATGATTTCATTATTAAAAATGAAAAGTCTACATAAAACTTGTCTAGTTATAATTTAGTATGTTCCAATAATAACATGAAAATGTTTATGAAAGATTCTCCAAAATATTAAGATTTTAAATTGCACATTAAATAGTATAACACACAAGAAACTCACTGTAACAATTGTTGAACAGTTAAATAGTTTTTTTATAATTCAGAGATGATTCTTTATATCATTATTTTAATAGTCATCTGAAAATTCCACCCATAACTACAAGTTATGTTGTTAATTTACCAAAATACTTCTATTTTGAAAAGAAAAACTGTAAATAATTTATTTCAAGCAAATTATAACAAAAATCCATGAATGGAAAATGAAAACATTCAAATAATTAGTTATATATTTGCTAATTTTTCTAATTTTCCTCCTTATGATATTTCACCTTTATTACATGTTAAAATATTTATTTTATTTTAGAATAATATTATATTTTTAAGGATCAAAATATATTCTGAAAAGTTGAAATATGTAATTAAGGAAAATATATTACTAATTATTAAATCAAATTTTAATAAATTTCAATATCATATTTAAAAGGTTAGACTTAAAGATCCTAAAATGTAATCTTAGGTAAGAAAATGTGTTGCAGTAATATTTTATTACATAATAAAAACAAAACTTTTAAAATAATTAATGAAAAGAGCTTGCTTTATTCAATATATTCACCTTACATATAATAAATAATTTGATAAATAATATAATAGAATATTCTTATATCAGTTCAAATAACAATTTTAAATTAAACAAATATTTTAATTATTGAAATAAAAGTTATTAATCATTTTAGCATGAATAAATACGTGTGGATATATGGACATGTTGTAATGAAGTATTCGAATAATTAAATAGCTTTGGAAATGATTACTATTTTTATTTAGTTACGATAGAATGACAGCCTGTTAAGCTAAATTGTGGTTGTTCGAAGGTATTCATTTATTAACAACATTCTCACAGCGTCTGCGCAATTTAGCTTAACAGGCTGTCATTCTATCGTAATTATAATCGCACGCAAGACGTTATAAAATAAATGCTTATTTTTATTTAGCTATAAGAACAATGGTGTGACATTATTTTTTGAAAAGTCATTGAGATATTTAAATATATAAAACTGTTTATGATCCTATTGTAATTAAATGGTCTAGTAAAAAAGATAAATATATAAAGAATAGTTATATTTTTTAATTAATGACTAAGATAGAAGAAATAATGTATTTTTTATGAGCATTATTATAGATTATTTGTGTGATATTATTGATCAATACTAGCAGAGTGATGAACAATGAAATAAATAGTGATATACAAAGTTTATGATATGAAAAGATATTGCTTATAAATTAGCAATCTAGCATTTGAAGCCATAGGATTGGAGGATGTGAAATAATTTAAAAAAGATTTATTTGTATTTTTGTCTTGACAATTAAATTTTATTATGAGTCCTGTTAAAATTTGTGATAAAGAATGTACAGAATTTTTATCATATTTGGATAATATAGTATGGTTTATTAAAATTTTTCCTTATACAAATAGTATGGTCCTGTTTCAAGTGACATGAAAATGTTTTTTTAAAATGCTATTTTATATATCATGGATTGAATATTAAAAAAAAACTTGTCAAGAATTTTCTTTTGTATTTGATTTTTAGTAATCTTATTAATTTACTGTATCAGGTACATATTTCCACTCTGGAATATTTAAATTTGATCATAAAGTGTGGGAAATATATAATTCAAAAATATAATATTAAATATTAGATATTATTAAGAAAGTGCACAATCTAGAATTATAAGATTAGAACAATATTAAGAAAGTTTATAAAGTATTGATAGTAAAGAAATCCATTTCCAAAACATTTTATCCAAACTTATAAAGAAATGATTATACATTTTTATGCTAAAATGGTATTACAACATGTCAGTAACTATTATCAGTGTTATATCAGTTTAATAGTATAATTATTATTGTAATAAATAAATAACTATATTTATTAAGTTAATAAACATCACATAATCACTATTTCTTATGCTTTCTCTTAACTGTTATTAAAACAGGCAAAACTTTCTATATGTATTGCTACTCAGTGCAAGCCAGAGTAATCAATGGATGCCAGAAGGCTTGTCTATAAATACTAAGATCTAGGTGCAGTACTCTCAGATCCAAGGCTTTTCACTGATGAAGGCTACAAGACAGAAACTAGTCTGGGAATATTGGATGAGTAGACAATAGATGGAAATTTTATGCACAAGCCTTCTGGCATCTATTGATTACTCTGGCTTGCACTGAGTGGCAATATGTATAGAGAGCTTTGTCTGTTTTTATTCATTACGTTGTAATTAGTTTAATAATTAAGAAAATTACACTTAAATGTTAAAGTAATAAAATAAAACTAAATATAATAAAATTAATTTTTAATAAAATTGAATTAGAATAAAGAAATATCTAAGAAGAACTATTTGAGAATTGAAGTTCAATGTGAAATTAAGTATTAAAGAAATACTAGCTTTTGGTTGTAAATTAGAATGGGGTATATGGAAGCACCTTCAACTATCATAATTGTAAATATCTTTTATATAATAAATGGGCGTTTCAAGAAATAATTTGCTGAATGTAATTGTCATGGAAAGAAAACTGAAAAAGAGTGAAAAATAATCTACAAAAAAAAAAAATAATAAAAAAATAATGCTAAATATTTAATAATGTATTTATCACTCAAATTTAAATTCAGTCTTCGTCATTTTAAAATTCTAAAAGTTCTTGATGAATGCATTTACACCAATATTTAACAAACAAGTAATAACTTAATATTTTATAGCATATTTTCTCCACCCTCGTTTCGTCTCACATTAGAAGTATTACAGATTTGTTGGAAATAGTATGTAAGAGTGAGAATGTTTATAAATTATTTAGTTGTTGGTTTTTTTTTTTTAAAAGCTGATAAAACTAAAGCAAAAAAAAAAAAAAAAGTAGAAAGAAGAAAATATATAAAAATGAAAGTTGACAGAAATTTGTAAAAAAAAAATATGTTTTTTTAATTATTTGAAAAAATAGTAATTTGGAATAAAATAATGGTAAAGAAAGCAGAATGAGATTTGGAATAACTAAATAAGTTTTAATATGAGTAGAAAGGTATTCTGTTGAACTACTGAGCTTCTTAAACGTTTGACTTTTTTAAAACTAATATTACTTAAAATGAGAAATATTGACAACTGGAGGTAATATTCGAAGAAAAAAAATGAAGGTCTCGAAATAGATGATTTCTAAGAGAATGGAGAGAATAAGTTGGAAGGTGTAAAATGTTAAGTAAAAAAAATTTTTTTAAAGAAATTATAAAAATAAAGAGAAAATAGAATGCTTAAGTTCTTACAAACAAAAATTTTTTAAAAAGATTTATTGCTAGAAATTGTAATATATATATATATATATATTATAACGGGATGATCCTTTTCAGGACTCTAGGAAGTCGCATCTAACTATATTCGGACTTTGAGTCTTCTTATAGAATGCCATGGATGATGTGATTTAAAATATAATCCAATACACTACTCTATTAATAACCTCATTACTCTCAGAATTCGAGCTCAGAGTAGAAATCGCAATTGACACTCTTCAGGCATTTCAACAAATATCCCATAGTAATGATAAATTTAGTATAAGCTATATATAACTTTTTTATAAATATTAAATCACTAAGTTGATTCAATATATATATGCATGAGTATGTATATTTATAATTATTGGTTTTATAAAATGACTAAATAAAATAAACAAATGTGACCTGTTTAATTTTAAAATCAAGTTTAACACATTTTAATCCGTAATAGAAACAAAAATATTATCACATAAATAATAAAAAATATTAAAATTTAGAATTATAATCTGTGCTTATATATACAATAATAAACTATTTAACATTCAGAAAAAAACATAATGTAATTATTTACATATATATAATTTAAAATCATGTGTAGAATAAATAATACCACCATATATTATAAATCTATGTATTGGGTCATTAAAATGATTCAGTGTGTGTTATATGTCTATATAAGATAACATCCATTCACACTAGATTAATAATAGAATGGATTCTGATATTAATTATGTTATTGTTTAAAAAGAAAGTATGATAATTGTCAGGTAAGGTTCAATTTGGAATATAATAGAACTTACTTCCAAATTGAAATAATTTAAAAACCTTTACCTTAGTCAGCCATCACTTTCATCAGAGCATATATCAAAATATCAACATCTAAATTTTATTAAATAAATAAAAATAAAATGTTCATCTTATCAGTTCTCCACTTATTCTGTTAAAATCAATTTAATATATGAAATAATTTCTCCATGTAAATATAGTTATCCACAAAGGAAATAAAGTTTAAGAGTTCTTAAAGTACACAATGAAGTAATCCAAGACCAGAAAGAATAATGGTTGTATATCCCTCCTTAGATGAAATAAAATGATGATGGATGTTGAAAGATAAAGTTCATTGATCATCCTTCGAAGAGGTAATCCAAATATTCATTCTTTTAAATATTTGCATAGTAAAATATTTAAAATCTTCTTCAATATAATACTCCATTATTAAGGCAAGTTTTTAAATGGGAATTATGACTATTATACTTTAGGCATTAAGTAGGAATAAATTTACATGTTCAAGTTTAAAACATCAGCAGAAATCCTTGGCATAAATTGTCTAGCCAAAGAACATCTTTATAAATTTTTGTCTTCTTAAACATATATTTTGTAAACTCATTTCAAAGACGTTGATAACTTTTATAACCTTGTCAATTTCAATGATTATTTTTTTATAGTTCTTTATAATATTAAGAGTAAGTAAATTAATTACTTGAAGACAGTTTTAAAAATAGTGAATCTTCTTTTTTTTAAATGTGTTCAAAAGAGTCCATAAGTCTTAAGGAACAGCAGGATGGAGAATACCAAACAAATATATGTGTCATCTATAAAAGAGGCACATGACAATAAATCCATCAAAGGAAAATAAATAGAAAAGGGAAGAAAAAGAAAGAACCCTATATATATATATATATATATATATATATATATATATATATATATATATATATATATATATATATATATATATATATATATATATATATATATAAACCTCCTTGTCCTTCTGTTTAAATTGAATGATATTTAATGTAGAGAAAGAGTAAGGGTTAAAAAAATAGAGCAAATAATAAGGAAAAGCAGGAAAGAAAAACAAGCTCCACAACTTTATATTTAATGCAAACATTGACACACATTAAGTGTCCAAATTTTAATGGTAAATATAAAATTTGAACTCTTTTAAGGAGGGGGGTAATGTGAGAGTACCACATGAGCCTCATCTAAAACAATTTGTGTTTCTTTGTGAATTTAACTGTCCTATATCGAATCAACAGATATAAATAACATACACCTATCTTAAGGTTTTCATATATCAGTTATATACATAAACTAGTTAGTATTAAAAGAATACTTCTAAAAATGAATTATTCTAATTTGCTTATACACACACACACATATATATATATATATATAAATGTTTCTAACTAATAATATTTTTTTTTATTAACTAAAACTTGATATTGATAAAGCCGTAAGTCATCATTGCATTTTATCAGTTGAAACAAAGGAAATAAACCTTTGGGGTTTATTACAAATTATATATTTTAAACAATAGAGAGTGTGAGTATGATTATGTGATATGCTTGCAGAAATTAATCCAGTATAAAAATGAACTAATATTGCTATAAAAATAATCTTCTATTTAGTTATCAAGGCAATAATTATGTCTGTAAATTTAAATGTGTTCAAATTTAGAACACATTTAAGAAAAAAAGAAGATTCACTATTTTTAAAACTGTCTTCAAGTAATTAATTTACTTACTCTTAATATTATAAAGAACTATAAAAAAATAATCATTGAAATTGACAAGGTTATAAAAGTTATCAACATCTTCGAAATGAGTTTACAAAATATATGTTTAAGAAGACAAAAAATTATAAAGATGTTCTTTGGCTAGACAATTTATGCCAAGGATTTCTGCTGATGTTTTAAACTTGAACATGTAAATTTATTCCTACTTAATGCCTAAAGTATAATCATCGTAATTACCATTTAAAAAGTTGCCTTAATAATGGAGTATTATATTGAAGAAGATTTTAAATATTTTACTACACAAATATTTAAAAAAATGAATATTTGGATTATCTCTTTGAAGGATGATCAATGAAGTTTATCTTTCAACATTCATCATCATTTTATTTCATCTAAGGAGGGATATACAACCATTATTCTTTCTCGTCTTGGATTACTTCATTGTGTACTTTAAGAACTCTTAAACTTTATTTTCTTTGTAAATAACTATATTTACATGGAGAAATTATTTCATATATTAAATTGATTATAACAGAATAAGTGGAGAACTGATAAGATGAACATTTTATTTTTATTTATTTAATAAAATTTAGATGTTGATATTTTGATATATGCTCTGATGAAAGTGATGTCTGACTAAGGTAAAAGTTTTTAAATTATTTCAATTTGGAAGTAAGTTTTATTATATTCCAAATTGAACCTTACCTGACAACTATCATAATTTCTTTTTAAACAATAACATAATTAATATCAGAATACATTCTATTATTAATCTAGTGTGATCTTATATAGACATATAACACACACTGAATCATTTTAATGACACAATATATAGATTTATAATTTATGGTGGTATTATTTATTGTACACATTATTTTAAATTATACATATGTAAATAATTACATTATATTTTTTCTGAATGTTAAATAGTTTATTATTGTATATATAAGTACAGATTATAATTCTAAATTTTAATATTTTATTATTTATGTGATAATATTTTTGTTTCTATTATGGATTAAAATGTGTTAAACTTGATTTTAAAATTAAACAGGTCTCATTTGTTTATTTTATTTAGTCATTTTATAAAACCAATAATTATAAATATACATACTCACACACACACACACATATATATATATATATATATATATATATATATTGAATCAACTTAGTGATTTAATATTCATAAAAAAGTTATATATAGCTTATACTAAATTTATCATTCCTATGGGATATTTGTTGAAATGCCTGAAGAGAGTCAATTGCAATTTCTACTCTGAGCTCGAATTCCGAGAGTAATGAGGTTATTAATAGAGGAGTGGATTGGATTATATTTTAAATCACATCATCCATGGCATTCTATAAGAAGACTCAAAGTCCAAATATAATTAGACGTGACTTCCTTGAGTCCTGAAAAGGATCATCCCGTTATACATGGCAACCATACTTAAGGCATGAAACAGTAGTTTTCAATTAGTTTATATCCATAGTTTTAAAAAAAAAAATTATATAAGTATGTTGTGAATTGGTAAAAACACTGAATAATAAATAATAGAGACCTTGAAATAAAATAAACTGTAATAAACAGATAAATCAGTCGCTTTAAAAAAAATAAATAAATACAATTATAATTTGGGCATTAAAATATATATTATAACTTGAAAGGCTGATATTGGAATGAAATATAATTGCAAGCATGGCAATAGATAAAATATTTGCTTATTTACTCATAATTAAGTTTCAGTAAGAATGATGTTTAGTAAATTCTAAGTAATTACACCGACCTCATTCAGCCAAAAAACATCGTAAATAGTAATTTAAAGTGAGAATCTACTCACGCTCTCTTTAACAGTTCTTCAGATTTGCTCATATAAAAAAATTTGAGTCATAGGAATAAGAGGGATTCTTTTTATTCCTGCATAAATACTATATCTTGGATTGAAGAAGAGAGTATTCATTTATTTAACACTCAAAAGGCGCATGCTCAATTAGCTTGAAAGGCTGATATTGGAATGAAATATAATTGCAAGCATGGCGCTAGATAAAATATTTGCTTATTTACTCATAATTAAGTTTCAGTAAGAATGACGTTTAGTAAATTCTAAGTAATTACACCGACGTCATTCAGCCAAAAAACATCGTAAATAGTAATTTAAAGTGAGAATCTACTCACGCTCTCTTTAACAGTTCTTCAGATTTGCTCATATAAAAGAATTTGAGTCATAGGAATAAGAGGGATTCTTTTTATTCCTGCATAAATACTATATCTTGGATTGAAGAAGAGAGTATTCATTTATTTAACACTCAAAAGGCGCGTGCTCAATTAGCTTGAAAGGCTGATATTGGAATGAAATATAATTGCAAGCATGGCACTAGATAAAATATTTGCTTATTTACTCATAATTAAGTTTCAGTAAGAATGACATTTAGTAAATTCTAAGTAATTACACCGACGTCATTCAGCCAAAAAACATCGTAAATAGTAATTTAAAGTGAGAATCTACTCACGCTCTCTTTAACAGTTCTTCAGATTTGCTCATATAAAAGAATTTGAGTCATAGGAATAAGAGGGATTCTTTTTATTCCTGCATAAATACTATATCTTGGATTGAAGAAGAGAGTATTCATTTATTTAACACTCAAAAGGCGCGTGCTCAATTAGCTTGAAAGGCTGATATTGGAATGAATGAAACAACATCTTATAAAAGTAGTAAAGATAGAATTACATTTAAGGTCTTAAACACAGCATGAAATCTTATGGCATATATTAAATTATTACTTTGAAAAGAAAGTAACTTATATTTATATATAACTCAAAATTTTTTTTTATTAATGATAACTAGAAGTGGGAAAAAGCTAATAATAATGGAAGTAAAAAGTTTTGAAGAATCTTCAAGCAATAAAGATAGTGAAATAGAAATTACTTCAGTTAGTAATGAACAAGGATCTTTACAAGTTCTAATGTCTGAAGGGTCTGTAGCAGAAGATGAACATCCTTCACAAGTTGACATGACAGAACAAATATTACATCAAACACAAGAAGAAAATTAAGCTATAACAGTACAAGAAAGTGATAAGCATATAGCCCAATTGGTTCAAATGATAATGCATCTACAAGTTAGCATGGAAGCAAAGATGGATAATATGAAAGCTGATATGGATAATATAAAAGCTGATATGAATTATATAAAAGCTAATATGGTAACTGAAGCTGATATAAATAAAATGAATGCTGATATGAAGGGAGAAATGGCTAGAATGAATGATAATATGGTAACTAAAGTTGATATGAATAATATGGAAGTGAAATTAAAAAAAGATGATGAGATGATTATCCACCACTCAAGTGAACCTCAACAAGCCATTATCTTACAAAAGAATATGCCTGGTTTTATTTTTGAAACTAATAATGGCACTAAACATTCTTTTATTGCTAAAACTTTACTTGCCCATGAATCTTCTATTGGTTTGACTCTTCAAGTTTCCAAAAATAAGATAGAGAACCATTCTATCAATCTTAATTTGGGAAAAGTAATTCCAAAAACATGTCAGGGTGACACTGATTTATATTTATTAAACTTGTCCATGAATAATATGGAAGCAGAAAGGTTATGTAACCAAGAGATGCAAGTAAATGTGAGCATCTTATGTTCAGAACATAATGATTGTTCTGACTATAGAGTTCATGAATATAGTAGTAGAATTCAAAGAGAATTACTATGTGTTCAAAAGCCTACCGCAGAAGAAGATTGTCATAATAGGCAATCAAAAGTTAAACATAAAATTTGTAATCATGATAATTACATCCAGAGAAAGCTTTTAGCTATTAAAAGATAGTTAGTGAAGAAAACTGTCTCTTTATGAAAGATGATTGCATTAAAGCAAGAGAAATTCATAGATTTGTTCATCTTAAAAATACGTCATGGGACATAATATGTTTCCATAATCAAAAGGATATCCAAATCACAGAGAATTATCAAGTGATGTTGGGAACAGCCACATTAGACAATAATAGCAAAAAAAGTTCACATTACTATAAGTTATGCAATATGTATGAAGGTCCATTTACATTTATTAGGCAAATGAATACTAATGTCTAGAAAAAAAAGTAGCATGTAATATGGGACAGAATTTGAAAGTTGCAGACCTGAAATGTGAAATGGTTTTTGCTCAAATGGATGAATCCTAATATGATTTTTCATAAAGCGAAAATTAAATTAATGCATATATGTATATAAATAAGTAAAGTAGATATTAATAAAAAAATGTATCAAGTTAACCAAAGTATGAAAAAAAATACTTACAGGTTTATTAGAGTACAAGTTATGGTTAAAATGAATATATATGTTGTAATTAAACAATCAGCATTAAGCCAATGTACATGTGCTTTCTGGATATATATATATATATATATATATATATATATATATATATATATATATATATATATATATATATATATATATATATATATATATATATATATATATAAAGATAGAGCAAAAGCTTATAAACAACTTGTTAAAAAAATGCCAGTCAAAGAAATAAAAATGTGAAGACAATTTCACACAAGTTCAAAATTGGGGATCAAGTTTTTATAAAAATACCTCATATGAGTAAACCCCAAGACAGCAAATATCAAAAGTTTTACCATCAATATGAAGGACCTTCTACTAACATAAAGCAAACAGGTCCCAATGCATTCTGGATAAATATAAAGGGAGACATTAAAGGCACTTACAATGCTAGAGCTTTAAAACCCTATTTTGGTCAAACGAATTAATAATGTTTTACCACATTCTATTTATGTATAGAGTAAAATAAAATGTTGAAAGAAAAGTTCACATGGAATAGATAAGGAGAGAAAAAGTTTTCATTTAAAAGTATATATATATATATATATATATATATATCCTTCCTATATATATATATATATATATATATATATAAGGATGTATATAAATCAAAAGAGACATTAATTTTCTTTGATGAGGGTATGTTAAGCAATTAAAATTAATTCTTAGGATACCTGAAAACTAAAACCGTTTTAATATATATATATATATATATATATATATATAATAAAGAAAAGTTGATTGATGATTTAAAGTAAAAACTAATTACAAAAATATTTAAAAAGTTGAGCAAGAAACATGAAGTTTTGGAAAACATGACATGATTTAACATTAAGAATCTACAGTTTGACAGACTTCATCTAAAAACGAGATTCTCTAGCAATATTTCAGCATATAAGATCATCAAACTGAATTGTATAGGAATTTAACTAAAACTGAAATGTATTTTCCTAATTATAATTCAATTCTATGTGAAATCATCAAATAATGTATTTATTTTTTATATTTTGTGTGTTAGTCTTTATTTCTTAGCATATAATCATATTTCTAAAGCAGACATAAGGGAATAATCTTCTATGCTTTAATGTGGAAAACTAAAAAAAATTACAGTGCCATCTACTATGATAGAACAAGTAAATTTAAAAATTTAATATATTCTATTACGTAAATAAATCAATTATTTTATATAGCACGGTGTTTATAAACTGTAATATTTAAACAGCATTAAGCTGTTGCACATGCCCTTTGCAGATTTTAACTATAAATGACTGAATACTAACACTTCAAACACATGATGAAGTGTTAGTATTCAGTCATTTATAGTTAAAATCTGCAAAGCACATGTGCAACAGCTTAATGCTGTTTATATTCTATTACATATATTCATATAATAAGTATAATGAACATGCCTCTAATGGTTCTATGGTTTGAAATAAAACACAAGCATACCATTGTATTAATAGATAACATTAAATAAAAGAAATATGCTCTTTGACTAATTTTCAAAACTGTTTCATCCAATTGATCTATAGTATTCAATAATTTAGGCACTTCATTTTATTTTAAGTCATTAAAAAAACTACAACACATCACAAATTTGATTTCTGTCATTATAAACTGAATATATAAATATAGTATACATCTAAGAAAACTTGAAATTATTTTAAGATTTCAGTGACATTAAAAAATAAAATAAAGTTGAAAAAACATTAATTATTTACTGTCTGGAAATTTTCAAGTCTGGGAAAAATATATATTTTCATAAAGGACTATTAGAAAGATCTCCCACAAATAGTAGGATCTGTAAATATGAATTAACTCATATATATAATAAAACAAATTCAAGAGTATGCAGATAATTATCAACTATTACAGTAATAAATTTTGATATAAAACTATATGTATATATGAGTGAAAATAAATATTTAAAAAAGAGTTAAAGTTCATAAAAATAAAAATAGGTATCATAGTTCAATCTTACATATTCATAATTATCATATAAGTATTAAATATATTTTTTAAATTTATAATTAAAATGAGGATTAGGAAAATTATTTTCATCCATCATTTTGTATCTGAGGCTGCTAAATTTAGAATAACTTTATTTAATATTAGATGTAATTAACAAGTATTTTGAATTTTGGCTAGTTATTTACGTCTTATTAGTAGTTTTCACTTGCCAATAAACAACACATGATCTTTCCTGTTTAATTAGTTTTCACTTGAGGAATTCTATTTGTATACTAGATGAAACCATGGTCATATTAAAAAAATTGTATTTTTTAAAAATTTTGCTAATACTATTATTGCTATATTTTTATTCTGCTTTCAATTTACTTACTAATGTAACTTTATTCAGTATTTATGTTTGCCTCCATACTTTTTTATATAAATGCTCAAAATAAATCTACTGTTGAAGCCATATTTTCCAATTAATATAATTCCCAAAACTTTTTTTTATCATCTCATTCCATTTTAAAATCAAATATTGTTTGCAATACTTGATATATTTGCAATATCCATTTATCCTTCTCTTCTATTTACTCTGGATTATCTCCATAATTATTTTCATTTTTGTAATACTACTAATGTCAATTTGCATTTAAAATTAGTTGGTATTTACTTTTTTATATAACCTCTTTTCATACTCATTGGAATAATTTACAATTTCTTCGATTTTAATTTACAATTTACTTTTTTTCAATATGTTACAAGTGAGATTCATTTACTTATAAGTGCATTCCACGCTATTTTTATTTTACTGTTTGTTTTCTTTTTTCCATGTTGTTATGGAGTCCATGCAAGAGGCTCTACATAACAATAATTTTTATAAACATGATTGAATATATAAACAAAATCGAATTATTTATTATACTATTACATAGCGTATATATCACCCATTTTTATTCTGTACATTTAAAAAATTTAAGATTTATTTTTCTCTTATGAATTTTTAAAATAGTGTAAAAATTAGCAAGCGAATTGAATTGAAAATATTTGTCTTAATTATGATTTACGATTAGAGTTTTAAAATAAAATTTGTCCAAAAAATCTTTTATAAAAGATAAACTTATTGCCCCCAAAAAGTGATGTTTTAGTTTTTTTTTTTTTTAAAAAAAGTTTTTGAGTATGTATAAGTGTGATTGGTTAAGGGTTAAACAAGTATAAATTCTATTTGTCGTTTCTTGTTTTTTTTTTTTTTACGAATTGTTTCACTTTAGAAGTTTATTATTATTTATAATTGTATTACTGTTAAAAGCTTTCTCTGTTTTCTTTTTTTAATTCTTCTTTATCATTAAAAATTAAAGCAAAATAGCAATTCAACTCAAATACTTTAGAAAAAATTAGCACTTAGTTACAAAAAAAAAAAAAAGAAAAAATCACGGTTAGTTAAAAAATTACTATATTGTTTTTTTTCCCCAGAAAAATAAAATAAAATAAAAATTTTTCAGTGATTTATTTAATTTTTGAGCAACAGCTTTAAATTATATTAAATCAATTCAGATCCTTCTGAAAAAATAAATAGATGTCTTAATCTATTTTATAAAAGTATACTATTCAATTATATTTAAGCATATAAAATTATATACATATATTATAATGGTAACTTCTATGTTGCATATCTGTTACGTGCATGTCATGATGAACAATGAAAAAGAGGGTCATATATTTATCACGCATTCAAAAAAAAATCGCAGTTGTACCTTCGATTAAGATCCAAATCGGATTTTATTGACTCTCAGGCATCTCTTTTTCACAAAAATAATTTTACAGTCTGTTAAACATTGTTCGGAAAGAAAATTAACTAATGAAAATTTATAAAATGACTTAAAATATTTAACATAACTATGGAAAAAAGAAGTAATCTCTCCAGGAATGGTTGAATGCAAAACTTGCATACTCTAACAACTTTGTTCATCCTAACTACTGAACAGTATAGTGAAATGCTGATTAATTTTAATGCTGATATTAATGAGCATTGAATTTGAATAAAATGTTCACCCCACTTTCGGTCAACATGGCGATTGTCTATACAAATCCTAAAAATTATTCGGAAAATAGCATCCGTGTTTGTTATAAAAACTCTCATTTTTATAAATAAAACCATAATCTCGGATAAAAATAAAAATTACCGTAGCAGACAAGCTGAAAGTATAGTTTGCTTTCGATCTAATATACTATTATGCTAGAATTTTGTAGCCTTAGGCCTACATTCGAAAATCGAAGCAAATAATAATAATAAAAACATTTTAAAAAATACTACGGAGATAAATTCCTCTAATACCGAAACTGATTGCAATAATTTTGTACATAGAACATCTTTTTATGCAAATATTGTAAGTGCTCATAATGAAAACGAAACTGGAAAAAAAAAAAAAAACATTATTACAAAAGAAAACATTTCAGAAATTTAGAATTTTGAAGATGACAATTTGTGCATTCCAGAATAAAATATTAACGAAAAAGTTAATATTAATAAAGACAATTTTGGATTAGTTAATGAGAAATTCAATGCATCGGTTCTAAATACTTTGTTAAAATCCATTTAAAAAACGATAGAATGTTAATATTAGCGGTGACGGACGTTAATTAATATCACGTTAATGAAATTCCCGATGGATGAATATTATGAATATACAGCAGAAAAACATTTGTGGGGGTTGTTTTATAAATTTTGGCACACCTTAATAAGCGCTATATAGCTTTTGAGTTTAATAATATTGCACAGAAACAAATTTTCCAAAAGAATATTCATTTCCTAAATAAATTTATTTGTTATTTTAATACAAGCAAATAAAACTAGAAAGACAAATCAAAAATTGCTTCGTTAATTTTATTAATCATAATTTACAATCATTACTAACCAATTATGGAAAAATCAGTAACTTTAAATATTTACTTGGAAATAAAGCTACAATCTCTATCCTAACTTGACATCATACTGAATAAAAATATTCAACCTTATGATATACCCACACTACACTCCATGGATAGTTAATCTCTTAACATCACATTTAAATGGATTCCTCCATAATGTTTCTTTTGTAAATCCAGGAAAGATCCCATCAAAATGTGCCCAAATTGCATTTGCTGGAGTGTGGTTTCAAAAATACAAAGATCCATCTATGCTCAAAGAATATAAGATCACACAATAAGTAAGAGTTATAAATAAGCTCAGATACAACATCCACAGATATTCCCCTGTTGAATAAGAACAGCCACATTAAACATAACATAAACACTTCCACATCAGTTGAATTAATAACATTAATAAACACATCAATGAAAAATCATTTCATCATTCCTGATACTCAAAAAGATCTGTCTATAACTGAATCAGATATGGAATACACAACAGATAAAACACTAAGTGACAATATGTCTGATACCGATGAAGTAAAAAGTAAATTTCTATAAGTTGGGAAAAAAATAAAAGGAAAAAGCTTTGGATAAAAACATTCTAAAAATAGCACAGCAAATTCCAGAGGAAAATAACTCACATAATAATCAAGATCCTGCATCATTTAATACACACCATAAAAAAAAAAAAAACTAGGTTTCTCAATTAACAATAGAAAATCCTACATTTCCTATAGTAGAAATAGGAATTCAAAAAAATTAAATATCAGCAAAACCATCACATCTCAAGAACAATCCTTTTCCATTGCAGAAAATGATACAAAAAAAGTATTAAGAAATGAAAAAATCAAGTATTACATTACAACCCATGGTGTCATACAATAAAAACTCTTCACTTCTCATCCCATTTTCCAAGTAAAAAAATCAATTACTCCAAGCATTATAATGGTATATCAAAATTAATATCAAAATTTACTTCTAAAAATAATACAAAACACAACCCCAAAACATTCTTATTCTGTATTGCAAGCAAAAATAGATAAGTCACTGTGATTTGTTTTACTATCAAGCTGTTTAAATTAAAAATAAAAATTTAATTATTGCTTTAATATTTAAATACAGTATAAAATGTAACAGCCATTAAGCATCACATGATCACCATTTCTTATACTAGCACATAACGTTTGGGGATATTGGATGAGTAGGCATTAAATAGAGATTTTATGCACAAGCCTTCTGGCTCACATTGATTACTCTGTTTGGCACAGGGTAGCGCTACTGCATAGAGAGTTTTGCCTTGTTTATAAAATCTAATACATATAACAGATAACACTCCATTTTATTCTTAATGAATTTAAATATAATGCAGATTAAGGTAAAGGGCATTAACTCACCTCGATGCTTATTTGCTCTTAGAAACTGGCTCACACAATTCAGCTCAAATATAATTCTCTTGACAAACAAAAGATCACATTCAAAAATTAATCCATATAGTTACCTTAATAAATTTGGATTCATTAAGTTATCACAGTCTGATGTATCTGCAGTTGAATTAGAAATGATTATACATTACAACACTCTACTTAAGCAATTTAAAATTTTATGTCTTGATTCCAACATGAGCATAGTTACACACTATCATATTCCTTTACAATAAACATAATCACAGTATACTTTTACAAAAAAAAAAACAGAATTAATATTGAGGCTAATAAGGCAGATAAATTTGCTTATTTCTACCAATTCTCATCATATAATTTTAACAGGTGATTTCAACATGCCATATTCAACTTTTGTAAAGAAATACCTTCATCAGATTAATGCCAGACTCATGAGTGCAGAGGATTTTCCCCCACAAACTTTTTTTCTTTCTATACCAAAAACACTTCACCATTAATAGATCTTATCTATTTTCATGACTTCTATTTTTTATCAAGCCAACATTAATAAATGTAAGCTTTTCAAACCATCTAGTACTGACAATTAAAATTGAGTTAAACTTGCAAAGTCAATCAGTATTGAGACTTATTAACACTATTAATGTTTCTAAAAACCATGTCATCTGAAACTATCATTTTAGAAATTTACATTTATTTTTAAAAAATAAGTATTATGAAATTAAACCCTGTAGAATCATGATTCACATTTATAAACATAATCAAATCTATCATAAATTTTTATACTAGAAAAAATACCCCCCCCCCCCAACTAGATTTGTAAAAGAATTGGATACAATATACTTTCAACTAAAAAATACTTCCCCTTCAACAATATCTATTCCTTTAATCATAACTCTCAAACAAAAATACACACACACAACAAATTTTGGCTTATTATCTATCTATTAAAAAGTCAAAAATATATATAGTCAATCCCCATAATTGGATAAAAATATATATACAATCATCCCTTAGTCATAAACCAAAAGCAAAATAGCATTATTCATTTTGAAAGATTGAAATGTGATAAGTGAAGAAAAGAGATTTCCTTTTATATACTATCACTTTAAATCCAAATTTCGAACTTATTCCTATCCCAAACTTGCCCATTTTTTATTTGGACATTATGTTGAACATCATGGAATTACTAAATATGATATTGCCCTCAAGTTAAATAGTATTCATGATAATACTCATCCAGGATCTCACGTAATATCCAAATTCTTGCCTAACCATCTCAACCATTTCACAATTCCATTAATTCACAATTTAATTAATAATTTGTCCAAAAAAGTCCACATAATTCCAGAACATTATTCTATATCTATGGTTTTCTTCCTTAAAAAATTATTCCCTACCCCTTGGACAATTTTAAAACCATATTCATGATTACACTTCTTATTAATATATTTAAATCTCTTATTAAAGATAAAATACAACCACTTCTCTCTTTATTATTAAAATTTCAGTTCACACAAGAAAAGTTGACAATCTCATCAGCAGATATTCTGTTAAAGTAATAATAGATCACATTAAGCAATATAGAAAAACATGGGCCTTTGCTGTACACTTGAATATGAGATCTGTATTTGACACAGTTCCCGTATCTAAACTATTAAAACTACTTCAGGAATATAATACACAATATCATATCTCTTCATACTGGTAAACCTATTTGTAAATAGAGAAGTTTGCATAACTTTCAATGGAAAAATACTCCCCATCTTTGCTCTCTTTTCTTTACAACTTATATCAACCCCCCTTCTTTTGTAAATAGAAAGCAAAATTGCATAAAAACATATTCCTATAATTAACCAAACCATTAATCACATCTCCTATATGGATGACTTAGTTATTTTTCTCCCATCAATAAAACTCCTTTCCTTACTTGACACTGTACTTAATAATTATACTAACAATTTTTCAATCTACTTTAATAAAAACAAATCTTCTATTTTGGAATATTTTTATGGGTAAGACCATTCCTTCCAATTTTTCCTCTACTCCTCATAAATTTTAAGTTCCCCAATGCACCTTTCATATAAAGCAATGGACACTGCAATTGGTAGTCAGATTATTGTTTCAGTAGAATACATCATCAATGCATTATATAAAGCATACCTTTCAATATATGCTAAGACATTATTAATCTTTATTTTAATATTTCCTAAAATTAATTATTTTTTGCTCATTATTAAGATTACTTCTTAATATATATATATATATATATATATATATTAATTAATCATTGTCTATACTTCAATTATAATAAAATATATATAATTATTCAAAACAATACAATAATTAATACAGTAAAAAATATTTTAAAAACAAATATTGTGGTATATATTTGTTTTTAAAATATTTTTACTGTATTAATTATTGTACTGTTTTGAATAATTATTTATATATATTCTACCTAACCCACCCTCCACTCTCTATATTTATTCTTTTTCTTTTAATAATAATAATATATAAAGTACGTCGTCCCGTAAATTTGTATAAAACATCATTTATATAAAGTAATAACAATGTCCCAAATTTTATTATAACGACTCGATCAGAATTCTATACCACTCTCTTACACAGAATCCTATCACAGGGTGGTTAGTGCTATGGGTGGAGTAATCAATATCATTGGAAAACTTTTGCCAATAACATTTATACTCATTTACTAGAACACGTATTAGCCAATCAAACTTTTATTTATTTAAAGGAAGAAATCCTATGGGCGCCAGCCGAGCTTGTCGACAAGTCTGCTTGACCAATACGGTCTAGTACCCGCTCCCGCTAGCTCAGTTACAATAATCAATAAAATATACTCTGCCTACTTAAAAAATCACTTTTAAAAATCTTTTCTACGCTAACTTTCTCGCTTTCTCTTTTCTTTATTTTAATTATTTAAGTTAAATCTAATTTGAGTAATAACTAAACAATGAAATATTTATTTACGCTATCATACTTCGTTTTGTCTTATAACACAATTATCTACACTTTCGATCAAGTTGAAATAAAATTTAATGCACTCAAAGTTCCATATTATAAATACAAATTAATCATACGCATACGCTTATATTTGAAGTAACAATAAAATCTCATATAAATACATTTGGAAATAATCATACACATACACTGATATTTAAACTCACACTAAAATACATTTGATAAAATAATTATACGCATTTATTTATATTGGAAATCACACTGAAATCTCTGGGCATTGGAGCTAACGACAATTAGTAGTTCATAAGATAAAGTTCAGAGTTTATTATTACGGCTTTAATTAGTGAGTTAGAAATTGAAATAAATATTACCTAGCTTTCTCCCCTCTGCACGGTTTTTTGAGCGTTGCTTCAATAGTGTTTCCTTCGGTCAGTTAGCGCTAACTGCTTGCAATCCGTTCCCGATGTCTTTGGAATCATGTGGGCTCCACGTGGACACTACGTCTCCTTCTTGTTTATGCGACCATGATCAAAATTGGAACTGTCCGCTGATGGTATTGCCTGGAAGGATTCGGCCGGTTGTTCACACGATGGTTTCAGCAATGCAGCATAGTATAATTAATGAACGACAATCGCTTAATAATTGCTTAAGAATAATAATACAAGCATTGATTAATAGAATAGAAAATTTGCCCCTTTTATATTTACAGTTCTTATCTCGCGGATTCAATCTACAATACGTAACTAATCCTCTGGTGTTTCAGTTATGGTCCGTGCTGATTTTCTGGTGTTCGCATTGGTTATTTAATTTCTTTGTATTCCCTGCTAGAGTTATTTCACTTTCTTTGTTATAGTCATTTCAATTCCTTAGATCGGAAGTTTTTCCAATTTCTTTGTTAAAGTTTTTCCAATTTCTTTGTTAAAGTTTTTTGCACTAATTAGCCGTTTGCTGGAAATTTCTTAGGTTTGTCATTAGCTCCCATTGTTTATTACATTCATTCAATTACACATATAATTTTTCTTTTTATTATGATTATAAGACAAAACGAATTCCACCTTGCTTTTTCTCTTTTTTTTTCTTAAAGCAATTTTAAATCGAATTTCAGTTTAGTCAAATCAAATTTCTAATCAAATCAAACCTAATTATATCAATTTTTTAATTTTTTCTTAGCTTTTATTTAATACGACTCAAAATTATATTTTAGAAAACTATTTATTTTATGCTTTTAACGCTCACCTGTCTATGAGAAAAAAAATCTTTATTTTATTTTACCTTACACGAACTTTTAATTTTATTAATATTTACACAAATCGCTTATTAATTAATATTATTTTTTAAATTATATGTACCGCCAACGCACACACACTCCTTCCTAATATATCTCGGTACAATATATATATATATATATTGTAGTGATGAGCTACAACCTGCCACACCATCCAGTTATTTAAGACATTCTACCAATTGGAGCCACTTAACATACTTTCTTAACCAATAAATTGCCAAACAAATTGTCATATTAACATTTTTTTTCTTTCCAACATATACATGTGTATAAACATTTTTTTTATTTCTAAAGAAGTAATAAAAACCATTAAATTACTAGGGAGAAACAGATAGGTATATTAACACTGGAATAAAACATATTATATGTAATAATTGGGGATGACTATAAAAAAAAACTTACACATATACTTAAAATAAATAAATAAATAAAAACAATGACTGAATTAAAATCTAAACACATAGCAAGCATTTGTGGAGATGAAATTTGTAGAAATGAAATTTAAAATATTTATAAATTATTATTTTTTATTAATAATCCCATTTATTTATATTATGTCTGTTAAACAATAGGAAATGTCAAGGTTAAAATGCTTATAAAACTTTACACAACCTACAATGCAGTATTAATTGTTATAATTGTCTTCTGCTTTCAAAGATAGAACATTATTATTTTTTTTTCTGCTTAAAAAAATAAATTCGAATACAAAATGAATGTGAATGATCAAATTTAAATATATAAATATTTTTTAAAATATTAATCAAAATGACCAAAAGCTGAAATTTAAAAGCAATCATTTGAAGGTAAAGAAATAATTTGAAAGTAAGAAGACAAATTTTAGCTAAATTTGTGTGTTGCAGTAATATTCAACAATTAATTGTTTTGATAAATAATAATATCATCATTAAAATCTTGAGCAGCAAATGAATCAATAAATATATATTATTTTTATATCATGATTGCTTGCTGAAAAGCTTGTACCATGGGGTAATAGTACATCATCAATAAAGCCATGGAAGTTTAAATATTTTACCTGCCCATTTAAGAGAAACTTAAAAACCATCTTTGCTTTAAATAAAATGCCTAACCAAATCCAAGACAGGATAATTGAAGAATATTTTTATTTTTTGAATCAGACAAGACATTTCTATTCTTTGTGGGAGCAAAACTTTATCTCCATTCCTAGGAATTTATTTAGCAAATGAACAATTTCCAGCAAACTCATCAAACTTTAATTAACAAAATGGGATAAAAATTGTGATTTTTGTTTTATTATTTTGTCTATTGTAAATTTTATGTATTATTTTCATTTCTACAAATGGAAGTTAATGTGTATAATTTTGGAGAAACTCTGTATGAGAGTAATAAGGGGGGGGGGAAATTAGATTTAAATATATATTTTTACCATCTTTAATTGTATAAAGAATATAAAAAATAATAGTTTTGACCTCCACATCTGACTGACCTTTGACAACATATAGGAAACCACTAAACATCACATGATCACTATCTCATACTAGCACAATAATTGTTATAAACAATTCAAAATACAGCAAAACTCTCCATATAGTAGTGCCACCGTCTGCTCACTGATGAAGGCCACAAGCCAGAAACTAGTCTGGGGATATTGGATGAGTAGGCACTAGATAGGGATTTTATGCACAAGCCTTCTGGAATCCATTGATTGCTCTTGTTAGCACAAGATGGCACTACTATATGGAGAGTTTTGCTGTATTTTGAATTGTTTATAACATATAGGAAATTAAGAGGTAAGACATTTTAATATTATCTCATAGTAAGCAAAACAAAATGATTATTTATTTATTATTAATTAAGCTTATTTTTATATTGCTTTTATAAATCAATGATTTATCTAGACAACAAAGATTTTTTTGTTGTTGTTATGTTTGTATACATATTTTAAATTAGCCAGCTAAAATCAAAATCACATATACATATTATAATTTTACATATTCGTTGTTGTAAATAATTAGTCAAGTACATTAACTTCTACCATTGGGTTTAGGGCAAGGGTTTTATTTTTATTAATATCATTATAGATATTGATGTGGTAGAGATTCATCCTTGACAAAATCAATTACATGTATCAGATTTAATTGTTATTCATATTTTATATTTTTATTTGTTAATCAATAAATGTTTATATAATTCGTTATTTTAATCTGGTCTCTAACTCATCATTATTTCAATATCCACCATCAGCTTTATAGTTCTTCATTATTCACATACCCATTATAAACATTATTATCTTATTTAGTTTTACACTTATCAATGTTATTAATATGATAGAGGAAATACATATACATATTTAAGTCATTTATTATAACTTTTAATACATATATACTTATACTGCACTTACATATTTTTTTATATATCTTATGCTTAATTGACTTTTAGGAATTAATTATCACCTATATAGAGGTGCAATAACTACTATTAGTGTGATCTCATTCCCTGATAAGAGAGCTCAGACAATTACTCCCTGAGTTTGAATACTGTGGTATAACGTGGCTAGAAAAGGGTGAGAATTGGATGAACTGACCCAAATTGTATCTAGGTTAATAAAAATAAGTAGAGCTAGTCTATTGGAAGTAGGTACAATCATAGGTTATGTATTTCATTGCGTAATCACTTGCATCCTATCCGAAGACCCAAGGCCAACCATAGTAAGATGCGCTCCTCCTATCTCTTATGGAATCCACCAGCCTGTTACAATATATATTTATCACCAAACTAATCTGGAATAAAAATGCAGTAGCTCTAAACATAAGAAATATGCAAAAACATATTAAATTCAATGGTCTCTCATTACATGGTGTTTCTACATTTTATCTCCAGAGAGCCATTAATGAAACGATTAAACTGACTAGTTTCTTCACAAAACCCTTCTGACATTCCACCACCCATTAACACTAATTTTATCAAAACCTTAATAATTCTCATAAGTAAACATACTATTTCTCTCACATAATCTATTTTTAAATAAAATTAACTATTGGCAAACAGATGAAATTGAAAATAATAATAGTAAAAATAATAATCAATCTTGCTTGTTATGTAGTAACAAATACATTATAAAAAAGTTCAGATATTGGCACAAGTGACACTTCACAAATACAGATTCATTATGTAACTCTGTCATATAAATAAACAAACATTAGAGAACTTTCTTGTGGATTGTTATTCACTTCTTGCTGGGCATACTCTTATCACTAATGTAATACATTCAAACACACTAACAAAAACAACCACATAAAAAATATGCAAAGTTGTCTTTTCCCCAGTACAAAAATACATTCATTCTTTTCATATTCTGATTTGTAAGATAATATATAAGCTTTAATCCTACATCTCACAATTTAAAATCACTTTTTCTAAAAAAAAATAACATAAGGACTAGACATCAAACCCATACACCAGGTGATATTTTTGCAGCAACATGGAATCTGATCTCAATAATAACAGCCCAGTGACATTGTTATTAAATATAATAATTAATATGCATTCTATATATATATATATATATGTCCAAAAGATGGCGCTATACCAAAACCGCCGAACAAGTGTAAGATTTGTTTTACATAAACGAAAAAAGAGTCAGAAATTAACTACCTCTTTCATTTGCTCACTCCCAGATCAGCTGATTTCAAGCTGGTTTGCTATCCTCAGTGGGAGATAGAGTATAGAAACTAGATCTAAAACACTGACTCTCAAGTGTTTATGCAAAACGTTTCTATCAGATTGCAAGCGTGAATTTTTCAGACCGGTAAAGTCTTCAAACCCAGCCTAGCAAGCTAGATATTTATATGGGTCTGATCTCAGTTCAGAATCACCATATAATCAAAGTCTCTGCAATATATATCATTACAAGAAAACTCTAAAGGTGTACCTTTAGAGTTTTCTTGCAATGATATATATTGCAGAGACTTTGATTATATGGTGATTCTGAACTGAGATCAGACCCATATAAATATCTAGCTTGCTAGGCTGGGTTTGAAGACTTTACCGGTCTGAAAAATTCACGCTTGCAATCTGATAGAAACGTTTTGCATAAACACTTGAGAGTCAGTGTTTTAGATCTAGTTTCTATACTCTATCTCCCACTGAGGATAGCAAACCAGCTTGAAATCAGCTGATCTGGGAGTGAGCAAATGAAAGAGGTAGTTAATTTCTGACTCTTTTTTCGTTTATGTAAAACAAATCTTACACTTGTTCGGCGGTTTTGGTATAGCGCCATCTTTTGGACATAAATAACAAGTGATAGCAGGTTACGTGATTAACTTGTATTTGTTTTTTCATATATATATATATTGATTATTACTCAATTATATGAATATCGTATCTTATTGCCTTTCTATTTGAAATCTCTTTTGTTTCAATAAGATTTGTAAATAATCATCAATGTATAAAATAGAATGGATAGCTGAAAAAGTTTAAAAGTCTGTGTTCAAATCCATTGTAATATACATATATTGTAATTGTACATTTAGGCCATTTTGGGCTTAAATATAACTCATAATAATTCAATTTTTAAAAAAAATAAAACTAATCTTATTTGTTGGGACTAAAGTCTTTAAATATTAGTTAAATGCTTTTAATTGTTAATAAAACAGTTTATTAAATATACTTCCTTAATAAATCATTTAAGAAATATTGCTTAGTTTATTGATAAATGTCTACAATTTCAATTTACCTGTCTAAACTGATATAAATATTAGGTTAGGATCTACTATATTAAAGTAACTGTATTAAACAAATTTGTATAGATGTTTGCCAGTCATGTCTTGTTGAATATGGTTGGTTTCTTTAGAAGTAAAATGTCTTTTAAATAATAAATAATAAAGTATTGATTATTTAGATAGTCTTTGAGTAAAAAACAGAGTTTTGGATTTGATATATTTCTTAGTTTAATTTTATTTTATTTAATTATTATATTTAAAAGTATGTTATTATTTTTTGAAATATATGTGTGTGCAGAATGTTTAAGTGCATATGAGTACAGTAAGACTGGAAATTAATAAAAGTATTAATTAATTAATTAATTAAATAATAATAATAATAATAATAATAATAATAATAATAATAATAATAATAATAATAATAATAATAATAATAATAATAATAATAATAATAATAATAATAATAATAATAATAATAATAATAATAATAATAATAATAATAATAATAATATTTTACAACAGTAATGAATAATGATGCTTATAGTAATATTAAAAGAGAACTCTTAAGTTAAATAAAGTTAATGAGTGTTTAAAAAAAGAGTATTCTAAATTAGTGTATTATATATGACTTTATTAAGTTAAATTAGGTTAAAGATATAATAACCACTCTTATGTTTATAAAGTCTCTATCTTCTGTTTGGGTTTGAGAGTTTTTCTATCCTCAAAACAGCATCATTGAGCTAACATAAATTAGTACAGTGCATATGTAAAAAGGTGAAAATCTTTTCTATTTAATTATATACATACTATGCATTTGATAAATAAATTTCAGAATTAAAGATAATTATAAAACAAGCCTAGACTTCATGTGATTTAGAAGTTTCTTTAATTAGAAGAGTCAATGCTGAACTAATTAAATGGTCAAATTAATAGTAGTTTTGAAGGTCCTGCCTCTAATATTTTAAATTTCACTGCACAATGACATGTCATGAGAAAAAAATGCAGAAAAATATACATGTACAAGAGTACAAAAGAAGTTTTAAAAATAACATTGGTGTTGAAATTAAAGAAAGAGAAGAGAAAAAAAAGGGGGAAAAAGAATGAAATAGTTTTGATAAAAAATTAATTAGTTCTCACTTTTTTATCTTAATTAATTGTCAAGTTAAATTAATTTCAGTGCCTGGAAAAAAAGCTAACCTTATAGTTGTATTACTCTTTTACAGAATGTGTGTTAGGTCATTCATTTAACCCTCCAGTATTCTAAAATTTCTTTGTTCTCACTAGATTTAAGCATTCAACTTTTATTGTGATGTTAAACCATTATTATTTTTTTAGGATATAACAAATTTGACTTCATTCGATAGATATTTTTGTTTAGAAATTAAATAAATTTAAAAAAATAACATTTGATTTTCAGAATATTTCAAAAATTATATATTAGTTAAAACAAAATGCTGTCATGTCATCAAATTTCAGGTGGAGAAGATTCAATTTGCAAAATGAACAAAATCTTCTTTGTTTGATGTTTGTTTTAAAAATCTGAACAAATTATTTTTAATAACTACTAAATCTATCAATTTATGTTTTAAAAGTTTACAGTTTTTTGCAATTTTTTATGATATCACTAAATATAATCAAAATCAGGTGAGTGATTTCATATTCACAAGAAAATATTTTTTTTTACATTTAAAAATACACATGTAAAAAATAAATATATTCTAATATTTATTTTTGATTTTTAATAATAACTGCACAATTATGATGCAAATATAATCATAAACTCTCTAAAAAATCAAGTTTTTAGATCATTGTAATACTTTGTTGATGATCATAATATTTCTGTGAAATACACTGGGAAAAGTTTGTAATTGCCAAATAAACAATGTTTACTCATCAAACCATGGTTTCAGTTTCTTTGTAATACCAATTATTTGATTTTCCTTGCTATCTTTTGTAATTAAAATATTAAAAAATAACTAAAAAAAGTTTCACAAAATTTTCACCAGGTTAAAAAAAAACATAAATTTTACTTTTGAAATCTCAGAGGAAGGTCGACTATCTTGCAATATGAACCAGTTAATAATAATCAGAAAAGAATGTCAATTTCATACTATTTAAAAGAAATGATAAAGATGTCAGAACTAAAAATTAACAGAAGCCAATAATATATCAGGAGATGAATATGCATTTTCCCCTTATCATAAACATTGTTACTTAATTCAAACTTTTTGGTTATTACTCAGTAATTCTAAAATTTATTATATATATTGGAACTGATATTAATTCTAAGAAGAAATTAATTTATTTCTTATGATTTCAATAATTGTATATTCAAAACAAATGTTATATTAAATATCATTAGTAAAAGACTTGTTTTTCTTGTTAAGAATAAAATTTTAAAGCTGAATATTTCTTTTGTTTTAAGCTAAAAGAAAATAAAAGATGAATTATTTTCAAGTTTCAAACAACTTTAAAAATAAGAAAAAATATGATATCTTCAAAATATTTTTTACAAATTTAACAGAGGAGAAATTTATTAAAATCTATTCTTGCAAAACGTTGAAAAAGACTTTATTGATATTTTTTATCCTTCAGCTGATGTCAATAAAAATGATATATTATCATCATTATTTTAAACAATTCAAAACAAAACAACACTCTCCATATAAAAGGCATGAGATAGTGATCATGTGATGTTTAGTGGTTTATCATCATTATTATAATTGAATAAGTAACCAGAATTAGTCTACTGTTGATTGCTGCTTTATTTTGCCATACAACTAAAGAAAAAGTAGGTCAAATTGTTTTTATGCTTAAAATTAATTAAATAATGTTCAACCTTACATTAGAACTGTTTTGCTATTCATTAATTGTTAAGATCTACTTTTTGTTTTTTCCGATAAAATATTTAGTAAATTGTGTTGTAACCAGGGACAATATTTTAAGGAATTTCTAATGTGAACTGTGATATGTGTATGTGTTTTTTTTTTTTGGCCACCATAATAAAAGTCTGTTATATTATTTCAAATAAGAAGATAACAAAATGAAATCTTTGTTAAAAATGAATTAATTCTCATTATGGAAGGAACATTAATGCTTTCATTAGCAGGTAAAATAACGTAGTGGGTGTAAATGGGATTCATATGTACAGAAAATGTATTCTTTGTAGTATATAATTGTAATTTTATTTTTTATGTTTATATTATTATATTTTATATCGTATAATGGGGATATTTATAATAGAATTTGCTGTTCAAGTATTTGATAAGAAACAAAAATAAGTGAAAGTTGTTTTTTTTAATAAATTTATATCCAGGTAAATGTTTTATTTAAATAATTATTAAGAGTTTTCTAGACTGACATTTAATATGTAATGAATTATAGTATTGAGATAAATCAACCTTATATTTGGTATATGGGATCATGTAGAGTATCTAAGAATTGGTACATGAAATTCTAAATAGCATATAAAATTATATGTAGTTTTGTTATATCATCATATCTTCTGAATTCATGTGCATTAATGAATTTGATAATTGTTTTATTATACACATGAGAATATGTGCATTAGCGATTATTTATGTATTATTATTATTGCTATTATTATATTTATGTCTTGATGATTTAGTTATTGCCACACTGCTAAAAATCAGCTATTGATTCGGCAATTAGTGCTGATATTTTTTTACTCGCTATTGTATATGCTCAGCCCCTACGTGAAAGAAAGATTATGTCTCATTAATCATCTGGCACTGTCTACACATAGATCCTGGGTGCCTATTAATATATTTTTTATGATTCACCTTGCCTATATTGCAATGTTTAAATGTATTATTGAATATATAAGAGAGTTTCAAGGTATATTTATTTTAAGCATTTTCTCTAGCTACTGCAATTTGATGTTAAAGCAGTTCTTGAAGTGTGATATGTATATTATATCTATTTCATTGTCTCTCATAGGTATCAATAGTATTGCAATGAGGTACTTATAATTTTTACAATATACTATTTTGTAATGTAAGAGACAATGCTTCCTCATACTGGTTTTGTGACATAATTGATATCATAAGAAAGTTATTATCATGCTTGTAACCTAATGTGGGCATTTATATTTGTTTTGTCTTTATTGTGTTAGAGAATAAGAATGAGAACTTAATATAAATTTGTAGCAATATATAAAGGGGTATTTATTGTAAAAATGCATAAATCCTTTGTTATCTTAATTTGTTAAATTAAAATCATTGTTTTTTAAGTATCTATTGTAACAAATTTCACATATTTATTTATATTGTGAATAAATATTTTTTGGTATTATTAAGTATGTTTCTGTTTTCATTGCCAATACTATTTCAGTCATTAACCAAAAATATTATAATGATAAATTATTATTCATTGTTTTAAAAAAGAGTACATTTCAATGGTCATATATTAGTATTTTTTTGATTTATTTATCCATTTTACCTGCATTGTGACACATATGCTTCATTAATTTGTATTTATTTCAAGTGTGTCATGAGAAAATAATGCAGCAAAATATACATGCATAAGTGTATAAGAGAAGTTTTAAAAATAACATTCATGTTGAAATTAAAGAAAGAAAAGAGGAAACAAAAAAGAGAGGAAAAGAATAAAATAGTTTTGATAAAAAAATAATTAGTTCACACTTTTTTTAATCTTAATTAATTGTCAAGTTAAATTAATTTCAGTGCCTGGAAGAAAATCTAACCTTATACTTGTATTATTCTTTTACAGAATGTGTGTTAGGTCATTCATTTAACCCTCCAGTATTCTAAGATTTCTTTGTTCTCACTAGATTTAAGCTTTCAACTTTCATTTTGAAGTTAAACCATTATTATTTATCAGGATATAATAAATTTGACTTCATTTGATAGATATTTTTGTTTAGAAATTAAATACATTTAAAAAATCACAATTGATTTTTGGAATATTTTAATAATTATGTTTTAGTTAAAACAAAATGCTGTCCTGTCATTCAATTTGCAAAATGAACAAAATCTTCTCTGCTTGACCATGTACAATATATATAAATCAGGTACATAATGGATTCTACCCTACTTATCTATATCCCTGGGTCATCGATCTAATCAATAACATTTCTTAACGATAACACCACACTCCTTCACTTTCACCATCCCAGAGCTGAGACTTTACACATGAGATTCATAATTCTATTTAATAAGATCTTGGGTGATTGCACTTTTATATATATATATATATATATATATATATATATATATATATATATATATATATATATTTATATATTTAAGTATATATATATATATATACTTAAAATGAAATATTAATTAAATAAAAAGTAAATAAAATGAGTCAAACACATTGGAAATTTAGTTTTATACATATATTTTAGCTCATTAAGGATTTTAAATTTACATTTTACTCAAGCTCATTAAAACAAAATTCTTTACATTAGTTTTATATTTACACTTATAGATTTATATGAGACCATGTCATGTAAAACATATTTACATATAACAGTTATCTTTTTAATTTATTATCGTTTGCACAAATTTATTTTTTTACATTATTTAAACAATAAAAAGAAAGCAAAATTAAATGACCACTGATTTTAGTACATATAAATTTTCCATTCACATTTATTACAAGGAATTGGGATTATTTTGATCAATCAGCATATTTGAAAATTGATAAACTGATTTATAAAAAAATAACCATTTTTCTTTCTTATTTAAATATTCTAAGACATTTTATAATAAACTGATGTCAGAAAAAATCAATTATAACAAATTGATTTGACTTTTTACTAAAATGAACAAAAAGAAAAGAAAATCATTTATTTCACTTTTCTTTATAAAGAGAACTAATTCTCATTAAAATAACATTTTATTTTTATTTATTTTAAAATTGGACCTCACAAGAACAGCATTAAGTTATTGAAAATAACATTACAGTGTTTAGAACTGAAAGCTATTATAAAAAATATAGAACAGTTAATTATCAAAAACACAGACCACATTGATTTGACTTTAAACTTAGTCATTCTTTATAAATCTATAAAGTGAATTAGTTAAATTAAAAGATTTAACTAATCAAGGATTAAGGCAAAAAAAATGGTTACTCACTGAAGATTCTTGAGTAGAATCAATTTCTTTATGGCTTATGTATTAGATAGGCAATGAAAGAAAAATGAAACAATGTCAGATTAATAAACATATAAATGCAAATGAAAGAAAACACATGTAGGTTCATATGCGCTGCTTGACAGACACTCACATGCCTACTCCAATAAAGAAAGGGGTTCAATACATCTGCCATGTAACAACATGATACCAAATGGAGATAGGAATTACAGGAGACCCATTTCCACCTGTATGGATATTAGGTAGACTATCCAACTCTACCTCAATTACTTTCTGGTCTACAAAAGTATGTGCAACCAGGAGTCAGATTCCACACAAATAAGTGACCATTTTAGGTCTTTCCAAGTATACCTAGCATTCATTATTAACCTGAGATTTATTAGTCACCAAATGTAAATAATTATAATTAATTAGTTTCAAAGGATCTAATACAGCATAAAGATCAACCTGCACAACCTATTACTTCACGTAAATATTTAACTGACAAAACAACAAAATATTTTTTTGAATAGATTCCCCCTTCTCATTTTCCTAATTTTTATCTTTTTTGAAAAAAGGCAAGATAATTAACTAATGTTTGTCCAGCAGCACTGTTTTCAGGTCAAAATATAATACATTTTATTTTATCTCAATTTAACAAAATCTAAAGTTATAAAATCCCATCCTTGGAAATCATTTGCAAAATTACTTTAACTATTAATGTAAGTATATTTTAATATACATATATTTAACATAACTTCACTGGCAAGAAAGATAAAACAACTTTTGTTTTTATTTTAAAAACTAATTCTTTCTCTGCTGACTTCCTCCCCCATCTTTGAACATAATTATCTATTTAGCAAATTATCTTCTTATAACCCTCACGAATGAAATTTGTTAAAAGGAAAAAACATGAAATTTTATACTGAAATTAGTATAAAAACAAATAAATATCATTTTCATATTCAATAAACATATAAAAAAATTTTGTGATCTTGAGTTATAAAAAAAATATAAATAATTTAAAAAGACAGGATTAAAGAGTCGATTACAATTTTAAGATAAAATTAACTCTATACTTTTAAGATTTCAGAAGTTACAATCAATTTAGTTATAATCAATTTAGAAAGATTAATGTAGATGACAGGATTTGAATTCTTGTGGCTTTTAGTTGGATGTTCTCCAAAATGAGTTTGTGAGTGAATGTTAATGGCTGGTGGCATTTTTTTTTAAGACAGACTATGGCAGAGACATAATAGGAGATTGTGTCCCAGGAGGGAACAATGGTGATTTTCCCTTGACTACTCAATGGACATTGTGATGAGGATAGAGATGTTCAGCAACTCTCAATTTTCTCTTCTCTCTTTTTTTTCTTAAAGAAAGACACTATTTATATGGTAGCTCAAGTATTTAGACTATGCACTGCCCAAGGTGATTTTTTTTTGATCTTGTCTGATACAAAAGAAAATCATACCTTTATTTCTATTTTAGGAAAGTTTATACCTCAATAAGGATCAATAGAGATTCTTGTATAATCTTATATTAGTTTGATTTATCTAACAATGTGGAATCTCCATTAATGAATTAATAGAAATTTCAAAGTAATGGATTTTTGTAATTTCTATGTACTTTAATTTTACATTTATTTAAAAACTTCTTATTGAGGTACAAATCTCCTAAAATGCCATCTTGGATTCTTTAAAAAAAGTATTATATATATATATAAACACAACAATTCAAAACTTATATTTCAATTTTTTTTTTTCAATAGAATACAATAAATTAGCAGGTTAACATAAATAAAACAATATTATATATATGTACTTCCTGAAATAAATTTTAGTAATTTATTCAACATAGTTGCATTTTAAAACGTTATAAATGATAATAATAATTAAAAAAAAACGTTTGAAAAAAATAGACATTTCTATATTTACATTTATAGTGGGTTTCAATTGAACCCTATTAGTAAGTGGCTAGGTGGATTTGACTGTGAACTAAAAATCTGAATCAGATTTACCATTTCAATATATACAGCTCTTTCCAAACAATAGAACCTCACACTATGGTTTCTCACTGTATTTAATGCCACTTTTCTTAAACTTAATTATTTTTATAATAAATAAAATTAACAAATTAAAGATTCTTGATCCACCTGATATTTACTCAACTACTTGTAGTTTTCTGTCCTTACCTGAAAATTTGTAGACAAAGTATTCTAAAAACTATTTCTTTTTTAATATTATTTTATATATTTATTTTTCCTCTAAATACTGTCTATAAAAAAGTAAAATTTATCATATAAATTTTTCTAAGAAAAAATAATATTAATTTTATTTTTTACTTTGTAATTCTTTTTTATTTGGATATATTAACACTCAAGTCAAGTTTTTTTTTTTTTTTTTAAATGTAATTATAAAAGTATGTATTTTAATCATAATTGTTTTTATAAAGAAATATTTTAAAATTCTATTTTATATTTAGATAATATATTAATGATAGCAATTATACATTACACCATTGTTAAAGGTGGATGTTAAAATATTTCAAATATCTAATGTGCCTGACTAATCAAAATTTTTTTCTGAAATCCATATATAATAAAAGAGATGAGGAAAATTTTACTCTGCCTGCTCTTGAACAGGATTTGAAATACTCTTGGAGAATGCATTAGAAGTCTGAAAGGCTTAATTAGTTAAAAATAGTTATCAGAACATTTATCAATTTATAAATATAAACTTTTCCCATCAGTTAATATTATATGCTAATTATATTAACAACTCAACATTAATTTACTGAGTCATGAAATACCCTCAACCCAATGTATAAGAAATAGTCTTCGAAATGATAACACTGTCTTATCCTTTCATCTATATTCACTTATATAGGCCAATATGATGCACCTTGAAATAAGAGCATAAAGATCTTAAATTGTGCTTTAAATTGAGAGTATTTCTTTTTCTCAAAAACATAACATTTTGTTAATCTAATTAGTATATAATATTAACCTAGGAAAAGTTTATATTTACATATTTCATTATGTTATTTAATAGTGACAAGCTGCAAATTGGAAAATTTCTTAAACATCAATAGTTAAAATATAACATTAAAAGAAATATTGAGATCAATTTAAAATCTTCATGCTTCATGATACTTTAGATTAGCCTATATAAGTGAATATAGGTAAAAGGATAAGACAGTCCATTCTTATATTTTCAAAGACTCTATCTTGTATTTTGAATTGGGAGTATTTCAGATAGTCAATAAATTAGCATTGAGTTGTTATTCTAATATATATATATATATATATATATATATATATATATATATATATATATATATATATATATTATATGTTAAAGAAGATTTGAGGGTTAAATATAAAATATTTGGGTTATTTAAAACTTTTTAATATTTGACGTTTGATGGATGGTTGTTGAAAGTGAAAGTGAATTGATATTAAATTTTAGGATGAAATTATATATATATATATATATATTGAAACAGTCAAATTTATCCATCCACCTGTTTCATGTATTTTACCCCCACCTCTATCTATATGCCAGATTTAAACCCTCTCAGAGTACCCATTTAAATAACATTAAATTACTATGTATGCAAAATCATGTACATATATATGCAAATGGTAAGTCTGTAATTTAGTAGTATATGTATATATTACAGCTATGTATCCGTTTTATAAATATTTCTAGTTTAAGAAATATTTTAGTTTAAATTATTTAGCCAATTTTATTATGTTATTGAAAATCGCATATGAGCCATTTCTGTTGTTATTCTGCATGTATGGTTATAAAATTAGTTTTCTACTAATTATCAAAGTAACTTTTCCAAAATAACTTTTGATTTTGTAAACAACTTTTAAATTAGGTCACGCTATTGTCGCAATAAACAGGAAGGAAAAAGCAGAAAAACAAAATCTAAATTAGTTGTCATAATTAAAAATGTTTTTCTAAAATAAATAAATCATTTTTTCTACTAGTTATAGATATTAAATATATTTTTCTAAAATAAATAAATGGACTTGTCAGCTATGGACAAGCTTGTAAAAATAAACAGGTGGCCAGAGTTAGAAAGGTATAAATACTTAAAGTTTTGTCACCAAGGAGATCATATATATATAATAAGTGAATTGTAAACATAAACCACATTCGTTTGATCTCCAAAATGGTGGGGTAGTCAGCAATAATTTACCACATGCTCTTGATTGGGAATGGAAAAGACTTTGGTCCAATAAAATATAATGTCATATACCAGCAAAGCAGCCCATAGAAAAACCTCCATTAACTTTAAATCATCACCAAAAGTGTCAACTTGCCCAGAACTAACTGCAATGAAAACAGCTGACTGGTAAATTGATAAACTTTCTCTCAGAGCTCTGTTCATAAACTGTGACTTTCAATTCTTTCTTTTAAAAGCTAGCTAATTATTAAATCTGCCTTTCCAAACACCTTTTCTAAAATCTGCAAGGAGAACTGTTAAATGCTAATGTTTAAATCTTGTCTGAATGTAAAACTTGTGATAATGAATTCTCTGTTAAAATGTAAAACTCTAACACTCTATTTTAAATTAAATGTATAATTTTCTGCTGTCTTCTATGCCTATTGCTAACCTATTCAATTTATTCTATAATTTTACCATTTTGATATTATATGTAATTAATATGCCAAAGAAACTCGAAACTGCGAGTATTTATAAGTATAATTTTAGCTTATCCATCAGCAATGATAATTTCATATCTCAGTTATAATACATATAATAAATAATTGAATTATTATTTTTCTCACTCGCTGTTTCGAGATCATATTATTATTTTACTGATTAATTTTTGGGTATTAATATTCTAATAATCAGTCATTCATTAGTTAAAGTTGTAGTATGCTTAACTCTGGTTATGGATTATAACTATTTATATATGGAACTTGTACATCATAGAAACAATCCACAGATATATTTTCAAAGCATATTTTAATGTTTTATTCATAATTATCCCTCAAATATGCTTTGTCCTCCTTAGATTTATATATGTTGAGATGCGGGTGATAATATTAAACTAGGTTACTAATTAATTTAATCCCTAAATAGTATATTTGAAGTACTAAATTTGAGAACTGGATTGTATAGATATGCAAATAGATGTTATCTAATTTTAAGGCACAATAATATAATGTTACATATTTGTGTTATATATGTATAAGTTGTGGATGTGTCCTTACAAAGTATGCAATATACAATTATCTGCTTGCTGCATGATTATTGATGAGTTGCTGGCAGAGGTCACACTTATCCTCTTAGTCCGGGTAAAGCACCTGCTTTTAGAACTAGGGCACAAGGACCTAGATTATTTATAATTAATGCTTATATGACTCCCTGAACTACTGATGTTTCTATTTGTAGCAAGTTGAAAAGTTTTAGGGCAACCGGGTCTTTGAGACTGAAGCCCATGAATAAGGACTCATTTGCACCTTCTAGCTTTATTAATATTTTGCTATGTGCCATAGAGTATATAGGTAAACCTACTATAAATGAGTTTTCTCTCCTTTTATATTAAATGCTTATCTAGCATCAGTGTATATCCTAATCTAGGTTAACATGCTAACCTGCATATCTCCAATCCTAATTATGTGCTCAACTTAACTTGATATAGATAGACACCATAAGAGCACCATTAAGTTAGTTATATAAATTTGGCTATAAAGTTCCATATGATTTAGCAGATTACAAAAGAGCTAGAAATTTGGCATATTAATATAGGCATAAACTCCAATACTGCACTACATTTTATTGAACACTTATAATGAGATAATATAAAACATTAACCTCATTAGTTATGCAATGCATGCATGCATAATCTCTCACATTCTCATTATATAATTGTGTATAGTAGGATTTACTATTTGTTATTGTTTTATTAAATTAATAATATTTAAAATTATAACTCGTTTTCATGTCTTTATTGTCCTGAGTTCATTTTATCCAACTCTAGATTTAATTGCACATACACCATTTTATCTATATGTAGATCATTATATTAGATTTCATAAGCAATCATTGGTACATTAATTAATCACTTAGTCATATGTGTGTGTATCTGTCCAGATCAGCATTAAATTAGTTAATTTAAGGGTCTTTTGTTTTACCCTGGGTGACTGCCGGACCAAGGTCAAATTGAATGTCTGTTGTAAGTTGGGCTATGTTATCCATAGGGTATTAGATCATTGAGCAGAGGTGAAAGGATTGAATGTTGGTCAGGTCATGGATCCCAGCATCTGTATTCGATCAGCTTTAGTGTATTTTGCCTGTGTTGTAGATTTTGTTACGTTGAGGGACAATTCTTACCATTACAATGTATATAGACAGAAGTAATATGATTATTGTTTATAATGATTTCACAATAATCATTTTTACATTATTAATGATTACTAATATTTTTTATTGATAGAAATTGTACTTTTATAATTTTAATAAAGTACAAGAATATTAAAAAAATTTTCAATTAGGTTTTAATAGTATCTTTTTTTTTTCGCTTAAAATTTTTACCTTCACATGTTGCTAGCAGTCTTCTATTTCTAGAATTTCTCTAATCAACTTACATCCTTACCTTATTTCAACATAAAAATGTAAGCATTAAAAAACTTAAGATAATTCAATTATTATCTTCAGTTTTTAAGTTCTATGTTTGGAATATTATACGTTTATATTAAATATTATAAATAATAAGACCAAACTGAAAATGGTCCTAAAATGCTAATTTTATAAAGTTAATTAGTTGCTGAAAAGCTTTTAGATGTTTTCGATTTTATTTTCTTGTTAAAATATCCAAATTGTATTTACTAAACAACATTGGGTGAACGGTTAAGATGGCTAGGTAAAATGTTTGCTTGTAATCTAAGATTATTAAAATTTACTCCAACCTAGATTTGAACTCAAATTATGGATATTCTATGAAAATGACTAACAATTAGATGTAAGCTTATTTACATATAATAAGCATAAACTTTATAAAGTAATAAATTGTATATAAAACTAATGATTAACAAAACAGGTTAACATATTAATGTGCTAGATTTAGATTTAAAAGAATAAACTTCTGATATAAAATAAGAAGTTTGACTTTTATGATTTTATGTTATAGATTGTAGATTATTGATTGCAATAAAAAATTATTCTCATAGAAAAGTTTATTAAATTTATGGAAATTTTGCTAATAATATATTGTAATTATATATAAAAATATATTCACAGTAATGTAATTTTATATTAAATCTTTACAAATCGTTTTCATTAAAACATCTGATTAAAAAGAAATTTAAATGCAATCGATGACTAAAATAAAATGTATTTTTTTTTCACATATTTTAAATATTTTTTTTTCTATTTTATTATTTTATTTTATAACATTTTTGAATATATTTTACTACTATTGTTCAAAGTATGACAAACTTTTTTTTATCCGGAATCTCTTTTTCATCGATTCTCTAAAAATCTATGTGATTCTTAAGATTGTTAACCCTTCAAATATTACAGACCAATGAACACAGCTTAAATTATAACATTGATACTTTCTTGAAATATAACAAATAAGATAAACACTCATTTCATTGTAATTTTTTATGTTATAATTATATGATTATATTACAACTATTGTCATATATTATTTTATTGTTAGATAAAGATATTTATTCTATATCATACTAGGATTTATTTTTCATTGTAATTATATAAATTCCACTAAAATATTGACAATGAATATTGTCCCATCAGTAAGTACAAAACTATTTCAGTAAGAAAATAGTTGGTTAAGCATTAGTGGCCTAGTGATTAGCATAGCTAGCTTACAAACAGCTTATTGGGTTCACTTCCCAGTCAACACATTTGACATATTAAAAAAAAAGGTAAATAGTCCAGAATTCATAATCATCACAATTCTGCAAAAATCTCCAGAAGGTAAAAGCAGTTAGAAATTTACAATAAATTTCAAACTTTATTTACTGATTATAAAACTAGATATGACATTCCAAAAAGTGTGAATCATCTACCTATGATTTAGAAATTTGATTGTTAATGCTTTTAATACAACATAAAGGTATAACAAAGACAATGAAGGAATTTACCAATCAGTCAATTAAGAATTCCATTGGTAAATGTTGGTAATTTTTCATTCACTTACCAAATACAAACTTTATTTAACCAAAGTGCACTTTCAACTAAGTTATATTAAACCATTAAGCATCACATGATCACTATCTTATACTAGCACATAATTGTTTATAAACAAAGCAAAACTCTCCATACAGTATTGCCACCCTGTGCCAACCAGAGTAATTAATCAATACCAGAAGGCTTGTGCATAAAATCCCTATTTAATGCATACTCATACAATATCCCCAGACTAGTTTCTGGCTTGTGGCCATCGTCAGAGAAAAGCTTTGGATCTGAGAGCACTGCACCTAGATCTTAGGATCTAATACAACCCTCCAGCATCCACCTTTTATCTCTACTTAACTACAAAACTATGAGAATGAAATTGAGAACACTAAAAATATTTTCAATCTAAGCTCAATAGTTTATATAGTCATATGGGTCTGAACTCAGTTCAGCACCCATAAATTTTGGTGTTTTTGGCTCTTTAACAACCATAGCCACCACTATCCTATTTGGCAGGATTGGTGTTAAATCATTAAGCATCACCAATCCTGCCTAATAGGATAGTGGTGACTATGGTTGTTAAAGAGCCAAAAATCACCAAAATGTATGGGTGCTGAACTGAGTTCAGACCCATATGACTATATAAGCTATTGAGCTTAGATTGAAAATATTTTTAGTGTTTTCAATTTTATTTTCATAGTTTTGTAGTTGAGATAAAAGGTGGGTGCTGGAGGGTTGCATTAGATCCTAAGATCAAGGTGCAGCGCTCTCAGATCCAAAGCTCCTCACTGATGATGGCCACAAGCCAGAAACTAGTCTGGGATATTGGATGAGTAGGCATTAGATAGGGATTTTACACACAAGCCTTCTGGCATTCATTGATAACTCTGGTTGGCACAGGGTGGCAATAATGTATGGAGAGTTTTGCTTTGTTTATAAGTTATATTAATTATAGTCATAATAACTAACAGAGATAAAAATATTAAGGGTTTACTAAAAATGTGAATAGGTTTGAATGGCTAATTATTAGTTTAAGTATGCCATTTTTTAAAAAGGCGAATGCAGGAGTCTTTCTTGCTAATTGCATTCTTATCCCTCATATTGTGCTGGGCCTCTTTTAGTTTATGCTTGGTATCACTATGCTCTCAGCATATGATGGTGGTTAGGCATAGGTTTGAAAGGATATGTGAAAGTAGCTTAATGTAAATAAAAAAATGTTTGGTATCTGTATAAATTTGAACACGATTGTATATGTACTGGTGTTGTGCTAATCAGGTAGAAAAGTTAGCCTTCAATTTACCATAATATACAGAATGGTAGTTGGTGTGAGAACATGTGACCTTATATATGCTTTGTGATTTCTAGTTTGATGGGAGAATGTCTTCTGTGTTGATAATAAGTTGGTTCAGAGAGAAAGGAGTGTGTAAAGAATTTTGGTGAGTTTCAGAGCAAATTTTAGTAAGGCAATGAGTAATTGTAGAAAAGTATGGTAATGATGACCACTGTTTGTTATCAGCTACGGGATGGTGGTGGAAATTTAAGCTTAAAAAAAATTTGAGATAAGATTTTATTTTTGTAACCAATGATGTGCAATGTTATGCAAGTCTTTATATTTATTCACATTATCTTTCTTTGAGATCCCACGCACCAAATTTTCAATGATAAATGTTTACTAATAAAAATTGTTTTTAAATAACTTGAAATACTTCTTAGATAAGTATTTTCACAAGCAATAACAAAATGTCTAATTAGTCAAATGATGCAATATGAGTGCATAATTAATAGACCCAGATTATATTAAGGCAAAAATCAAAAACACACACACACATATATAAAACCTTAATATTAAATGCATTTATTTTTTAAGTGCTATTCATAGTATAAGTCTTTGAAGAATTATAGTAGGTTTCTATTCTTATGTTACATTTTATATTTATTTCACTAGAAAATATAAATAACATTTCTTAATTAATATTTTTTTAATATTAACTTCTTTAAAAGACTTGGGCGCCATGTTGAATTTTTAAAAAAACTGACTTGAGACACAATTTTCACACTAATTAAAGCTTTGCATTGATAAAAGCTAGAAAAACTAAGGGAAACAATAAGGTTAAGACAAATAGTGATTACCATTAAAAAGATAAGGAAAAAAGAAATTTCAACATTCAAAATAATTATTACTTTATTGTTTATTCATAATTTCTAATTTATTATTAATTAAGTCTAAATTACATCTTCATTGATAATTTCTTTGTATTCATCACAATATTCTCATTCAAACCATATATAATACTTCTTACCTGAGATAATCCATATCTTCAGAATCTACAAAAATATTTGCATTAGAAGTCTTAATTTTTACTTGACTCCAAAAATTAACAAATCTCAAGGTATCTATAAAAAAGATTCATTGTAATAAGATAGAAAATAAATCATTTCCAGAAGGTGGATATACATTTGTCCTCATAGAAATTGGCTTCTAGTCTATCCAAAACTAGAAATTAAAGGCTACTGTTTGTATCAATGATAAAATGAGTTTCATCTCTTCATTTTATATTTTTTGTGTACATCAGCGATGCTATCTTGTTATATTTTATGTCCCACAGAGATATAATTTATTTGCATATAGATAATTTGCTAGCTATAGATTTGAAAGATGCAAGATGTGTCAAAATTACTGACTTCACTACATGAGTACCAAGGCATAGGCAAGAATCAGGATTTGATTTTTTGCCTGCATAAAATTTCATGTGGTATACATAACCATTGTGGCTGTCACCACATATATCTCTTAAAACTAGTCTTTATTGGTTTTAAAAGTTTATATTTTTACATGATACTATGCCCAGTAACTTGGGTGATTGTTTATCAATTGCAAGCTTTTTGTACATCTGATAATCAGTCTTAAAATTTACATTTCAATGCTCTTTAATACATTAATTATATACATATGTTAATACAAAGATTTACATGGGTTGTGTATATAAAAGACATATTTTGCAGTTTCATCCATGTTAAAAATTTAAATATTTATATACTGACATTTTGACTTGATCACACAAGTCATCTAATGGGTGATAAAAGGTAGAAAGACAGTTGTAGAGGCACTACAATCACTGATTTGAAAAAAAACATTTAAGTTCCACCAATAGAAAAAATGTTAAATTAAGAATGTTTTTTTAAAAAAAAAAATTTCCAAATAGGAGGAAGTTTGCATGTATCATCTCGCATTTAATGTAAGAATCTCATTATTACTCATTGAAGATATATTTTGCAATAGCCTAAATTTTTTGAAAATACAGATTCCATAATCAATCATCATAAATAGCCTTATAACAAGAACTAAAACAAGATCCACATAAATTTCTATAATAGTGAAGGATGAAATGGAGTTAGATGAGGAAAAAAGTCAAGATAATTTATAGGAGAGAGCAATAAAAATATAAAGGTCAAATAAATGGGGCTAATTTAATATTTAAAATATAATAAATCAGAAATATAAAAATATCAGTATTAATAAATATTAAGATTTCAGTGCTAATTACATGTAGGAAAATCCTGCACACAAAATTTTAAAATCATTACTGTGCCATGATTGTAATGTGAAAACAGTGAAATGCTGCACTTAGCAATAAATTTAAAAAGTATATATTCAAAGATTAAATGCTCTAATTATTAGTAGATTTATTAGAAATATATTTGTAGATCTCTAAAATTTATATGTAATGTGGATTTTTTTTTAGCTGTCTTATTAGTTTCATAAAATATAGAAAAGCTACATTAATTGCTGATCCTGGATAAGTCTGCTATCTCTGCATAAGAATAGACCAAAGTTTTACTACATACATATTTCATCAGATAAACTGTTTATTAATAAATTGCGATAGGATGATGAACCCATACCTCTTTTAAAACACAATAGTAAAAATGTTATATGTTAAAACACATGTGCTAATGTAGCAAAATTGCAATTACTGGTTTAAAAAAAAGTTGCAAGGCAGAAACAATCATATTGTGGAAAGCAATAATCTTTTAAGTAAAGTAATATAAATAATTCATGCAGATTTAATATTGTGACCCTGAATAAGATAGAATAGTACAGTCAAAATAAGTCTTATGTAAATTTATAAAAACAAATGGATATATTTGATTATTAATGATGTTTAAAGTTTATATCTAGCTTTACAGAAAATATAACTTATATATATATATATATATTGTGCCAGTCAAAACATGCTTATCCATCTAACATGAGCTGGAACTCACAAAATGTACTTCAAAACCAGTCAAGCCCGAGATTTAGGTCAGGGACCAGCCTGGATTCGAACCCACCCTCCAAGCACCAGATCTAACATCCAATGGATAACATAACAATGGTAGCACATGAGATTTAATTCTTCATCCGGCCCACTAGCAAATCGGAGAAAACAATAAGACTCATGGACTTAAACATATATATAAACAACGTAAATACTAGACATCCCACAGATAAAATCTAACATATTTAAATAATAGGGGCTTTACTAATGAATACTTATGGGCAATTAGTGAATTGGATTGATTTAATAATGAGACAGAAACTGATATATGATGAATTAAAATATATTTATTGACAATTGTTGTTGGCAAAATAGGTTTGTGGCTATGATTCAATGGAGCCAAATATCCTGCTATACAACTAATCACTACATTAACTTTTACCAGTTATGCCCTTTCATCATCAGTTCATGTGGCTCTTTTACGTAAAATCAAACCAAGTCTAAAGTGAAGCTTAATAATACGTCTTAATTATAATAAATTTATTTTAACTATGGGCTTTTAAAGCGTCCCAGATAGCTTTAGATCGAACGGGTTTTCAAGAGTGCTTCGGATCAACGCCAAAGACTGCATATTAGGGAGGAAAGAGTTGGCTATAACGATTTTACTAATACGCTAGGCACAAGTAAAGTATAATAATAAAGTGGCTCTGCGGATGGAAGAATAGTTTTAGGGTTTTTGTGACAAACAACGGTTTACCCAAGAACCGGTCGTCATGCTGCTAATGGGGAACCTTTATTTGGTTCAGAGGCGGGGGACTTACGTGCTAATCTGGCCCGTAGCTCAGACTTCGCTACTGCACTACCCATAAGAGAAGATGTGCTGGCAACGCCGTGGCTCCATCTTATATATGTATAAAAAAAACAGCACAACGAGGAAAATATTAATAAGTTTCACATCCGCCAAGCCGAAGGATATTATAAATTAAAGATCATATATTAAATGAACACCAGTTCATCAGCTTGATCAAAAGAGCCAACTCTTCTGTAGCATGAGAAATACGATATGCTACTGACAGGAATATATAGCTACAAACTTTACTTTATCCCGTTCGATCTCTTTAGTTATCTATAACTACTCAACTTTTAAAAGGGGGAAAAGTATATTTAATAGGGGACTTACGAATACTTAACTAAAAAAATATACTTATGATTGCACTCCAGGCTAGTTTAATCTTTAGTAACAAAATAAAGGTTGAAAAGCCACATTTTATATTTATTAATTAATTTACAAAATGACAAAATATGAATTTGGGTTTCGAAACAGCGCTATATAAATAATAATACGGAGATTTTAAATGATATCTTTTTTAAAAAACATATTGGTAATTAAGTGCACGCTGTTTCGAAACATAGGCATAATTAACAATAATTAAAAATAAGCAAAAGAAAAGCAAAATATAACTGCAGTGATTAAATTATATAGCAAAATATTAATTAACAAAGAAACTTAGCAAAGTATTTCATTTATAGAAAGAGTTTACAATATTGAATTAATAAAGAAATTTACAAAAGTATTTCATTTTATAGAATTTAAAGATTATTTGAAAAACAATTTAGAAAGAAGTTTCGATAATATGGTTAGCTAACCTGATTTTGAAGAAATAATGATGTTGTTGAAATTCACACAGAGCTCTGCGATTTTAAATAATATTAAAACAGTTCTCCTATAGCTGAACTGGAGATATTCGAGCTGGAACGAAGGTGAGTTCTTTGGCGGCTTATTGCATGTTCTTATTCAGTTGGGAGACGATTTAAAATGGTGTTGGAACGAAGGCAAGTTCTTTTAGCGGCTTATGACATCTTTTATTTGGTGTGGTTGTTGCTTCGGCATTTGATGGATTGAACTCGGCGTTCCATCACGGGAATTGCAGCAATTCTTGCCTGACTTTAGCCAGACATGGTAAAATTAACAATTTTGACTTCTGATGTGAACTCTCTTCAAAAGCAAGATGGATTCTCCTTCCCGCTTAAAATAAGGCCTATTTATATATTCCGACTAAGCTTTAACACCTTTTTGGAATTTCATAAGCCTCGGGACCAATTGACTTTTAATTAAAGCAAAATAATATAATTCAATTTCTACAACAACTGATAAAATCTCCGAGGTGTTATATTTAATTTCCTTAAAAAATGTATCAAAATATATAAACTATATAATTTGATTCATTTTCCTTAATTAAATTCCTTTTCAGGTGTTATTACTTGGCAGAAGGAACGGTATTCTGATTTAATGAAAAAGTCTTTTGTTGCAAACAAAAATCAATCAGAAAACAGATTTTACTTTTTTACCCAGGTGTGTCACTAATTGATATCTTGTTTACAAAAATTCTCATTTTTAATTGCGAACAGATAATTCTTATTTTATAAAACTAAATAACTTTTAACATATTTGTTTATTAAAAAAAAAAACAAATTTAAAGAAAATACTTGTTTCAACTATATATGTAAAACATTAAATCAGAAAATCATTAAATAAATTAAAGAAAACATTTTACATTATAGTATATCTTTTTTATTTTAACTTAAATATATATATATAAATCATTTTGCCACTATTCCAAGGTTTAAATTATCCATCCACATACGAATATTATAGCGAATATAATTAAAAATTGACTGAAAATTAATAAAACATTTTATAATAATTTATGAGCATTTCTCCGCTATAATTTTATCAAACCTGTCTAATTATAGCGTATTTTCGTATGTAAATGGATGATGCCATTCAAGCGGCCATTGTAGCAAAGTTTTCCCGCTCGACTTATATATTACATTTTTACATTTAAAATAGGTTCGAAACTAGTTCAGACGAGTAGGTCATTAGGTTGATGGTGAAACGGAAAGGGATTGGAGATTTCCGTTTCAATATATATATATATATATATATATAATTGGAAATCATTTTTTAATTATTAAAAAAATGTTGTTTGAATAAGATTTGGTTAAAAAATATCAATATTTATAAACTTTAGATAATATTATAAATAAAGAATAATCTGCTCAGAGCACATGCATTAAAATTTCTGTGCACTCTCCCATGAACCTCAGCTTTAAAAGCATAGGTGTACACTTAGGATTAGTATCTATATAGACAAGTTTTTTCTCACTATGATTAAATCAGGACTTCAATCTATTGAGTGCCTGAGTTACAATTTATCAATTGAAATGCATAAATCTATTGGATCTGTCACAGTAGAGAAATACAATCTCATTTTTAACCACCTACAATTAAATACAAAGTGAATTTAAAATTTATTGAAGCCATGATTTAAGCACAGTGAGTAAAAACTGATTTATATAGATAAAAATTCTAAGCATAAGCATAAAGTCATAAAGTTAATGCTTATGGGAGAGTGCTAAGAGATTTTAAGTTTCATGCTCTGAGGAGTTACTCTGCAGTTATAGTATTATGTATGTATGTGCACTATATAAATAATAGATTGTATTAAAGTTTAGATAAATAAATAAATTATAAAAATGATTTAGTGGCTCTGTAAATATAAAATTAATTACAATGATATTAAATTTTCATGATATATACAGTATTTTATTCGATACTCTACAACATATCAACAAAAGTTATAATTTTTGAAAAAAATATTGTTTTAGGCACCAACTGCCATTTTCATCTATGTTTGTAGTCAAAAGTTAATTTTATTATTGTAGCACTGCCATTTTTATTTAAACAGTACTAATATAATATATTTAAAATTAAAGCCTGAATTTAAAACTTTCAGGTATTTTTATTTAAAAAAACTGGCTCATTTATATATAATATCAAATTACATGTTTTGTTTTACATGTTTATAATTATATTAATGATGTTGAAAGTCCAGTATAGCTGATAAAAAACATGTATATATTAGAAGTACACTAAGCAAATAAACAAAGTTTAATTGTTAAAATTATTGTTCAATCTATTTAATATCATCTGAGCTCGGTAAAAATATATTGAGAGTTTTAAAAATTAATTATTTGAGAAATTAACATTTTAATTAGAAAATATAGTATTATCTTTTTTTAATGTTATATAAAAAAAGTAAAAAAATAACTGTCTTATATTCAGTGGCTTTCGGACATTATTAATAATATATAAAACATATTTTTTATTAACGAGTAATATATTTTATTTCAATTATTTTTAATATTCAGTAAATTATTTTTCTGTTATTAGCAATTAACTTTGTGTAAACTGATAGTATAATCAAGTCTTTCTCCCAGCACGAATTATAAGCAGTTCTATTTTTCATTTTTGCAGTTTAATAGAATTGATAGCTAAAATTATCATCAAATAGAAGTTTACCCTTTTTTAAAAACTTTTTTTTGAAATCTATATTTTTCCTATGATGAAGATAATAAGTTATTTTAATTATTCTTATATATGTTAATCTTGCTCTTAAAAAAGAGGAGAAAAAATAGGAAGGACCCATATAGATAATCATATGAAATTTCTGGCGCATGTTGCCTTTAACAAAATAGCCTAGTTGCTTAAAGCATCATCTTAAATTTAATATTCCTGGATCTAAAGGTCAAAGTTCGATTCACATACTAACCAACAACACATGAAGAATATAAGAGAATAATATCATTTAAATCGTTGCGTTATATAAAAATCTGTGTAATATTATTAGTTAAGTATATTTGAAAAGTTTAAATAAAGTTTGAATTTTTCTAAAGACATTTAGCAATTTATATTAGATGATGGAAATAACCCAATGTCTAATTACAATAAAAATACCAGCATCATAAACTTTCAGACTAACACATTGGCTGACAATGATTTTACAAGACCAAAGAATAACAAATTCAAATGTGTCTTCTCATGTGAATGTAAAATTTAAAAAATGCTGATATAAAGTTTCTTAGAATGCAGCCAACCTGGGAGATTTACTGCCAGAATTAAAAGAATAGTTACTAGTGTACAGTTAAGATTTCTTAAAGTGTCTTCATCAATTGTTATTTGAAATAAAGAGTGTTAAATAAGTATGTTTAATGTATTCGTAAATTGAATTGCTTGTATATTTAAAATGGTCCAACCCAGTTCCATTGGCACATTATATAAGTTGTAAGTTGGTTTAATGTCAATTCTAAAAAAAAATAACAAAAATGTCGTAGGATTCTTCTAATAAAATTGAAAAAAAAAATTCAGCCAAAAAGCACTGATGATTAATGTGGCAAATTCTATTCTATAAAATCCATGCTTTAAAAACAGCTCTATAGGACATCATCTTTACAAGCTTCAGTAATAAAAAGAATAAACTAAAATGTTATTTTTAAAAAGTCCGAATGTTTCCAAGCAAAATAAACATTAAGTTTCCCATTTTTTTAGATGCTTATTGACCTATGCAAAAAATTATAGATTTTAATAAACAGATTGAATATTAAATCTATTTTTGTTTTTTAATCTGAGTTGTCTAATTTTTTTTTTATAATGAAATGGTAAAAAAAAAAAAAAAAAAAAGAAAAACAGAAAAAAAAACCCAATCATTGCTAAATGAAAATTTGTCGCTCTAAAGAATAAAATTACTGGAAAAATACACGCGTTAATGATTCTATGGATAATGAATGAATGCTTTTAAAGCTTTGTTGTACTTAAGTGAGTTTATGAAGTTGTCAAAACTAAATTCTTTAATTTATACAATTGTACTTGAAAATTAACTACATTTTTCCAGAACTATAAACCAATATATATTAATCTTCTAATATAAGGGATTTAAACATAGACTTTCAAGCACCCTTCAATTATCCACACTATCTCATACCACTGATAAATATGACCACATAAAAAGATAATCACCAATATCCGTATTTTGTCCTGAACCAGCACTCATCTGTTGGTCCAAATTATCATCTCCCACACACACATATATATGTAATCAGTGCTCAGTTTATATTAAGATTGCAAATCTTCATACTTTTATGACCAGACGTTAATTTACTCCAACCGCCAACTCTTCAGCCATCCATGCCATTGAAAATTTGATAATGTAAAGACCAAATCCCAAGCTGATGCCAATATTATTGCCAAGCTCACGTTGACCAACTGATGTGTGCTCGTTCAGCATGAAATATGTATATTGGTGATTATTTATCTTTTTTATATGTGTGTGGTCATGTGTATTTGTGGTATGAGATAGTGTGGATAGTTGAAACATGCTTAAAAGTCTGTAGTCAAATTCCTTATATTTATAATTTCATTCCAGATATATTAAGAATTTTTGTATTTCAAATCTTACACCCTAAGCCTGCATCCTGCCCATCCCTCTTCTCTGTATTTAAATGGATAAGGTCCTATGCATGAGGGGTCAGAGTGACTTAGGTCAAGATGGGCATGGCAATAATATAAGCATACTTGGGATTTGGGCTTTCTATCATCAGATTTTCAATGGTGTGGATGGCTGAAGAGTTTGAGGTTGGAGTAGATTGAAGCCTGTTCATTAAAGTATGAAGATTTGCTATCTTAATATAAACTGAGCACTGATTATATATGTGTGTGGGAGATGATAATCTGGAGCAACTGATGAATGCTGGTTCAGCATGAAATATGTATATTGGTGATTATTTATCTTTTCTACATGTATGTGGAAATGTATATCAGTGGTATGAGATAGTATGCATAGTTGAAGAGTGCTTGAAAGTCTGTGTTCAAATCACTTATATTTACAATTAAGCTCTAGGTATATGAAGAATGCCTGTATTTCAAATCTTATATTAATCTTATAAATAACTGGAGTATTTATTTAAAAATGTTATGTGACTTGAAACTAATGCAAAAGAAAAATGCAATGATCATATAACAATAGAAAAATAAAATTGCCATAAAGAAATAAGCAATAAAATTTACATTGCATTCTAATGAAACAAATATCATTTATGAAAAAGCCATAATATTCTAAAGAGTATTGCAATGTATAAACATAATTTTTTGTCATAGTATGACGTAGGTTTGAATTCAGGTTAGAAAATATTTTATAATTTCCTTTTTAAAATCTTAGTCAGATACATGACTTTTTCTATGAAGTTGATTTATAGCGAAATCCAATAACTATCTAATATTTCTTAGTAAATGATGTTATATTTATTATCTTGATGGTACAGAAAAGTTGGAAAGTGCTCAAAACCCAGCCCCCTTATTAATTAAAACATTGACCATTGATGACTTTTGTTTAATCATACTTTATGATAAGCTTTGCCCTGAAAAGGATTATGTAAATACTGTTTTATTTTTACCTAAATAAAGCTGTTTGCTAATGACATAAATTATTGCAACATAAAATAGAAAAATATGATGATTATTATCAAATTGAAGATAAATGATGATTAATTATTCATATGGAATTTGAAAAATATTGGAATATAGTGCTGAAAGTTCTGGATAAACATATGGAAGATAAAACATTTTATAAAACAAACCTGTTATCTATATGAGTACTTGTTCTTAATTTATATATAATTGCATAAATTTGTGGTACAAAAAAATGCTCCAACCAAAATTGTTACTAAGAAGAAACTGTCTCTTAGGAAAGCCTGGACTTTAAGGTCATATAATGAATATCTGATTAATTTGAAAATTTTAACTTCAAATAGGTTCTACTTTCCTAAGCAACATAGGTAGACAGTAATATGTACAATAAAAAAAATTGATGATAAACTATGTTATAATAAATAAATTTAGTAATTCAGATACATGGAATGCTTTCTGCCTAGTATTCTTAAGTAATCAAAACATTTGAGTGACAATCATGACATCTGTCAAATGTGCACACAGGTGATTGTGCTACAAATGTGTCACATGATTTAATGAAGTGGTAGAAAGACAAACTTAAGAGCTTAAGATCTATAGGTTCCAGCTCAACTCTGACTTCCTGATTCTTAAATGTTATATGATTTTTAAATAAATTATTTTATTGTGATGGCTCACTTTTTAAAATTTTATCCAGGTAATGATTGAAAGTGTTCACAAAAAATACAATAATCAACACTGGCTAGTTTGAATATATCTAAACCATATTTATAAAATAAGTTCAAGCATAAGATAATAGGTTTATTAAAAAAGATATACCTTAGAGAAGGACTTTCTCTATGTGCTTAATAAATAATCACAATTTAAAAAAATATTAAGTAGAAAATGTTTTGGTATTTACTAAAATTACAGACCTTCAAGATAAATCTACATTAAAGATATTTATTATTGAAAATGAATGAGTAAAATATGTTACAAGAAAAATGGAGACTTTGATCGATGCTAAGGAAATTTTATCTACTTGAATTTATATAAGATCTGTATTTTAAAAAAAAATACAGTCTATGTTAGGTAAAATATAAGTTGAGATTAACTCTAGTGAAACTGAACACAAATACATAAACAATAAACATTAGTGAAGCATTGTTAACCGAGAGGTCATCGCAGCCGCCTTGCAAGCAGTAGTTGGTTGCAGACGGTTGTAGGTTCGCGTCCCGGCCGGTGCTATGACATATGAAAAAAAAACCAATAAACATTATTGAATAATTGATAATATATTCTACTGGAACAAACTTAGGAAAATCAAAATATGAAATAAAATGTGTAGAATAATTAAGTTTTCTGATGTAGAGAAAAAAACTTCAGTTAGATATGAAATGAAATAAAATTGGAAAGACTTTTGCTCTGTAGTGACAATATACATTATATATATATATATGTAAACAGAAAACTATGCTTGACAGTGTTTTTGGTAGAACGCCATCTGTTATCATAAATACAAGCATTAGCAAGTTTTTTAACTTGTGTTTTTTTGTTTTGCATAAATGTACCTTTGAGGTCTTTCTTGCAATGATGTATATTGCAGAGGTGTCTACTAGTGGTGATGCTGAACTGAGATCAGGCCCATGTAGCTATCTGGCTTGCTATGCTGAGTTTGAAGACATTAACATGTCTAAAAGATTCATGCCTGCAAGCTGAATAGAAACTGTTTCATAAATGCTCAGAGTTTGTGCTTAGATCTAGTTTCTTATTCCTGTCTTTCACTGACGATAGCAAATAGCTTGAAATCATGATCTGAAAGTGGAATTAAAGTTAGAGATAGTGAATGCTCGCTCTGACGTTTATATAAACAGAAAACTACGGTTGATGGTGTTTTTGGTAGAACGCCATCTGTTATCATAAATACAAGCGTTAGCAAGTTTTTTAACTTGTGTTTTTTTGTTTTTCATAAATGTACCTTTGAGGTCTTTCTTGCAATGATGTATATTGCAGAGGCTTCTACTATGTGGTGATGCTGAACTGAGATCAGACCCATGTAGCTATTTGGCTTGCTATGCTGAGTTTGAAGACCTTAATGTGTCTAAAAGATTCACGCTTGCAAGCTGAATAGAAACTGTTTCATAAATGCTCAGAGTTTGTGTTTAGATCTAGTTTCTTATTCCTGTCTTTCACTGACGATAGCAAATAGCTTGAAATCATGATCTGAAAGTGGAATTAAAGTTAGAGATAGTGAATGCTCGCTCTGACATTTATGTAAACAGAAAACTACGGTTGACGGTGTTTTTGGTAGAACACCATCTGTTATCATAAATACAAGCGTTAGCAAGTTTTTTAACTTGTGTTTTTTTGTTTTTCATAAATGTACCTTTGAGGTCTTTCTTGCAATGATGTATATTGCAGAGGCTTCTACTATGTGGTGATGCTGAACTGAGATCAGACCCATGTAGCTATCTGGCTTGCTATCCTGAGTTTGAAGACATTAACATGTCTAAAAGATTCAGCTTGCAAGCTGAATAGAAACTGTTTCATAAATGCTCAGAGTTTGTGTTTAGATCTAGTTTCTTATTCCTATCTTTCACTGACGATAGCAAATAGCTTGAAATCATGATCTGAAAGTGGAATTAAAGTTAGAGATAGTGAATGCTCCCTCTGACGTTTATGTAAACAGAAGACTACGCTTGACGGTGTTTTTGGTAGAATGCCATCTGTTATCATAATTACAAGCGTTAGCAAGTTTTTTAACTTGTGTTTTTTTGTTTTTCATATATTTATATATATTATTTAAGTTACACAACAATTTATGGTTTAGTCTGTTAAACAAGATAAGTTATCGCTAAAAATATATTAAATGTAATAATTTTAGGTTGTAATAACAATAATAATGTAGAAATTATATAAAAAGTATTTTCAGTTACTTAATTTGCAAGTATTATTCAACTGAATTTATACCCATAGTTTCCCGGAAACTATGCCGATCAGTATTAACAGATTGTCTAATCTTTTTTTTTTCCTCAGTGATGAGATGTTTATTCATAAAAAAAAACAACAACAGATACAATGAAACAAATGAGATTTCAGGAACAAAATGGTAAGAGGGGAATGATACATGTAAAAAGGAAATGGGAAGTGTTCAGGAGAAATGGTGTGTAGTTCAGGCTAGTTAGAAAAGCACATCTTAGAAAAAGGTAGGAATACGGAAATTTTATGGGGAGCGAGGATGAGCTGGGTTGGGAGAGATATGAGGAGTACAGTTCTTGCTTCTCCTGCCAGAATTGCACAATGATTCATTCTTGATGTTACTTGATGAACCACTATCCGAGAAAATTTCAGCAGAGGAAGGTGAGAGAAGGTGAAGGGGGAAGGGTGATGAGGCCCGGGTCAGATTGTCTAATCTTTAAATTGATTTAAAAGAATTGCGTCTTTATTTTTTTTTTCTTTACTAGCTTTTTTATGTAATACTCTTCTGTAATCCGAATTGAAGATAAATTTAAGTTTAAAGACTTGTGATGATCAAAGAAAATTAAAGATATTAGACAGAATATTTATAGCATATTTTATACATAAAAAACATCTTTTTTCTAAAACGCTTTGATACACCAGTATCTATTTTTTCATCCACTTAATCCTCTTCGTCATCATTTTCCACCACTATTAATCTATTGCAAGATGAAGATCTCTATAAGTTTCATTCAGTTTCCTGATTATTAGACATTCTTCTCCACAACGCTAAAAACATCATTATTTCATCCATCAATATCATAAGCAGTATCTTTCTAGGTTGTCTATTATTTCTTAGAATCGCTTTAAAACTTTAACTATTTATCTATTATCATCTCTTCTAGAAATCTAGCTCTTTGTCAGTTTCTTAATTTTATTGAAGATGTCAGTGATATATGTTTTTTTCACCAATGTATTTTGTTTGCAATATTTTTTATTACTTCTAACAGACAAATCTTATTTCATTAAGTGGATTGAAGTTTGTAACTTAAGTGGGCAAAATTTTGATCCATAAATAAAAACTTGCAAAACACATTCATTTTAAAGATTTTTCTTTGTAAATACATGGGTATATTTTTTCTTAATACTAGATTATTTCTATCAAAAGTACTCTATAATACGTTTAATTAGCAGACTGACCAAAATATTTATAGTTGTTAAGTTATTTTTTGCTTCTGAAAATATCAATGAACATTACTTTAGTCTTTTTAGCATTCATCTTTAGTCCTTTTTTTTTTTATTTTAATCTGCTAGCTTTTGCAATATTTTCTGAAGCTCTGAGCATTATTTTTGAAAGCCTTCATATAATCAACAAAGATAAATAACTTAAATAATCACTATTCTCTTAGCTTCTCGATTTAATACACAAAACATTTATTATAAACTGCTGTAAAACCTTTTGATGATATGGAATTGCTTTGTATTTATTTTCCTGAATGTTACTTTTTAAATATCATTAGGTAATCTAATTATTTCTGTTGCAATAAATAGTGTTACAATATAACAATATCTTTGGACTATTTCTTGATGATCAAATACATTAATAAACATACAAATCCTTGTTAAATCAAATGCCTTTTTATAATCTATAAATTCAAGACAAAATGACAGTATATATTTGTTATTCTTTCAATAATTTCTACCAATAGTTCGATGTGATATATTATGATAAAACCACATTTAAATTCAGCTTGTTCTTTTTAATACTTACAATACAAAATTTGCTGTAGACAAGTTATAATTAATTGGTAAAGATTAGTGGGTGCTTGATATCTTCTTTACCTTATTTCCTAAATATTCCAAATTATTTCTGCATTTTTTTCATTCAACTGATATCTATTTATCATTTAACTATTCATTTATCTGCTTCTTTTCAGCCAACAATATTAATTATATCACTTCAAAACGCGTTTAGATTCTGTGTAGATTTAACAGAATATCTCACTTCTTCATTTAAAATGTTGTATAATTCACAAGATATAATAATTGTAGAATACATTTTATGTTCCTATTCTTTATTAGTACATAAATTTTTATGAAACACTTTTACATATCTAATGGAATCATATCTTTTTTCAGTAATTGTTCAATATTGTCATCAGATGTTCTACATTTATAAGACATTTATTATCTTCTATAACATTTCTTGTCAATTCACAATTATATTTTCTTATGTTATTTTAACTTTTTTTATACCATTGTAAAATATTGTAAATATTTTATTCTTCTTAATAGATTATTTTTTAAATAGTTTCATATTTCTTCTTATACTGTCTCATCTTAGTGGAAAATTTACTGAGATAAGATTTTTGTAACAACTAATTTTTTGCAATTCTTAATAGAATATTAGTTATCTTCTTATTAATTTCAATAAATTTTGACACCACTTTCAAAATCGGAAAATATTTTAAAACAACTTAAAGTTGTACTTTAAAATCACTGGAATTTTCTAAAGACTAGAATATAAGCAGTTATTATTATTATTTTTTAATAGTCTTGTCTCTCTAGATTTACATTAATATGAATCTTACATTGTATTTTTCTATAATCACTTCTTATATTGGATCTATTAAGACTATTACAATTTTAAAATACATATTTTTAAAATCAAAATTTAATCAATTACTGTTGGATCTACATTTAAATGAGTCCATGTCCATTCTTGGTTAGCATATTTCTTTTAAAAAATCATAATATACAGTTTTTTTTCTACAAACTTCATAAATCTGAGTCCACTCTATAAACAAATTTACCCATAATACTTTCATATTCTATTATTTACCAATTGTAGCATTAAATCCACTATGACAATTTTAAAATGTTGTTTATTCTGATCAAAAACATTTTATACATTCTATATAAAATCCTCTACTTCTTTATCATAATAAAAACTTATTGAGGCATCAACTTGTTTACATTTGTTATCTTCCATTAATATGAATAATTAATCTTGTCATTATGCTTAATATACCATCAATATAAATAATGTTGTTTTTCCATTATAATAATTCTCTCTCCAATTATCTTCCCATATTTGAAGTAAAATGCATGTCCACATTTTAAATCAATTGTCTCTTCATCATTTTATCTAATTTCTCAAAAGTCTCTCAATGTTATATTAAATAGGACAAGTACAAATTTGTTAATTTTTCTTCATTTAAAAGTGATCTGAAGTTATAGGTACCTAAATAAATGTCATTATTGAGTGCCTGTATCCACCGTCAGTGGATTCTTAGTACTCTCCACTTCAGACACCAATTAATTCCTTGGCTGGTAATTTCACACACTTCCAGAAATAAGAGCCATAATTTAATCTGTTATGATCCTAAATATTTATGTTTACAACTAAAAGTCAACTCATACACACCTTCATATTATTTAAAAAATCTACTGATATTTTAAAGTTAATAATTTTCTGACACATGAAAACATTCTGTGGTGTTCTTGATCTTAAATTCAGAGGTAAAAAGCTAATATTTTCACAATGTTGAAAAATAGTAGTAGTAAATATAATACATCCATGTTCATAGGTTATATGAATAAATACATAATAATAATAACTGCGATGATAAGAATATATGAAGGAGTTATTAGGAATTTGAATTGTTTGATTCCATAAAGATCTCCAAAAAGAAATAATATCATTTTTTTTATAACAAATTATTTTTTACTGCTACATACACTTATATATTAATAAATAGTATTACTTTATTTAATAATTGTATTTTTAGAATTAATATTTTATTTTAAATTTGGAGGATTATAAAATGAAATGTATGTTGTTTTTTTTTTACCAAATATTACATGCTTGGTAGATTGTCAACAGGTTTCAGGGTGCTGATGGTATTATGTCCAATAAAAATGACTTCAATTCAAACTTTGAGAACTACAAACAAATATCTTTTTTTTTAAATAGCAAGAATATTAAACATATAAATAAAATGTTTTTTTTGAAAAGAAAAAAACAATAAACATTATTACCTTGATAGTCCTTGGTGATGGTGATAATGATTTCATTGTGATTTCTTGTGCACAGATACTATGATCTTCAGATATAGCAGCTAACTGGTATAACACAATGTTCCTTTAGATAATCTTGAATCGATTGACAAAATGTTAATGACAAGGCAGCTGATTTATGCAAGACAACTTGCATAATTATTTTTCACCAGTTAATATCATTACTAATTAGAGTTTTACTTAATAAGTTCGAAATCAAAAGTTCAAAATAAAATTAAATGTTCAACAAAATTTTCTTTTTGCCAAAATTTCACTTGTTTAATTGATTAAAATTCTATATAGCTCTTCTGTTAGAATTTATTATTGGTATATATGAAGCATATTCATTCTTAGATAATAGTTGATGAGGTGTAACTGACAAAGCAAATGGATTTGAAGGCCCACAGGTCCCATCCAAAAATATTATCTATTTATTTTTCTAGTTTACAGATGATGGCAAAAAGGAACAAAAAACATTTCTAAGAAAATTAAGCTAAATTTATAAACTTCAGTTTGCATCAAGATATCAAGTCGTAAAGTAATCACACACTAATAAACATCACATGACCATCTCCTCTTATGCTTGTGTATAACTGTTGTTAAAGTAGGCAAAACTCAATATATATATATATTGCCACACAAACAAGCTAGAGTAATCATTGGATGCCAGAAGGCCCGTGCATAAAATCCCCATCTAGTGCCTACTAATCCAATATCCCCAGACTATCTTCTGGCTTATGGCCTTCGTCAGTGAAAAGCCTTGGAGCTGAGAGTACTGCACCTAGATCTTAGGATCTAATTCAACCCTCCATCAACCACCTTTTATCTCCATTTAACTACAAAACTATGATTTTTGAATTGAAAACACCTTAATGTTTTCAATCCAAGCCTATTAGCTTATATAGTCATATGAGTCTGAAAAATCCTGCCTAATAGAATAGTGGTGCATATGGTTATTAAAGAACCAAAGAGACCAAAATGTATGGGTACTGAACTGGGTTCATACCCATTTGACTATATAAGCTAATGGGCTTGGATTGAAAACATTAAGGTGTTTTTAATTTAAAACTCATAGTTTTGTAGTTAAATGGAGATAAAAGATGGTTTCTGGAGGGTTGCATTAGATCCTAAGATCTAGATGCAGTGCTCTCAGATCCAAGGCTCCTCACTAATGAAGGCCATAATAGGCACTAGATGGGGATTTTATGCACAAACCTTCTGACATCCATTGATTACTCTAGCTTTCTGTGTGTCACAATATATATAGTAAGTTTTACCTGTTTAAACACACACTAGAGAGTTTAAAACAAAAACTTTTCAAACATTTTTGCATTTTAAAGGTTGTTATACAAAAATTTCCAGACATAATTTTATTTATTTAATATCATTAAATAACCTAAAAAATACTTATTTAAACCTTCAAAAATATATATAATTTTTTTAAAATATTTAAATAAAAAATCCAATTATTTCATATATAGATAAAATTAATGCATTTAAGATAATACTTTATTTATAAAATACTATTATCTTTTGTTTTAATTAAAAATTTTAATGAAAAGTAAAATCAAACTTTAAAAATAGTAAGAAAGTTCTGCTCACACTATTAACTTGCTATTACTATTATTTTATTAAATCTAAGCTTTATTTTTAACTATTTCTTTATGTAATTAAATGTTTACATAAATACAATTTTTTGATTTACACAAGTATATTGAAAAAAACATGTTTAAGTATTTATAATAAAATCAAAATAAAATATATATAATAAGTTAGCAATTTCAGACTTTTATTTTAGCATAGTAAAAGTATTGACATGGCCTGAATAAAATAAGGTTTCACAATGGAGAAATAAGTTCTCTGCTACAGATTTAAAGTATAGAGTTTAAAGTATAAAAACTATGCTATTGTACTGTAAGAAATTATATATATAATCCTTAGTTTTAAGCTTAAATTTTTTTTATTTATATACAAAATACAGAAATTTACACTTACAACATATATGTATAATATAAAATGTTAAATCACTCCCCCAAACATTATGTTTTATCAGCAATGCTATCTTGTGAATAAAATCTGAATTTTAACAGCAGATTACCTCGATTGTTTTCTGCAATATTGTTAAGTATATTGTAATACAGACTTATTCAAACAAGGAACACAAAATTTAAATTAGCTAGTCATACAGACTGGGTCTATTTTTTGTATCATGATTATTTTATAAAAACCATTAAAATGGCTGACATATCAAGAAAGATAATATCTTGATAGCTTCATTAATAATTCAGTTATAAAACAAAATAAAAAGAAAGGCTTATATGTAGAATGTTATTTTTGTATAAAATATAAGCATTATAAATTATCTATGTAAAAAATGTTCAAAATAATATATATATATATTGAGCTGGATTGATTTCCGATTCAATGGTTTTATTACTAAAATTAATAAAGGAAAAACAACTTCATTTTCATTAAATGTCTAATGCTAAAATTTGTATTATTATTTAAAACACATACACATTTATAGTTAAAGTAGATCATTACTTTGTTTATAAAATTGATTTTAAAATAGTTTACTTTCACCGTCTGTTTTAATCAATTTGATTAAAAACAGACAAGCTTGCTAATTATATATTCCTGTTGCTTTTATTGTAATTATTTTTAAAGTTAATTCTAAAAAAAAAGTGGAGATTTAGTTTTGTATTTGTCATTTTTGTTTCAATTATCCCTGGTTGAAAGTCTTAAATTAGATTGAGTGGGAAATTAATATTTGCCCTGCCTGGAATATAGAATGGACACTAATGAAAGTTTTGTGCGGGAAATGTAGCAATGCAAGGATAGCCTGCCAATTTTTAGAGAGAGAGAGAGATTCATTATTAGATTCACACTTGGATTATAGCCTGCAAAGAGATACCATAGTGAGTAGCTGTTCGGACATTTAATTCCTACTAAAAACTTATAAATATTGACAAACTTCTTTGCTGTGCAAGATGTCAAAATCCACCGCTGTGAGTTTTGCCATCATTAGAATGTCTGGCTAATTTAAACAAAGGACGGACCCACGCCTACCAACTCTTCTTCAGTCATGCCATGAAAAAATAAACACTGCCTCTACCTTGCCACTGTCAAAGGACCTGAAAGATGAACTATTATCAAAAGTGCACACTCATCACTAAATCACTAGGACTCTGTCTTACCGTAAGCTAAACTTTTTCCTATTCTAGCCAGGGTAAATAAATTCCATTTAATTAAATCTCCACTCAATCTAATGATAAATATGTTTTAAAATGGTATTAATTGTTTTTTTTAATTATTTATTATCTGTATGTACTTTTTTTTTTAGTATTTAAAGTGTGTCTTGGAATCTTAGTTTTAAGATTCCAAGTATGTTTGCAATTTTCATTTATCAGAGGGTGCATTAGGAGATGGTATTTTATATGTTTAATATATACCTGATTATTTCATTAACTATTACAAAATGCATTGGCAGTTTTCGTAGTCTTTATTTATTCACCTACCCTTAGTTGTAAAATAAGGAATATCTGAGTATGTTTCATTTGCGCTTTTTGTGCAAACAACAAAATCTTTTTGCTGGCTATTTGTTAAGTTATTTCTTTGGGTTGTCTGAAAGTAGTCATTTCTTTCTGGATTACGTAAGATCATAATCAAATATCTTTTGCTGTCTTGTAAGTGAGATCAACCACGTTTACTTTGAATGTAGTATTACGCGCAGCAGTCCTGCGGTGTTTTAACAACAGTAATTAGAATATTACTGCTCAGAGGTTTGCGCTGGTTATTATCCCTGATTCAGGAAGCTAAAGTTGTTTGTTTTGTAATTTTGCAACTGGCCAGCAAGAAGATATTTTCCTAACTATTTCTTCTATTTTAAGTGAGGTAATTTTGCTGCCAAAATGTTTTATGCCTTCATGTTTGTTGTACTCTTGTGCACTCTCTGGTAAGTACGCGTATGTTACTATAAGCCACTTTTGTATTCATGGCTAGATGTCTTCACTCTATTGCACAACTTTTAATAATATTAATAAATTGTTTAAACTTAATTTGGCTGACGTTTGTCTTTGTGCTTTGATTTCTCAACTGTCTAAATAATATTTAAGATATCTTGTCCCTCCCTGAGTGTAGTTCAGTGCCCTTTTGATTCACATATCCTGTCCACCTAAAATAAATGTCTAGTTCCTTTTTTCAGACTAGTGGTGCCCCCAGGAACAGTATATGCGAATCTCAAAAATCTTTCTCCCGTTACAATATATATATATTGTGCCCTTGTCTGTAGGTCATAGGTAGGTAGAAAGGTCAAATGTGAAAAAAATTTTAAATTTTAAGTTATATTTAGGTGATATAAAAGTAATAATAGTTTTGTAATACAATTTTAAGCTAAAATACCTAACAGATCATAGTGTAATAAAGTATTTTTAAAAGTAAACAGTTAAATAAAGTGTTAATATCATTGCTTATGGTTGTGAAAGCTGGCCATACAAAATAACACAGCTATAGATAGCTAAAATTATTGTAATAAATTTAAAATAATAGTCTAAGAATTAATAGATTAAATAAATGAAATATAATTTTATAGTTAGTCAAAATTAATAGGATATATTTTTTATTAATAAACTTTAGGATGGTGAGAGTTATATTTGGTTCTATAAGTTTCAATTTATTTTCCAAAATTTTATAAAGTACGGTAGTTTTGGTGATTTAAACCGAGACATAAATAAAAAAGAAATTATTTTATAAAGTTGATAGACACGTGATCGTATATTAAATGCCTTCACGCACACACACACTTGGTAGATAATAATAAAGTTTGTGAATTTAAAACTAGATATAATTGCCATCCATCATTAAAATTAAAAGTTAAAAATGTTATATATTGTCTTAATAATTATTTTAAAGATAAAAAAATAAGTTTATCAAACTATGATTTAATTTAATAATATTAAGTTAAAATAATATTCCAGACATTACGTCATAAATATTTATTTAAAAGTACAATTTATTATCCCAAAATAGAATGACTAATATTGTTCGCGCTAAAAACAAATATTGACCAATCAACGGATTTAAATTGGCAAGAAAAAAATCTAAGATAGACAGAAGCGGGAGACGGAATGTGAAAGTTGAAGAGGACGGTAACCTTTTTGAATTGCTTGTAACATCAAAGCTGAAAAAGTAGTTTAAGTTTATAAATTAATAATTATTCTAAAGTTAGTCTTTAACTGATAATATAATTTTGTATCCAGAAAGATGATTTGCTAATTTCTACGTGATCTTACCAGTGGATTTATTCAAATTTGACCATTCATACTACAGTAAAGATGGAAATACCAAAAATAATAATTGAAATAATTATTGAAAGAAAAATGAGTGAAAATTGTATAAGTTTTATGTTATTCGTGCTCAACCAGAAACTAAATCCTATAACGCTAAAAAAGAAAAGTAATACAAAGAAGACGCTGTGTGAAAATATAAGAAAGAAAATATTTACTGTTGAGAGAATCTTATGACGAACATTTGTTTTATAAATACTTAAAACTAAGTCATATTTCTCTATGAGAAAAATCATAGTATATGTTCAAGTAAATATAAAGTGAATGAGGAAGAAAAATATGATATATTAAAGGAAAACATTATTTAAAAATATAATTTTCCAAAAGTAAAAAGTAGGAGAAAAGCCATAGTCCTGTATGAAGTGCTATATAAATTTACTAAGAGGAACCTAGATTTTATCTCATCATAGAAAAAAGGAAAATATATTTAAATGGAAGAAATATTGTTTAAACAGAGATAAAAGTAACCACTAAAGGAGAAAATGGATCCAGGGAAATAAGGAAAAATTTATTGAATTTTATAAAATAAAGTACAAGATGCATCGAGGGAAAACCAAGCACGCGGGGGAAAAGAAGAAAAAATTAGCAGACTATATAAAGGAGATATCAAGAATAAGTGGGAAAATTATGAAGAAAACTAAGGATCATCGTCTAAGAAGAATTAATAAACATAATTAAAATTTTAAATAGAACATTAAGTGACTAAAGAAAATAAAGTATATTTTTTTATTTAGCTTTGCAAGGAACGATTTTCCAAGCGAATCCAACAAAGATGTATCGTAAATATAATTTTAATATTTTTTTTTTATTGTATTTAAAGTATAAAATTTGAATTAGCTTAGGGAAACATATAAACATAAATTTTATAATAGTTATAATTAAAATATGAGCTAATGGAATGAGAGAAATATTAATAATAAATAAAATGTGTGTATGGAAAATGTTAAACACCTACTAGAAGTCCTGGAATGGAGAAGTTTACAAATACGATCCAGAGGATAGAGATCGTTGGTAATTTTAATATTATTGGTAATATGTAATGTAATTTTTTTTTATAGGTCATCTATTAATGAATGAGGTATGAACGATGTTAAAAGTTATAAGTACACATTTATCCAACATCAAACATATATTTGAGAGAGTAGTAAAACTTTTAAAAATGTGCATGCAATAAATAATCTAAAATAATTAATAATAAGTAACATATTAATTATGTGATTCTTTTGAATTTTATATTGAAAATATCCAAATAGTTTAGAACAACAGAGATAGAAATGTACGAGAAGTATAGTAAAGAATTTTCTTAAGAATAGCTGTATAGTTATATTAAAAATGAATTTTATTATTATTAGCAAGATAGACAAAGAATTTGTCGATGTAATGTAGAGATGAATCTGAAGAAATCAGTCAGATAGTGACTTGGGAGTACTGATATCAAAGGAAACCAAGAGGATGTTTTATTGAAATATAAGGAATGAAATATGGGGATCATAATAATTTGTGTGACCTCAGTATAGATAACTTTGCCCTATAACTGAGCACATATATTCTGGACAGTGTCTTTACATATCTTTGAAACTTTCTGATGTGATGAAGCTGAAGAAATAGCTTTAGCATCCTTCCAATATTAGAGGCAGATAGACAGATAAAAGTCACTCCTCTATGGCGTCCATAAATTCACTGTGCCATGATTGTTGAAGTTTTATAAAGGATAATATCTTGTTTATTTTGATCCAATGCATCTATATCTTCGCTATCTTGATTTCATGGAAATACATCGTCAGGGAGATAATTTTATAGAAATGATACATAAGATAGAAAGGAAGCTAGATATTAGTTATGTAAGAATAGTTGTTTACTAGAGTAAAGTAGAATTGTATAAGTCCAAAGTGAAAGTATCAGTATTATAAAAGATGGAGAATCATATGATATAATTTATAAAAAAAAAAAAAAACTTTAGAATTAAGTTTTAAAGCAAGAATAAGATTTTAAAATATTGTACGTGATATTTTAAGAGGAGAGATTGCATGTTTTGTGTGGCGAAATGATTTAAAATGTATAATAAAAAAATGTGTATTTGTACATGGTGTGTGGATGACGTTAATTGCTATATAAAGCTAGGAATAGGATCAATAATTTGACTGATAATTATTATATGATCGATGATAAAACTGAACATCAAATTGTCATAAGGATTAAATTCTGTAGGATTCCATACTAACAAGAATATAATTAGAATTTTGTAATTTTTGTATAATTTTACATAAAAGTAAAGATTTTATAGAAATATAAACCTGAAATTATAAGGATATAAATGTCAATAGAAAATTTTAATAGATAGAATTTTGTGTATTAAACTAAGCTCAAAACATGTATCTGAAGATAATAATATTGTGAAATAAATTTTTTTGTAATTATTAATGGTAAAAGGGTAAAATAAAAAAATTAGATAATAATGATGTTAAGACATCAACGGGTAGAAATAAAAGAGTTTGTAATAAGTAGATAGGGATATCCGCTGTAAATAATGTACAAATTGTTACTTGTTATAATGTTAATAAAATGTTATAAAATTTTATTAGTAAGCTTTGTGTCTTGGTTGTTGTTTTTCCTACACATGAAAATGCATGAAATCACAACACACGTTTATAATTAAACATATTTAAGATTTGCACAAAATAAATAAACATTAGAAATTTTAATAATTTATTTTATTTTATTTACGTAATGAAATGAAAGAAGTATAGTTAGAACAGATATGGTCATAAATTGATTGCCACAATATTTAAGTACAATATATGCAAACGTTACCACATAACTTTTGATTATTGGATTGATAAATGTTACCACGAAAATATTTAATACATCTAGAAATAAAAGAGGATTGTATTACTCTATTATTGTCATTATTATTATTAATTAGTTGTTAATTACGTAGTGAATTGTGACATAAAATTCCCTTATCATAGTTTGCTACGGCAATATAAAATCAATTTTAATTACAATTTATAAACCTGAGATTTAATTATTTATTTACTTATTGATTTATCTATTTGATTTGATATGATTAGATCAATTTAATTCTATTTTATTTAATTAATTTATTTTATGTGAGCTAAATTTTGTTTTAAAAGTATTAAGATATGATACTTCGTCTTGTTCCTTTGTCATTGCTCCAGGTCTCATGGGAATAATAAAAGATATTTGTGTTGATTTATTTCATAGACACGACTAGATCTTATAAAATTCTGAGCTAGTAATTGTTTTATTTAAATCATAATAATATGTTTAATAGACTGAGCTAAAGAACCCGGAATTATTATTAATATTAATTGTTATTGACCGGAAATAAATAAGTAACGAAAATCCGGAATAGTTAACATACTCTTGGCATGTTGTTGTTGTTATTATTATGGAGCAAGAGAAGGGAGGTTACAATATATATATATATGAAAAGTAAGTTACTGTTAACACTAACTGAAATAATTATAGAAAATATACAAACCATTATACAATTACAAATATCCAGTAATGCCTTCTGTTTAAAGTACTATATCTCAATAATAGCAAACCGTAAAATGCTATTATTGAGATATAGTACTTTAAACAGAGGGTGTTACTGGATATTTGTAATTGTATAATGGTTTGTATATTATATATATATATATATATATATATATATATATATATATATTATGACAGTCAGATGATGTATGTTGGTTTAACCCAGTTCGAATACTAGGCAAAAGTACCTCGAGTTTACCCATACGTGAGATATTAAATCAAGAATACTATGACCTCTGCCCTATTCACCTATTCTCGAGGCTAACGATGAACCAACAACATTACCTGAGCCATACATAAATTAATTTCTATCCAGCCACAAAGCTTAGCAACAGAGGTAGAGACATGGACAGGAACACCTACAGAGCTAAATAGTTAAATGTGCATAAAAGTGCTATGAAAAATGTGTTTTGCATGCCTGGATCATTGGAAAAGCAAAATAAAGCATTTAAAATAAAATTAGAAAACTGAAGCTTTTTTAGTTAAATAATATGTTTAATTAATGGCTTTAAAATATTAATAATGACTTAATGGCCTCCACTATTCCCCTAAATTAATGAAAAACTAATTAGATAATAAAAACAGATTAATATGTTTGTGGTCTAAATCTTTTCTTCCCAATTTTATTAAAATTGTCAACTCGAATCTCCTCGATAAAGTACAATAATAAAAATCTTTTGCAAAGCATTTTCTAATATCTTTGTGCTAAAAACAGACAGTTTAAAAATTATTTAAGACATATATAGCTAAATCAGATATACGTAATAAGCTAATGGCGGACAAAAGAAGCATTATCGAGGAGATCAAGTTGGCAAACCAAAAGGAAACTTACTTGTATTGAATTTGACAAATATAAATGAAAATTGGAAAGAGATTTAAATGAAAACTTAACCTTTGACTTACACTGCAATGGAATATGAAATATTTATACATGTTAGTAATGAAGAATAGTGAAGGAAAAAGGGTTAAATATATAGATAGATGATCACACATATATATATTTAAGACTAGTCTAATAAAAATGGTTACATTACAAATATCATTAAATAAAACAATTCAAAATATAATTCAATTAAGAAAGGTATGAACAAAAGGGTAGAAAGTAAATAGTTCAATGAATGAGAGATATGATTATAATCCTGGTTCCTTGGTTTATGTGTTCTACAGCGTTCATGGCTTGATCTGAACATCAATAGGTATTTGTCCAGACAAGAAAAATGGACATAAGTAGCATGCTTTTATGAAAAGTCCTACAGACATGGCACAGAGTTCAGATCACTATTAGGTGGATACTATGGCATTTTGATGGTATTTAAGAACCTCGGCGATAGGCAAAGCTTTTTGCCTAGCCAAGCATAGTAGAATCCATCAAATTCATATGAGTTTTAGCTTGTAGCATGTTCAAACTTCTCCGTGATTTTGAAGATGACAGTTGTATAACTTTTTGGAATAAAATCTCAACAGGCAAAAGCAAAATCTGCAAGAGTTCTCCCAAGAGAAATCTGAATGATATCTCCAAAGGAAAATCTGAAAATGCCAAGTCTTTTGTTCACTTTCCTATTTAGACATTTTTTTGTAAGCTACCTTCTATTGTTTTATGTATGATCTTAGATCTTGATAAGCCCACCCACACTCCTTTGTTTCAAGGTAACATTTTCTAAAAATAACTTTTAGTTTTTTCTTCTAAATTTCTTTCGTTAAAATTTGAATTTTATTAATTAAAAAAGAAAGAGAAAGCCATTTTTAATTTGCCTTGAATGGGCTAACTAATTACAAGCATACATTCTTTTAGAAAATGTTGGTGGGCTTATCTCAAAATAAATCATACGCCATATTTAACTAGATTTTAACAAAAAAAATATTATTTCTTTTAATAATATAAGCATTTTATTTCAGCAGAATTTTGCATTAACTCATATATATATACACGCTTGACGTATATATATATGTTTGACTAATAGGTTTTACAAGTAATTTTTATTAACAGAAATCTAATCTTAGAATGGAATTTATTTAAAATGAAATAGTTAAATGCAAATACAAATTATATAAATGTAATTAATTTTAGCTTCAATACAAAACCCTGCTGATATTGGACTATAAACTTAATTCAGGTCTATAATATTAACTAAATTTATAGAAGGCTGTGAAGCATGGATCAGACTTCAGATCCATTGCTTCAATATATATATATATATATATATATATATATATATGTTGATATGAAGAATTCTATCTTTTATCACCCAGTGGATGACTTGTGTAATCAAGTCGAAATGTCGGTATATCAATATTTAAATTTTTAAATACAGATGAACCCACAAGATATATATATATATATATTATAATGGAATCACTTATATTTAATAAGCCAAATATAACAGAATCGATTATATTTCATGCCTGGAAATCATTGATTTAATGCTTCACAGTTGGGCTTGCCAAATATAACGGAATCGATTATATTTAAAGTCTAAATTGGGCTTGTTAAATATAATGGGATGATGAAATTCCCTAGAAAGAGGATATGCATTTCACTACAATTGGACTTTGGGTCTTCAGGTTGAATGCTAGAAATGAATCGATGAAATTCTAAGTCCATGATTATATCTATCTTTATTATGCTAGCTCAATAATTTTAAAATAAGTTTTGATATAATTTAGACTAGTTCATCCATCTTTCATCCCTCTTTCAATCACCATTATGCCACAATATTCAAACTCATGGAAAATTTGCAATTAGTTCTTTTCAGAGATAATTTCAAAATAAGTCATTATATATCATGCCTCTATATAAGCAATAACTAATAACTGATACTCATATTATATTTATAATACTAACATATATATATATATATTATATAATTTAATAATGATATAGATATATATATATATATATATATATATATATATATATATATATATATATATATAAGTAATTAATCAGGCTAAATTATGATAGTCTTCATTAATTAAAATTCATTTAAAATAAATATAAAATGTTGATACATCATTATTTAAAAGTATCTTTACTTAGGTTTTCATGGCTGAGGTCTTGGGACATAAAACCCTGTTGGACACTCCTATGGCTTATGTGGCTTCTGCATTAATGTTGATCAAAGTAGTAATGACTGGTTTACTACTGTGCAAAAATTTCTGAATATTTGTATACACTCTTTAGAAATAACCTGAACTCCAGGCTAATAGCAATGTGAACTGTATATCAATAACACTACAATCCCTATTGTATATCAAAAACCTGACTAAATTACAAATTGCAGATCTGACTGAATTACAAACTGCAGCTCTTACTAAGCACCAATAGGCCATACTAACTTTATATACTTTTTTCTCTCATAGTTTTTAATTCCTTATAATTATTTTTAATTTTGATCTTAACTTAAGTCTGATTTTAAATTATTTTTAGATTTGCTTTAATCTAATCTTTTGTTTAGATTAATCTACTACCTCATCAATACTTTACATAGTTTTTTTAATTAATACAATTTTAATAACATTATCAATCAGAAATCTTATTAGACTCCTGATTTAATTAATTAATCTTTGAAAATAATTGCATTTTTGAAAGTTTTCACTTTTACAAACTGATTTTATTTTAACTTTTCATATTTACTTATTTATTCTTTGTAAAACAAAGAGTTTCATTTTTTAAAAAAAGGAGAGAGTTTTTAAATCTTTGCTATTTTAGATTTCCCCCCACCTGCCTGCTCTCATAAATAAAAATTCTCTATTTTAAAAGAAAACAATATAACACAATATTTTTATTCTACAAAATTCGCATTTTAAAAATCTGCTTAAAACATTTTTTTTCTATGTTATGAAACATATAATGCTATATATGTGAGTTATATATTATAATGTTTCCACTTCCTTCACAATTTGTTGTGTCAGTCAAAATTCTATATAACTTTATGTGGAGATAGAGAAAGTGACAGAGAGAGATATAGATAGATATATAATGAGGTTTTTACCTGGGTACCAAATTACAACAGGATAAATTATCTGAAGTGCTCATTCAAGATCATCTTCACTTAACAAATTGTAAGTCCTTGAAGAAAGCAGATTAATAAAATTTCCCAAAAGAAAAATATAATACTAATACTTTAAATTATGAATAGTGTGTTAAGTTCTTATTTGTGAACTCTGTAATTATTACACAAATAAATTAATGACAAATTATTAAAAACTGAAAACATTGTTCTTCCACAGACCCACACAGCTATATCATATCCAGTGGCAACTACAATAATATCAATTCTTTATTTCTGGTGTTTAGACAAATGGAAGTGGATCAGTAATCTATACAGAGAACCCATAGAATTTGACTCAAAAATATTAAAGTCTTATTACTTAAATAAAAGAAAAGATACATTTTCACTCACCCCTCCCTTTCAAACAAATTAATTATCTCTACATTCTCCACACTGACCATCCTCCAAAGTTATAATTATTTACTCTTAAATGTTTGTATTTACATTCTCAGTCACATCACCCAGAAACATGGTTCTTCAATATCATTTCTTATATACCCGCAGGATTGGAATGTACAATCTATGAACTCAATAACTCTTGAATGTTATAGCATATTAGCAATGATAATCTTGTTATTTAAAATTTCAGAATTATTTTCAAATTCATTACAAACCCCTGGACACTATCCCAGAGAACACAAATTGAATATAGGCATACACTCATTTAAAGCTAATGTCTAATTTAACTAAAGCTAACAATATAAATCATAACAATACTAATAAATATTACTAAATGCTAAATCATTAATTAAATGAAATACTTATTTCTAATAAATTTTGAATATACTTTTAGCATCTGGGAACACATCCAAAACTTGGGGGTAAAGAAGGGATTTTATAATTAGTCAAAATGTAATGAATTGAATAGCTAAATATTAAATCTACATTTAAATTATTCTCTCATCTGTTTGCCTTATGATCCATAAATTTTTAACACATACATTTATCAATTCAACTCTCCAAATGTTAACAAATAAAATATAATAATTTAGCAATAAATTGTAATAAAGATATTTTGTGATCAATCTGTACTAGAAATATGAAATATTTTATATGTCATATCTTTAAAATTAATGAATTTTGAAAAAAAAAATGGATATTGTGAATTAGTGAATATTGTGAATTCATGGATACCCAAGCATTGTGATGCCAGACAAAAGTTTAAATTTTGAAAACAAAATATTTATTAATACAATAAAATGCTAAATAGTACAATATCCAAATAAATATTGTAGTGATCCCAAATCAAAGAAAAATACAAAATAATACTTACAAACTATTTGCAAGGGATCTCTACTAGCTACAATGACAGATTCTGACAGGCTTATCCTATCTGGTATATAACCCTATCTCAACAATGACATTTTGATACAAGTACTTCGGGACAAATAACTATTCTATAATACAAATGATTCTATAAATTGTTTTTGATCTGTAATATATGACTTATAAATTTCATTATACTTTATATCTGAAGCTGTGCTTCAACATTATTACAACAAGTAAAACTACTGTAATGATTATTAATTAGCTTATAACCCATCTAAATTTATAGTAATATTTACTTATTCCATTAATAAATTCATATTTAAAGGATAATAAAATTAATCTTAATATTTCAGTTTATAATGCATTTTGTGAGCTAGTACTTTCCAAAACTTAATACTTAATTTATATTTGATAATTGTGTGATAGTTTAATAAGCTATGTCTGTGCACACATACATCAGTTTAATACTATAGCCCCAACATGAGTTTTCTACCATTTTCTTACTAGTCCAGAAATGGCTTGCTTCTGTAGGAACCTGGTATGATGCACATTGCTTGACTGAATTCAAATTCTTAACTATAAATTTAGAATAAATATCGGTTCACTCACTAGCTAGAGCTAAGCTCAGCTATTCAGCACATCAAATTATGAAATATGATAGTATAAAAGTATTTCCTAAACAATAACAAATCTTCACTAATATGCAATGACCTAACAAACAGTAAAAACTAATTTATTATTTACTCCTGGGTAATGATAATAATAACACTTTCATAAGAGAGAAAAAATTATTAATAATTTTTTGATGATAGCATAGACCTAAGAATGCCTTCTGCTTGAGGCTATAAAGTATGTGATGAACTTGTCATTGCATATATGTAAGATGCATGCTAAAACACCACATTCTACAATCAAATAAAATATTTCTCTTATGAAGCATACCAATAAAAATGGATCTGGGAATAAATCCTCGATCTCCTAAAATATCTTCAAATATCAATATATTTAATTGTGAGAGAGCTATGCTCCATCTTACCCTTTGAGATGGTTAGAACTACACATGTCTCAAACAAACAAAGGTTATTTGTACTTCCACATAGCACAAAGGGTATCATATTATTGATGCATGAAACAATAAGTCTAATATGACTAAGAATAATTTTATTTAATGTTAATTCTATAGGATAAGAAATAAACATCATTTATTTTAAAATACACATTTTAACTAACTCATTCTCCAGGGCATATCAATGAAATACTAAAGTATATGAGAATTAATAAACATGAAAACATTCAATTAAAATTATTAGCATAGTAATATTTTAAATCTTTTTATACTTCACACTTTCCTGCCATTTTATAATAAAATTTGGCCTCAAGCAATTGTATAATAATAAAATACATTTTCTAATTTTAATATAGGTTTACGATTGGGTCAAATTTATAATGCTTAACTAAAATATGTAATAGAATAAATCTAACATATAATATAACAATAAATATAATAATTTTTTTTTACTTTTTGGCACACAGTGATCTTGGAAATAGTTCTCCATTGTAATGTAAAATAACCCAAAGGAAAACAAAAATATATATATTATCCTAAGTATAGGGGATTTGAACTCAGATTTTCAAACACCCTTCAACTATCCACACTATCTCATACAACTGATACACATGGCCACACACATGCAGTTCAAATCGCCTATACTTACAATTAAAGCTCCCAGGTTTGTGAAGAGTGCCTGGTTTTCAAATATTTATATATTATCCTAAATAAAAAAAATGCATGGCCATGACAGAAACATCTTGAAGTTGTCCAAAGAATAATGTTTATTAGCACAAAATAGAATTTAAAGATGCACATTTTATAATAATTGCTACTTATATTATCTGGATTCTTACACTTTTATTAATAAACTATTATGGCTATACTAATCTTTGTAATATTACTTATTTCTTCTGAATCATAATATACTTAATTTAGTTTTCCTTGATTTATGCACTAAGTCATCCTTTAGGTTTATTTTTCCATTATTCCAAGATTCAACTGGAACAGATGCTTATCATAATACTTCTGAAATTTTTAATAAAGATTTATATAAGATTTTCTTCATTCATAGCTGGAACAGATGATCACTATAATAAATGTATAAAATTATTTAATAAATGCTTATATAAGATTTCTTTTATCCAGAGAATTCACTGGAATAGATGCTCATTATAATATACTTCTAGAATTATTTAAGAAATATTTAGTCAATATTTCTTTTATTTTCAAATTTAAGAGATTATTCTATAGATATTTCTAAACTTTCTGCTACAGTTATTTTCTCTCATGTGAACACATTAGTATCACATATTATTATCACAGGTTGATTAATTATAATGACTTTTTTTAGAATATAGAATCATCTATTAATCCCTTACTTGTTTATTTTTAATCCAAGCACAATTATTATTTGTACTTTAAGTTATATTTTTTAAATTACTAAAATAATTCACCAGTTGTGCTTTGTGTATATACATTTATCTGTGCTTCTTTGCATATAGCTGAAAAAGCATACATATAACTACTTTCTCAGTGAGCTAAGGTTCTCTTGATAAGCTGGAATTGGTAAGATTGGTTTATAGTCAGATTGGAAAAAGTATAATTAAGGTATGTTTGGCATTCAATCAGTTTGCATTCAATCAGTTTCCTTTTATCTAGGGTTTGATAGATTTTAAATCAGAAAGTTGTTATTGTCCATGTTTGTGCAGGCTAATGATCAATTTGAAGTTGACTCTGGATTCATATGATTCAAAACCCTCTGTAGTAAACTACAGAGCAGCTGCTTTATTGTACTTCTTTAAATCTTCATGAGAGCTCTGTATAACTTTCCAAACACCAATACTATTTGGCAACTATTCTGGCCAGCTAATTGAGGCAAACTAACTACAATAAAATGTTATTAGCCAACTCTCTAATTTTTTTATCGACTCTTTTTATATAGTCAGCTGAGGTGATAGAAACACACCAATTAAAATGGTTTTTTCATGATTAAAAACAATTTTAATCAAAAGCTACCTTTTGGAATTGTATCAAAAATATGATCAAGTTTTTACTCAAAAAAAATTCTCATAGATAAAAAATTTGTTCAATTAATTAAAAAGATTCCAAAATAGATAATATAAAATTTTACAATTATCAATTTAACATGCTTGCTTCTAATTTCAAAATCAGAATTCAATAAAAATATTTTTTAAACCTTTTTTAAAATGTTTAATTTATAATAAACTTTTATTTTAAATCCAAAATTCTTTAATCTTTTACTATGATTATTTTATTCCAGGAAATGTAGAAAAATATCTACAAATTTTTTATCTGTGTTTATTTCTATTTTTCTTTTCAACCTTATATTTATTTGTACACACACACACACTATGTTATTGTGTGCTATGTAACAGAAGTGTTACAATAATATATATATATATATATATATATATTTATAAGCTTCTCAATTTTCTTTTCACCTTATCTTTTGGGACTTTTCTTTCTACTTTGAGATGCTTGACTGAGAGTTAAAAAGCTTCTAGAATTCCCAGTCATTAATATTAATTTTAATTCAGCCATTAATAAAAATTATAAAAAAAAATCTTTTTACAAAATTAGACTTATTAAGAATAGTTATTTTTATTAAAGAAATTGGTTAAAATGGTGGGCATCTTATAAGTGTAGATTCAAATTTGTCAATTTAAATCTTTTTTATATTTCTTAAAAAATTGCAAAAAAAATTCTTTTGTTAAATTGTTTTCATTAATTGTTATGTCTTTTCGATTAATTATGCAAGAAAAGAGAAGGTGTGTAAATGATACAAAAAACAAATAAACAAAACAACTGCAAAATAAAATGTGGTAGTATAAAGAACTCTTTATTTGACTTACTGTTCAAATGCAAAGAAACCCCAGTACAGCCAACAGATCAAACAATAAATGCATGTGATGATGGCATAATAAATAAGCTACTAGATTTTCATCTCCATTAGTACCAATGCCATTAGATAACCTATTATCTAAATATAAAGATGGTAATGATTTGTGAAAAAATTCAAATATGACAATGATATAAGTGATTTTTGATATAAACAGTATTCTGAAGAATGTTAACACTATAATAATAGATTCCCTTTGAATAAAACCATAGTTCAAATAATAGATTCCCTTTATCAGAATAATAATTTAATTATTATAAAAAATTGTAAACATAAAACCATGAATGATGATAAAACTAAAGGAAATGATTCATGTTTTACACTTCTATAAGAAATATATATTAGTTATTTTGTTGTTCTTTTTGAAGTTAACATGGATCAGAAACCCTTTTTTTTTTTCAAACTGGATTAAAAAAATTGAAAAAAATTCTGCCATTGGAACTTATTTCTATATGAAATAAATTTAGACATATTGATTAAAAATGAATACTAGTATATTGTAAATACTGAACTTTAAGATGTAGTTAAAAGGGATTTGAATACAGACTTTCAAACTTTTTCAGTTATATATTCCATCTTATATAACCAATACACATGACTATATACATGCAAAAAAGATAAATGATCTTCAATTTACATATCTCATGTATGTTATGTTGAACCAGCACTCATCAGTTGATACAGATCATCATCTTCCACACACACATATAATCAGTGCTTTAATTACATATTCATTAAATATTATAAATTGAGTTGTCAAAAAAAATAGTGGACACATTATTATTATTAAATATGTTGTTTTAAATCAATATTAAATATTTTGTGCTTTTCTGAATATTTGTGATGGTGGTGTCCTAGTTGTTTTTTTATATTGAACTATTTTCATCATCTAATATGCGTATTGAATGTCTTTAGAAAAATTTAACTTAATTTAAATATTCCAAATATATTCAGTTGTTAGTAATAGCACACCAAACAGGTTAGTATATGCACAATGTTTCAAGAAATATTATTCTCCCATCTTCTTTAGGTGTTGTTTGCCTAACCAGTGATAGTACTGGCATGAGATTCAGAGGAACCTCATAGATAAGTATATAAAATTTTTACTGACTGTTGCCTTTGGCAGAATGGATCAGTTGATTAGAGCATTAACTTAAAATTCAATAATCAAGAATCTAAGGTATCAGGTTCAAATCTCATGCTAGTACTGTCACTGGCCAGGCCATTCAACACTTAAAGAAGAGGGAAGAATAATACTTCTTGAAACATTGTGCATATTGTACCTGTCAAGAAACCACCACCTCAACTGCAAGTCAGATCCAAACTCAGCTGAATCAAACTAAATTCAAACCCGACTACCCAGCTCAGATTAGTAGAAATCTAAATCGACAGCACAGTGTTATGCACCAAGAAACTAGATCAACAGTTGGTGAGGATTAGAGACCCCTGAATTGACACTAATAACGGATAATTAATTAACTTAAGATATTTTTTAAATCGAATCATATGTATATGTTCGGGTTGCCAACACAGACAGCGAGCATTAACATTAAAATAATTATTGAATAAGATAATTAAGAAACTAAGAAACCAAGTGTGTTTAGAAAATATTTAATAATAATAGTTTTGTTTGAATTTTAATAATGATTATATTAATTAATTCTAGTCTTTAAACAAAGTTTATAATTATAATAAAAGTGGTGGTCCTTATTATATGCCAATGAGTATTACACAATATTTTGGAATTCTATGTCTATGCCCCCAACAAGAAAATAAAGGCAGATAAAGGTATTCAGTTGTAAAAGAAATTATTACTCTAATTTTATATGAAAGAATGTGAGATTTATTCTCACATTCACAAATCCATTCATGAAGAACAAAATATGTATTTTAGGGCATAACTTTAATCTTTATTGGAAAATTTGTTTAGTTTGAGATAACTGAGAATTTGTTTGACTTTAATTGAAATCACTTCATCATGAATTACGAGCATCAGAGCAGGCCTTACCGGAAGAGAGAGGCAACGGTGCTGACGAATTATGAGCTATAAAATGAAATTGAAAGACAATAGCTGGTCAATGATCTAAGTCCTATGGTGGCTTTCATTTCACAAGTCTTACTGCCTTTTAAGGAGAGGTGATTTAAAAGTAGTATGGTGGCTTGTATTTAACAAGTCTTATGCCCTTTAAATAGATGTGGAACATGGGTAAGCCAGGCCAAGTCGTAACTACGAGCCTTTGGGGTTCCAACTATAACATGAGCAGGGGAGGAAGTGCTTTCTTCCTCTATAATTAAAATATCAGAAATATCATCACCGACAAGCCTGCGAAATGAACGATAGCCCTATGCCAGCAATGTTGAAAACGATGACTTGATAGTCACTATTTGAAAATAAAACCCAATAATAGAATGCTCTATATGATGACTTGATCAAATTAATTAAAGTTAAACAAGCTTTTAACTAAAACTATTGAAATGCATTATAAAATTTATATTAAACATGCCCAAATATCATGCCCTTTCTGAATATTAATAGACAATAACAGAAATTTGAATTAGAATATATTTGATTCCTTTATCGACCCTTTTGCAAAAACATTTTAACATATGTGAATAAATAAATATTGGTGAGTATGAGAAAAAAACCTTTTAACATTATGTGGATATATAAACATTTGTAAATTAGATAGGAGCTGGGGACATAGGTAAGAAACAGAGCTAATAATTTATTATTAGCCAATTATAAAAATAACAAACATTTAATTATTTCTTTCAACTCAATGATTAATAGAACTGTTAAACCTAGTTCTAATGGGCAAGAATTACTATCAGAATTAATATTATATTATTTGCACAAAGCAAATGGGACAAAGGAGCTCATCGAGTCGAAAGATTATTGGCATATAATTAAAAATAAATGACATTAATAAAGCACACAAATATATATATATATATATATATATATATATATATATATATATATATATATATATATATATATATATATATATATATATATATATATATAGTATAGTAAATGAACCACCATCATAAGAAAGGAAAGTTAAAGACTAGAGATTGAGAGAATTTATGTAAATTAAAATAGCATAAATAAAAGGTTTTACACAGAGTATTACATTTATAAATGAGAAGAGCTCTTAAAGGGAGTGTAAAGTAAAGTTTGGAAACTGGCCAGAAAGTTTAAGGTTCATTATGGAAATATATTACCCATTTCATCCGGGGCTGGTTCCCTTAGTTTAAACGTCTAGGTTGATAAAACATAGACATGCATTTAGTTAATTACTTGAACAGCATTTTATTTGATTTTGGCAGCATGATTGGTCCAGAAAAGATTTAGCAGCTTTATTGAAAATTTTCAAGGGACTTCAGGAACTGTAGTCAGATTCCTGAAGTTTTAGCCCCTTACCATGATAGGAACACTTTTTAAACGCATAGAGTTTACTGCATTTTTCTACAACAAAGATGGCTTCCCCCTCTCCAAACTTTTCAGAGCTATATATACTGTATTTGATGCCTTTGGGCTAGTGCTTCTTTCAGTATCAATGTTACAAAATTTACTGGTTGTTTTAGATCCATTTCTTCAATAAGGCTTTCAAACTGATTAGCTTGAATTCATTTTCTAATTAGAAAATGAATTATTAAAATCAGAAAATGATTTTAATTAGGGAATCCTTACATTTTAAATACTTATCTTTTTTTCTAATTAATAAAACTTAACCAATTGTTTTGGAAAGGGAAAATCTGAAAGCTTATCAAAAGAATGTAGCTTTTGATCATTAAAGTTTTAACAAATTATTTAAAGTAAAAACAAACATTCCTGATGCAATGAAACTTTCGAACAATTATATATATTTAAATATTTACAAATATATAAGCACAATTCATGCAGTTGTTATATATATAAATTCATGAATAATTCTATCATGAATTTATTAATAGCATTGATTAATTTAAACTCAAACAAATTAATTTTAATACATATTTCAGTAATAGTTTTTCGTTATGGAAATTAGCGTGGACTGAACGTATAAAGCCCCATTGCATTGGAAATTTAAGGTTAGTACTAGGGGTTTGAAGTGGGCTTATGACTAGATGTCCTGAAGCTAGGATCGAACTCAGATTCGACTGCTTCAATATACTAACCTGTTTGATGTGCTATTACTAACAACTGAATGTATTTGGAGTATTTAAATAAAGTTAAATTTTTCTAAAGACATTCAATACACATATTAGATGATGAAAATAGTCCAATATAAAAATACAAATATTAAATATGTTTTTATCAGTGTAATACAAAAACATTTATATTTAAACAGAATGATAATTACCTTAAAATATTCAAATTACATACTATGATCTTTTTTAAAGTTTTCATATAAATAAATATAATGACAAAGGACATATACTTTCATATTTATCTTCATCAAAATGGTCAGAAATAATAAAAGAAGATGGCAATTCATGTATTAAAAATGATCTTAGAAGAAATTTAGGATGAAAATTATTTCTTTAGTAGTTTAAAATGACCAGTTAACTTAAGTTATTTACTACATTGAAAAATCAGATGATAAAGTTGTAATTAAATTCAAAATTATACAGTAATGATTAGTCCATAAATGTAGACATGAAATATCTGATAGCATACAAAAAAAATAGCTACAAAAGTTTGCTAAATGACTACAATTATTTAAAATATACTGTGAGTTAATCTCAAAAGATAAAAATCAAAAAGTTGATATACTCTATTATAAAGCAAGACTTATATTCAAGCAGTTATCAAAGTTATAAGAATTTTTAGTTTTGGAAGACTTTGATTATAATACTAAAAAAAGTTCAATCAAGTTAACAAATGACTTGAGCATAAAACATTGAAGGTTTAATCAGTTATTAAACTTTTTAAATTTTTATTTGAGATCTTGAGATTGAAGTTATATTAATTGAAAGTCTTAAAAATAAAGCGAAGGATAAAAGTAGAAAATACAAAATACTCTAAACCAAAACATAACATTTAAAAAAATTATAATAATTTTGAAAATGTGGCAATGTAAGACAGAAGTTAATGATAGAAGCATATCTATTGTTCATAGATAAATTATGCTCAGCCACATTTTATATCACTAAAATGTATTAAAAGGTTCAATTATTGTTTGATTTCCTTTTAAAATTTCAAAAATGAATGATAATGACATTTCAAACAGCAGCCAAGTTTCAAAAGATTTAATCAGGTGGCAGAAACCAGCACTGTGAAAATGGCTTTAAAAATTAATTTGTGCCAATGATAACTAATGCAATTAGAAATAGGAATAATTCCATATGAAATGTCTAAAGATTATGCATAAATAAACAATGGCACATAACTAGCTAAACGAATTTGCTTTCATGACAGTCATAAACTATATTCTTGGTTAGTCAAGAATCTACTGATATTTTGGAGAAAATTGTTTCCAAGAAATCAGCAAAGTAAATATTTAAATATTTTAATTATGGTTATCATAATAATATAAATTTGCATACATTTTTCATCTGTGTAATGAATTTGAATTACAAATACAAACAAAGAGGAAAATCATTAGTATCAGAGTAACAGTAAATTTAATTTTTTTATCGTTTTGAAAATATCAGGAATGAGGGCTTTATAGTATCACTATCACAGAAGGCTAGGTTTTAATAATAGACAAAATAATTAATGTAATTATAGGATGATTTATTTAATTATATAAACAACAATACATATTTTTATTATATATTAATTCACAATTTTTTTTTATGGATGAAGTATTTCTTTTTACATCCCCCCAAAAAAAAAAACAACAACAAATGTCTTGAATATGAGGATATATACAAATATACATACATATAAATATGTAAATTAATACACTGGACAGGCTTACACACACCTGCACATATATAATGTAATATATAAGGGATTTGAAATCAGACTTTCACATGACCCTCACCTCTTCATCTCACATTGCCGACCCACCAAATCATACACATGTTGAAAAGATAAATAATCACCAATATATGTATTTCATGCTAAACCAGCAATCATCAGTTGATCCAGATTATTATCTCCACATATTTATACAATCAATGCTCAGCTTTATATTAAGATAGCCAATCTTCATACTTTAATGGACAGGCTTCAAACTAGAGTTATAGGTTGGAGTAGTTTGAAGTCTGTCCATTAAAGTATGAAGATTGGCTATCTTAATATAAAGCTGAGCACTGATTGTATATATGTGTGGAGATAGTAATCTGTACCAATTGACGAATGCTGGTTTAGCATGAAATAAGGATATTGGTGATTATTTATCTTTTCAACATGTGTATGATTGGGTGAATCCGCAATATGAGATGGAGAGCTGAGGGTCGTGTGAAAGTCGGAGTTCCAATCCCTTAAATAATACAGATAAATGTAAATTAATAAACAAAGACGTTAGTAATACTTATTTTAATGCTATCATTTGATTCTGCTTGCGTTGTTGACAAGATTATTTCTAACATTACAAAGTTTTTGAAATTTTTAAATTATTGAAATTATCAAGTGTTGTAAATTTCGGTTTCATTTTTTATATTTTGAAAAAAAAATATTGCGTCAAAATTTAATGAGGTTATTCTTAAGCATTATATACATAAGCCAAACAATAGCGATAAAAGCTTTTTTAGTTTTTAAAATTAATTATTTATAATTAAATGAAATAATTTAATAATTTACCTTAAAAAAATTCTATCCAATGCTTTGTTTTTTTTCTTTCTTGTATATGTTTAAAATAAAAAGTGCAGTTAATTTTCTTTTCTTTTGAGATATTTGATCGCTACTTTATCCTTTGAATTCATGTTTGATTTTTCTTCTACTCTAACATCCGTTCTTACAAAAGAAAAAAAAAAGGGAGATGAACCAAAAGAAGTTTTTAAATTTTGTTAAAAAAAAAAAAAAGGCAAAATCTTTTTAAGATTAATTAATTAAACAGACATGTAGAAAAAAAAAAAACTGTTAAAAGTATTATATATATACACAGTATAATAAAAATAAACAATGAATTTAATCCTATAAGATTTAATATATCAAAAATTGTAACCTATAAATAAATATCAGCAATTGCTAACAGTTATTTAGAGATTTTATTCTTATTATATTTGACATTGCAAATTTTGATAGTAAACTTATTGAGGTAGAAGGATAATCTTTATAAATATAAATAAGTAAATAAAAATTAAATAAATATAATACTATTAAACCAAATTTTGTTTTATTTAAACCCGTTATCAAAAAAAAAAGTATTCTTATTTGACATCTTACTTTAGAGTCCTTCTGGCATAAAAGACCCCCAAAGAAAATACAAAAAATGAAATTATAAATAGTAATATAATTATTGATAACATTAACTTGTATTTAATTTTAATTTGCTTTAATTGTATATGCGTGGAGATGATAATCTGGACAAACTGACGAGTGTTGGTGTAGCACGAAATACGCATATCGGTGATTATTTGTCTTTTCGACATATGTGTGATCAAGTGTATCCACGGTATGAGATAGCATGGATGGTTTAGGGTCCTGTGAAAGTATTAGTTCAAACCCCTATATATTACATATATAAGTGCAGTTTTGAAAAAGCATGTCCTGTAGAAAAAAAAAATAAAAAAATCATATTGCAAGTAAATAAAATTAGTTTATTTTTTTGTAAACAATAATAATTAATATAAGTAAATTTACTTAGTTAAATATTATTTTTGTCATTTAAAGTCGCTTTTATTGGGTATTAAAGTTCTTTGTTGTCACATAATTAATGCATTGGATTAGTTGTATGAAAAATTATTTTATCTAATTTATTATAGAGAGGGGTTAATTTTTGACCTCTTTATCGATATAATGACATCAAAGATTTTAATTTAAGAATGCTTTAAATTTAGGATAACAGACTATAAGACAACTATTATGTTTTGTAGCTTGCTAGATGTGGTATTATGGAAGTATTTATTGTAAAATCATGATTTCGTTTAAATTTCTTATATGAAATAAGTGAGCTTTACAAAATATTTATCCCCCTAGAGAAAAATTATGGTGGCGTTAGTGTGAGTTTGTTGAGAGAAGCTGCTGCCCTGTTTATAAAATAAAGTTGATCTAAAAGGCAGATTAAAGAAATGCCATATTGATTGCTTTAATTGGAAAGATATGTATCAGAATATAGTACTCTGGAGAAATACACGTAGATAAGATATTGAAGCCTTTGGGAGGGGTGGGGGGGTTGCAGTAAAGGTTAAAAGACATTATGATACTTGTGATACATATATTGATTTGCACATTCATTGTAAAACTTATCACTAGTATATTATTTTGCGCTCGTTTTTTTTTTTATCGGTTTTTTTTTTCTGGAATTGGATTCTGAAAACCATTTCTACGTAGCTGTTTTTGTAAAATCAGTTTTTAGATAATTGAATAAGAATTGAAACAGGCGGATCAAAATTTGGAGTTAACCGATAACCAGAAATTATAATTAGCACTACATAGAAAATGCATACATAATATAAAAGCGATAAATAAACTCTTGTAAAAATATTGGAGTAAATATATTAATAAGTTGATCTTAGCCTTCATCATTGGCTTCATGCCAAATACTATCTTTGAAGTTATATTTGATTAAAAAAAAAGACAGACTTTTAAGAATCATATTTATTCTCAACACTAAAACCAGAATTAAAAAAAAGTTTCTAAAAACGATCTAAATAAATATCCCCCCCCCCCAAAAAAAAAAGTGGATTAAAGATAATGGTTGCTTTATGTTAAAAAGGGGGATATGGTCAAATATATATCTTTTAAAATATTATTTTAATTTTTTGGAATTACAAAAATATTTAATTATGTTTAAATATAATTTTGCTTATGTTTAATTAGCTACCTATATGTAAATTAAAAGAATAAAGGAAATGATGTTATTTGTATCGTCCATTGAGAGTGCAATTGTCATGTATTATTATCATCAACAGAAATTGAAACGCAGCAAAATAGAGATTTTGTTAAAATTATTTTAATATAACATATTTATATTGATAATTCATCCTTTTATTAATAATATATTATAAAATGACTTAAATGATCTTATCAGATTCTTTGGTTAAATATTAATATATATCCAGTAAAATGTATTTAATATTCGAGATAGTTTTAGTATTTGTGTATATAATATGATTCAAGAGGAAAACACACACACACACACATATATATATATATATATATATATATATATATCAGTATTATTAAGTTTTAGTAATAGTAAGAACAATTTATATAAGCAAATTATATGTGTATAGTTAAATTTATTATAGTATAAATTTTCTATAAATAGTAAAAGATATTAATATGAAAGAAAATACTACAGTTTTTGATTAGTTAGGTCAATTTTCATAAAAAAAAAAATGGATACAACTTCATTTCATCTTCTAAAGTCACCATGATATAAGTTGTTATGACTGCAATGCCTTTGAAAAAGCCATTAACTCAAAAGAAATAATAAATATCCATCTAAATGTGTTGTTACAATTTATGATGAAAAATCAAATTTACCTAATAGAAATGGATTAAAGATTTCATTACAAAAATTTGTAACTAGAATCACAGAGACTATAATTATTAGGAATGAGAATACAAAGAAATTCAAATGTGACATTAGAATAATCAAAAATGAACATGGAAATTGTACCACTATCTTAATTTATATTAAATTTGGTGCAATCTAGTGCATATTGAAGTGGTTCTTGTAAAAAAAATGTCAGAATCAATAAGGATTATAGGAGAGTCCAAAAATAAATTTGACTATTTAGAGGCTAACTAGTATAGTAAATGATTTTTAAATAAGTGTTATGATAATAGTGGAAAAACAGATATAGATGCAATAATTAATAAAGTTATAATAGATGTAGAATTTGCACCTGATTATAAATGAATGATTGATTTGAGTAACAAGTCTATGATTAAGTTGGAAAATTTGCAAATATATAGTTTAACAGGATTGTGGATAAATGATATAAAATGGAAAATGGATGTAGTCCTCTATCAAAAGTCCTACAAAATATGTTACTGATTTTTCTTTTAAAAAATCCATAAAATGGCTCCATATAATTGCAATGATAGTTTTACCCTTCTGAGAGATTTTAATGCATATTGCACTTGTATTATTTCATGGTCATTGCCTTCTTAATGTAGAATATGTTGCTCTTTCTTTATTTCTAAGGAAATTTTTTTTTATTTCTAAGATAATTTTTTTTTCTAAAGATATATTTAAATAATAAATATGCTAAAATATTTTTTGCTATAAATATTATTCAAACTAAAGTTAGAATATATAAAAATAATTATGTAATGTTAAATCTCAATGTAGTAAATTTAATATTTTCAGAAGAGTTAGGCACTAAACACAAATCAAAATAGACTATAAACTTATTTTATATAAAGCACATTTTAATTTCTTTTATATAAAATAAAATATTCTCCTACTTGTGAAAATTCTTAGTTGTAATAAGCATTTGAACAATTAACCTACTCATGACTGAACTCCTCTCTTTTTATTTGAAAGACTTTAGTGAGAAATTCATCCATATTTACATTTTATTTTGACAATTAAACCTTTTTTTTCTATCATATATTGATAATCTTTACATTATTTATTACAAATATAAATTTTCAAATGATAGATATTCTAAAAGTTAATATTTGAACTTTTCTAGATCGAAAAAATAAATCACTAAATGGAGTTTTTAATTTTTTACAATGGAACTTTGTGCTAATGGATGTAATTTTGTCTATTCATAAAAAGTTTATAGAATGAACAATTTCTTATTTGAATTTAATTTTTAGAACAGACATTTTTTTTAGGTTAAACATAATTAAAAATGAAAACATAACTTAAAATTTAAAATTAAATTTATTATTAGTAAAACATTAAAATACATTTTTTTTTTAACAATTATAAAAGCCATTTTTGTTAGCCAGTAACAATTGGTTCCACTTTGTCAAAAACAATTTGTCTTCTAAAAAATAAATTTTTTAAAATCACTTTAATTTTTTGGTTTTAAATAAATATTTTACAAATATGTTGCATAAATAAGCTTAAATTTCTAAATAGATTATAGAAAATTACATTTTTTTTTTTTAAAAGATCGATTCAAAATAGTTTTAAAATCAAACAAACTACCAATCTGAAATTGTTGCTTCTATTGAGATCAAAATATGAAATTCATTGGCTTGATTTATATAAAAATTAATATTGGAATTTATTTAGAGATCCATATGATACTGTCATCTTTAGATTTTTTAACTAGTAATTTTAATTATAATTTTTATGCAAAAAAAAAAAGCATACCATAATCTACATAAACACAAAATAGTGAGGTAAAACCAAAAGTGATAGAAGCACCACATTAATGCCCAAAACATCTGAAAATAGGTGATCATTTAGCTACTAAAGAAAAAAACATGTTTCTAAATATTATGTAATATATTAATTCATAGAAGTCAATAAAGGGTAGTGAAATGCTAACAGCAAATGAGATTATTCAAAGATTAATGTGGTAGATTGTTTTTAAGTGAAGGAAATTCCAAAAAAGTTTAAAATATTTGAAAAATCACAATATATAGTTAAAATAAATTTTTAAAAATGAATATAAATGAATATTGTGTGGAAACAATAATAAAGGTGTTGGGTATAAAAGACTTTACAATATGTATACAGTTAAGTGACAGAAGATTTATTTCTAACTTATTTTCATAAAAAATGTGATAAATGCATAGAAATTGCATTATAGACATATAATTAAGTACTAAATCTACTCCTCATCCTGTTCAGATATTTTGTGTAATGTCATGTATGAATAAATGCTGATCTGGAGCAGAAAAATAGATATATTATTTAAACGTAGTATATAGTAAAAGATACTATTTGTGATGTTTATTTCTATAGGGCAATTAAAAAAATCAGTAAAGGGAATAGATAAGTTGGTTAGAGTAAGAGTAGTAGAATTATGAAAAAATAAAAATTATCTAAAATATAAAAGAATTTATGATAACCAAAGCAGGGATTCAATATTATTTGGTAGAAATGCTTGAGTTTCATCCAGTTGGAAAAGATAAAATGAAATGATTTATTTCATGGTAGGAGTGATTATATAGAAAAAAAAAGAATGTTGAAAATTTATTTTTGGAGTGGCCAAATAGTAAAAAAGATATGATATAAATTGAATAAAGAGTGGGATATTTAAAAAAAAAGTAATCAAGATAGATATTTTATTATTATTTTGTTAACTCATTACATATAACCAATTAAGAATTTACATATGATACCATTTCCAACTTTCTTATATACTTAACAATACTATTTTTTACATCAAAACTTTACTCTTACAGTTTTGACTGTCCTTCAATCATCATCAGAACTACAATATCCAAATATATATTCATACAATTAATACATTATATTTATATAAGAATCAAGAACATACATATTAGCCTGACCATCATCATCATCATCATCATCATTATTATTATTATTATTATTATTATTATTATTATTATTATTATTATTATTATTATTATTATTATTATTATTATTATTATTAATAGTTTGAATATAAAAAGGTTTAAAAATAAAGTTGAAGAAAATGATGATAGAGGGAGATGCTAAACAAGTATAAGAATTTTTGAAAATTTGTCAGTTGGTCTTTGGAAATAAAATTATAAAGATGTAAGTAATTAGTACTGTAATAAAAAGGTAATTTATAACATAAATTTAATAGTTAAATATATAATAAAAATAAGGAAAATTTAGAAGTAATTAAGAAAATATAATTAAAAAGATAATAAAATGATAGATTAAATAGTAGAGTTTAAAGATTAAAGTTTTAAAATTAGAATAAAATTGTTTTAGAATAATTTAATAATAAACTACTATAAATAAGAAAATAAAATTAGTTAAGAGTAGAATAATAAAATGGAAAATGATTATTTATAATGATCAGGCTAAGATGTATGTTATTGATTATGTATATAAATATAGTATATTAATTGTATGATTATATATTTAGATATTGTAGCTCTGATGATGACTGCAGGACAGTCAAAACTGTAAGAGTAATGTTTTGGTGTAAAAATAGTATTGTTAAGTGTATAAAAAAGTTGGAAATGGTATCATATGTAGATAGAGAAATCAATACATAAAGAAGCAAAAAAGAAAAAGAAAATTGTATTACTTCCAATGAAGAATTTGAGAATAAGTAATAGAAATAACAGATAAGCTTTTATTAAAATGGAATGGTAAAAAAATAAATAAAGGCTGAAAAAATGATTTGATAAAAAAGGATAAAAAGTGTGTATTTTTATTGTATAATATATTGATGACAGAAAAATCGATATGAGGACAATCCATTTTACAGTACATAACAACAATTGGGTGTATATGCAGCTTACTAATGCCTGGGTAAATTTTAAAACTTTTTCAAACTCCAATCACTTTAGAATATTTTATCGGACAGACAGAATATATCTAACCCAACTAACTATCTGACATTGTTATAAAAATGATTATTGCTTTATTTTTAATAAGAGAATAAAAGAAAAAGTGAAAAATCTCCCAAATCCTTATTATCAGGCAATATGCGACCATAAAGTTATTTCCATTCCTGTTCTTAACTATTGGAGAAGCTGCCTATTCTGGTTACAATTATGAAATAATTATACATTTATATCTTATAATCTTATGAAACATTTTTATGTTATAGCATGGTGATATTTATGGATAAATTTTAATTTTATTGTATAGTTTTATTTTCAAGTTTTTATATATTTTTTAATATTTTGATTAAGATGTTTATAAAAATACCTGGTGAGTACATAATAGTTAGAGAAAATGGACTAATATATATATATATATATATATATAACATAAATTGTAATATGAAAGCTGAACTTAAGTATTTGATATACTAAATGTGTCATATAACTAAACGTTAATATACATTGAATAATGTAGTATGTTCACAATTTTTAATGTTTTTTTCTCTTCCTTTCTAACAGACTGTAGTAATTACTGTAATACTTAATTTGTCAAAATGTATGATATGATCTTAATTTCTCATAATATCCTATGAATTGTCAAAAAGGTTCCTTTTAAAATATAAAATTTCATAACTCATTTTTATTTTCAATTACTCTTTTTTCAATAATTGTCTCTGTTTTTATTTTTTAAAATAATACTAATAATTATAACAAAACTGCACTCTACGTTGTCAATATATGTGATTTATTTTCTACATACTAAAATTGAACAATAACTTAGCTGCGGATTTGCGTGACGTTAATTTATCTATGGTTTTATCTGCATTATTCAAATTAAAAAGCAAATTTGAAATATTTTAGAATGATTTATTTGCTGTTTTTTTTTTATTTTTTTAGATTTCATCTTTGTTATTAGTGAGGAAGCGGCTTAGTCTAAAAGTCATACTTCCTCATAAAGTAATATTATGTTATCGTTTTAAAATTTGAGGATTATAATACTTTGAATTTTTATAGTTTTTATTTCGCATTTTTGCTGAACATTTTATAAGCTGATAACTTAATAAATGATATTTTTTATCATTGTTACTTCAATTTATTTATCTTAATTAATTGATATTATTTTAATAACTATTTTGCATTAGTCATTTAAATTAAATACTTTTTTTTAAATAAAAAAAATCGACTACCATAATTAATATCTTAATTTTGTAAACAATAATTTGTTTTTATTTATTGGAGGAGAAAGAGAATGATCAGAATATTTAAAATTTACTTTCTCTTTAAGGTGAATTTAGATTTTATACTTACTTATATATAATAATAAAAAAATATAGTTTCTCGGGAAGTTCGAGGGCCAAAATCGATCATGGGACTTTTAGATCCCAAGTCGGACATTTTACCAGCTACACCAAAGAGCGCAGGGTATTTATATAAAATTATGTAGAATGGATGGCTATTGTTAATGCAAATGAAAGTTAGAGAAGTCACCGGATGTACTGAGATGTAATGTATTATTATTATCTTTGATTAAAATAATATATATAGAAAGACCGACTAAAAATGTTTAGTCCTTTTTGCAATGAATAGTACGTTCTACATATCATTATAAATTGCTTATAATGTAGTAGTCAATATATTTGCTTCCATCTCTGAAATATGAAGTTGACATTTAAAGAAACAAGCAAAACACATTGTTTTCAAGGCAGTAATGTCGTACAACAATTATTATATCTAACTAATTATTTATCATCTAATAAGTATTATATATATATATATTTAAATATCATAAAGCAATAAAGGAACCTATTCACTCAAGAGGAATATTGAAGAAGACTTGGTAGTGTGCTAATTTTCAAAATTCTTAGGCATATAAATAGTATATTAATGAGGTTAGTAAATATGAATTTGCACATTTAGGCAAGCATATAATACCAATATAATAGTTTCTCATATATTTTTGAACACAACCTCACCAATCTTAAAAACAACCTTTTAATATATATTTTTTGATAAACCAGGTTATTTAGTAAAAATAAAATAAATATAGAATTACTGATAAAAACTCATGTAGCTGACATATACAATACATGGGATTGCATGATTATATGACACTGATTTCAGGGAAGTCTTTTCACTTTATCTTAGAATCATCTGTTGTAAGTTTTAGTAATCATAGACATCAGATGATAGAAATATAATAGCGTCTCCTGCTTTTCTCAACATCAGTGAAAAGATAGAATTTATATTGATAAACAAAATGCATTTATACTAGAAACTAGCTTTTCTTCTATACAGTTTATATTAAGTTCTCAATCTTATAAAAATATCTTTGGAATAGAATAAATAAAAGAGTTATTAGAAACATATTTAGTAAGTTGAAAAGGATATGGAATATCTTATTGGCTTAAGATATATTTGTTTTTTTCGATCCATCACTGTATAATTAAACATTACTAAAAATGTGTTTATGTGATGTAAATATTAGAATAATTAGTTATAATACCTATTATTGTCTCATTGAATAACTTTTATGATCTGTGTACAATAAATTTACTTGATTTTAGGAATAATGCACCATGTGTTTAATCTTATACTTGTGGCACATGAGTTTGGGTTAAAAATGTGATAGTGAAAACAACACAAAAAAATTCAAGTCACATTAATGGAAATAAATTAATAATTAACATTAGTATTAGTAATGGAAAGATTAAAAAAAACTCAAAAAGAGAATATAGTAGCTGCAAGTATTTAATTAGTATTATAATATTAATAGTTATTAAATATCAGTTTTTGAAAATATATCACAGGTAGAATAATCTGACCATCATGTTGTCAGGTTAAGAGCTTGACATTCAAGACCAGATCAGGTTAACTTTGTAATTTTATTGAAATTACAAATATACTTAGAATTTTTTCAGCTAATCCATTTGCTGATGACTTAAACAGCCATCTATTATATGTACATTAGTGTTATTATTATTAGATGTAAAAAGCAATTTAATTTTTGTTATAGATAATAAATTATGACCCATACTGACATAAACAAATGTGTAAAATATTAATATATAATTTTGGTTATATATAAACATAAAAGTACATTAAAATTATTTTTATAACCATTTTCAATTGCAAATTATTTAAATTTTCCGTAAATGTTATGTTTAAGTACATAACGTACAGGTGAGCATAGGTGTGAAAAGTAGTATATTTCCATCTTAATTATATATATATATATATATTGTAATCTGACCGTATGACCAATTCTACAACTATTGTTAATGGTAGATATAAACAAAAAACTTATAGCTCAGGCTTATTGGATTTCATTCTTTTATATAAAAATTCTAATAATAATAATAATAATAATAATAATAATAATAATAATAATAATAATAATAATAATAATAATAATAATAATAATAATAATAATAATAATAATAATAATAATAATAATAATAATAATAATAATAATAATAATAATAATAATAATAATAATAATAATAATAATAATAATAATAATAATAATAATAATAATAATAATAATAATAATAATAATAATAATAATAATAATAATAATAATAATAATAATAATAATAATAATAATAATAATAATAATAATAATAATAATAATAATAATAATAATAATAATAATAATAATAATAATAATAATAATAATAATAATAATAATAATAATAATAATAATAATAATAATCTTACTCTTTTCATATGTAATACATTATTATATCAATATTAATTAATTGTTTAACAATAAAATAACAATAATCATGAGACTTGTTATCCAATAATTCAACAAGGATAGTCCTTTTTAACATTGAGTATATACCAAAAGCATACCCTCAGTGGCATAGAAATATAACACTACTTTTTTAAATATCAATGATACTTCAATGACTTACAATAAAATAAGTAAATGATATTGAATATTAAAATTTCCTATGCTAAATTTAATAATAATATAATGTAAATCTACTTATTAAAATTATTTTATATCACTCCTTTATTAACATTTCCTAATTCAATAAACATCTCAGGTAAATATTGTTTCTTAAATGAATAAGTTAATTTACATAATCAAATGTAGAGAGGGATTTTACTTATGCTAAGCTACAGATAAAATAATTAAGAAACAAATATCATAATCAATTTCTCATCTTTAAATTTTTTTTTTATTTTTATAAATTGTATAAAAATAAATTAAAAATTATTAACCAACACTTATCACTATTAATTATCGTAATCAATTTTAAAAGAATTTATTATCACAGTGTATTATAATTCAATGATTTCTATTTTTATATTGTATATTAATTATTCACTCTTCATCATGATCATTGAGAATGATGTAGAAAATTTAAATTATTAATAGTTTTTTTTAAAAACTATCAAATGTTTTGAATAATCATCATATTTTTATTTATTATATTATTTCAAATTATGTGCAACAATACCAAATATATTCACATATTATAATATATGTGTGACAAAAAACAGTGACTTGAGAACAAGAAATAAGACTCAACACTTCATTAATTTTAAAACAAACATTAACATTTATTATAATAAGGTTATACAAAATTTAAAAATGATTTACACATATCTTAGATTTAATAAACAATATTTAAAATATTATGACAAACTAATACTTACAAAAAACTAAAATAAATCATACTTCACTGTAAAATTATTTACAAATTGGATCCAGCATATATTCCATACTTTACCTCATTATCATTAATATACTTCTTACTATTTTTGTATTAAAATATATCAATAAAAATATAAATTTGTTTTTCATGAAGTTAAAATTTTTAAAATTTTTATATTCTTTATAATTATTTATAATATATTTTTTTTTTTTTTTTTTTTTTTTAAAAATATTTTTTTTTTAAAATATCATGTTTTCTACCAACATCATATCTCTTATATCCCATACTTTTATTTTGTATTTTGATCTTCTATATTAAATAAAACATTTATAAAATATCTCTTCTTACATTCTTTAATATTATATTTGTTTTATTTCATCATTCTAACAATAAATTGTTTTACCTTATCACCATTTGAAAGTTTAGTTATTACCATTACTTATATCTTCAATTCCCTTATATGATGTTTATACCCTTGCAATTTTTCATAACAGATGTGGGATGGATGTCTTATAAAAGTACAAAAAAAACACTGCCATGAAGTAAATGTAACTTAAGGCCATATATCATCAGCTACTATTTCAAGCTATTATAGATTTTAGAAAATGTCACTATCCATAAAATCCTAAATATTCTGACATACTCTATACTTTATCATATTTAACCTGAATCAACACATTCACATTGTAATGGTCAAATATGTACATTTGTGCAACAAAATGTAGAACTCTGATAGATCATCCTCAGGCCGACCAGGTTTACGGTGGTGGAAGCCATGGCTCTGGCCTAACCCAAGTTCCTCTACCATTGCTCATAAATTTACTACTTTGCAAATGACACAGTTGAGGTCACAACAGTATTTCTTTTCTTTACGTGCCGGCAGTGCCACATCAGCAGAATAAAAGACTGGGAACAATAGGCATTTTATTTATCACAACTATATAGGTATCATGTGATACTTATGACTATTAATTACTTATAAGTTTTTAACAAATAATAAAAATTAATTATCAAATACTAAATAATTGTGAGTCAGTCAGCAAGACAAAGACATGAAGCTAGAGTAAATTTAAAATTAATTTAATAAACTCAAAATAAACAATAATTCAAAACAAATTTATAGTAAGTAATTTTTTTTTGATTTCACATGCAGGTGATTAAGGGACATTACAATTAAATGGGATTCATGTGTAAGTGATGCATGATTAGTAATAATTTTGGATGTACAGGTCTATGCAATTTGTTTTACATATATAAGGTAGCTTACCAATAAGCGGTTTTAACTTTCTAGCATAATTATTACATTTTGGAGGTTATGCATTTCTGTTCTACACACACACACACACACACACACACATATATATATATATATATATATATATATATATAGCCTCATATCACATGCAGGTGATGAAATTATATTACAGTTAGTTTTGCATGAGCTTCATACTACTTTATAATGATTTGACTTTACTCATGGTTATCTATGCCTAGTTTATGCTATAATAGGATTTAGATTTGACATATATTAGCGGAGGTGATAATAAATTTTGTAAAGAACATAATTTACTTAGAACAAATAATTAATATATTCTCTACACAGTAATATGCAATTTAAATTGGATTCCAATTCAGATCAATGCAGAAATAATAATTAAAATGGCAGGATGAACTGATTAATGGAAGCTAGACTTCAGATACTAGTGTGTAAAGAAAATATATAACTCTGAGTCTTATTTGCATCTCATATGTGCCTTATTTATGAGATTTTTACCAAGTAATGGTTTCCTATGACCGATCTCATTGCTGTTGTATAGGAGGCCATTTTAGTCTGGCTGATCGAGCAATTTATATAAGTGAATGGCATTCTTATGCTCCATGTGAGTCTTATGCTCCATTACAAGTATGCAGAATGTGGAGGTGCAAACCCGTCTGGCATCTGAGGAAGATAATTGCCCGAACTAAAGGTAATGGTGCAGCATGACCACATGCAACCATTAAAAAAAACAGCAACAAGATATTACGCCATAGTGTTTCGTAAGAACACATATGCACCACTGACTACATAATCATATTTACTAAATTAAGACACTAAATTAAAAGTTTCCTTCATGAAACCACCCTATATCAGTTCAAGTTATAGTAGTCTTAATAATACTATTAAGGTAATTTATGAATTTAATTTACAAAGCTATCTATATATGCTTTGATTTAATTAAAGTGGATTTCAACATATAGAGAAATTAAATAGAGAACTATAGACTTATGCTGCATTTTATCACCTTAACTATATATTGGTTAAAATATTAACTTAGAAGCAAATATATTTAAAATGATGGTATGTTTGTATTTATCTTTAATTCAAAATATTTTATCTATTTCAAATCAGACCTTTTTAGTTTGTGTATAATTACACGTGTTACATATATATGCGAATTGACATATATATGCGAGAGAATCTTTTATTTAATTCTTGCTAATAGTTTAATTATGAATAAAGCTCAGTTTTGAACATTTATAGCATAAACAATATAACATAATCAAATTAATAAAATTTGGCATAGATTTAAACAAGAAATGCATTTTAAAACATAATAAAATTTCAAGTGAGAATAATTTCGAAATTGTTTATTTTAAATGAAAGTTGTGTTATGTTCGCTAGAATATGATTGATTTAATTTTATAGTGCTATTTCTAAGATTAATGACAGCAAATATTATCATTAACGTAAAACAATATATATATATATATATATTAGCATAAACACTTTAATTATTACTTTAAAACAGCTTATTGCATTTTATACATTACTAAATTTATATATACATTGAAATTCTACATTTTAGCAAATTGAAATCAAATAGCTTTTAATTACCTAGAGTCAAATTAATACATAACTAAATTTAACATTATTTCTATGAGTAAACCGATAGATAAAATCATAAAATCATATTAATAATGAGATGTGTTTGAATGCGAATACTTTAGATTTTGAAATAATAAATCATAAATCAATCTATGAATTATTTAACGAAAAATAGGTTCAAATCATTTCAAAATTATTTAAGTCAGTTTAAATCACTTAAATCAATTAAAATCAGGCAAGATTTTAGGGTTTAAATAGAGTTATTAAATTCATTCACAATTTTAAACAAGTTTTAAAATTGAAAGTAAAATAAAACAAAATTTACAGAAGTTTGATTTACATGACTAGAATGGCCATTAAATTAAGGTTAAGCTAGCATTTAAAGTTGAAATTAGTGGAAGGTTTTGGATTGGAAAAAGTAGTTACCATTGCTTATCTTGGTCTGTCTCTTTACTGGCAAGTTCTTTGCATAGCATGACATCTTTAGGTTCTTGCGGTGGTCAGCTAATGTTCTTCCATCTTAGATGGCTGTTCATCAGGGTGGGAGGCAAGATTTCAAGCCTATTACCCCGACATGCTGATTATTCACTTTATTTGAAATATAAATTGGATGACAACTTGAATAGAATATTTTTTTAACTGCCTTTAAAAGATGGCTGCTATTGCTTTTATATCAATCTCCCCCCATCTTCTTCATTATTTTCTTAAAAGTGTCTTCTTGGCCCATATGATAATCACCAGTTATAGCGGGAGCCTGCTGTGTCAAATATTAAATAGGTAAAAAAAAACCCATTGACATGCCATAATTTATGCAGTTTTCTAAGTTTAATTCTAAATATAAATTTTAATTAATCTTATACCAGTAAAGATTAATTATGCTGGCAACATTCTGGCCAAAAAAACAAATCTAAGATTTGAAAAAACATTTTATTATATATGTAACCTGACCGTTCTAATTTACCGATATATGCAGAATTATTAAATTTCGAATATATATAATTTAACAAATATATAAAATTATAGAAAACATAATGTTTTACATCCTATTAACATTTATATTCTTGCATATATGTAGTCTAAAGTTACACATACAATTCACCTTTGCCTTAGCAATTATTAACAATCTATATATATGCGTATTTTGGTTTCATGACTATATAAATGCAAATTTCTGCAGATACTTAAACATATACGCACACATACATGATTGTATTATTTAGATTTAAATTTAGGTGGGATTTCTTAAGATTATTATTAATATATTGAGACAGATATGCTGTCCCTCATATAAATATTCATAAGATCCCCCCATTCAAAAATATCTAGCGTGATTCAGTCTAATTGGAAACGGCAATAAAGTTGTGATTCGTTAAAAATGAAAAATAAAATCATATTTTTGGTTTTTAATATTGATGGATTTGAATAAAATGTTATATCGTCTTATTTTATTTTATTTTTTTATCTGTCTCAATAAAAAAAAGAGAAATTAATTATCCAATCATTAAAAAGAAAGAAAAAAGATACTTGAGTTAAACTGAGGCAGTATTCAAATTAGACACGTCGTGGGAAGAAAAGAACCTTTTTTTTTCTCTCTCATCTTACACAGAGAGGCAGAATATATTAAATCTTTTTTTTTAAAAAAAAAGGTGTATTACTTAATTCTTTTGACTCATTAAAATGGAAAAAGAAAGTATTCATAGAGGAATTATAATGTCAATGGGCTAATTTATCAGCTTCAATCTCTCCACGCTGTGCCATGACTTTCCATCGATGAAATAACCCGCATTCTTTTGAATAAAATGGACTGCAAAACTGGAAGGTAATTTTTATAAAATACTAAAACATATTTATCATACGTTATAAAGTGGAATTATGAAATAATTACATAGAATTTGTTTTGTAAAATATTAAAACATGTTTATCATACGTAATAAAATGAAGTTATGAAATAGTTATACACAAATTTATTTATAAAAATATTTGAACGTATGTACTATATGGATTAGAAATACTTTAATTACTAAATGATAAGTGCTCCACAAGCCAAACAGAATTTATGTATATGAATATACCTTTATATTTGACTAAATTATAAATGCTTTAATTACTAAATGATAAATGCTCCACAAGCCAAACAGAGTTTATATATATGAATATAGCTTTATATTTGACTAAATGATAAATGGTCCACAAGCCAAACATAATTTATGTATAAGAATATACTTTTATATTTGACTAAATTATGAATGCTTTAATTATCAAATGATAAATGCTCTCCAAATCAAGAATTGCTGAGTTCAAATGTCTACCAATCGGTAATAATTCATAAAATGATGAAATGCTCTATAAATCATAAATACTTAACAGCTTCTAAGCTTCTTATAATGTAACAGAATTTATGTGTAAGAATATACTTCTATATTTGGCTAAATTATAAATGCCTCAATTATCAAATGATAAATGCTCTACAAACCAAGAATTGTTGAGTTCAAATATTTACCAATCAGTAATAATTCATAAAATGATGAAATGCTGTATAAATCATAAATACTTGACTGCTTCTAAGCTTCTTATAATGTAACAGAGTTTATGTATAAGAATATACTTTTATATTTGACTAAATTATAAATGCTTTAATTACCAAATGATGAATGCTCCACAAACCAAGAATTGCTGAACTTAAATGTTTACCAATCAGTAATAATTCATAAAATAATGAAATGTTGTATAAATCATAAATGCTTGACTGTTCCCAAGCTTCTTCACATAAATGAATTTAAGATGAATTATTATATAAATCATAAATGCTTTACTGCTTCTAAGCTTCTTCTCTTAAATGAATTCAAAATGAACTATTAAATGAATTCGAAATGAACTATTGTTGAATCAGAATAATCCCAAGCTTCTTCTCATAAAGGAATTCAAAATGAACTATTATTGAATTAGAATGTTTCCAAGCTTATTCTCATAGAGGAATTAATGAACTATTGTTGAAATTGCAAATTAATTGTTATTTAATAAATTTTTTTTGTTACTAAAAATTAAATTGGTTGTCCAGTTATCCAATTCTGTTTTGTTTTAATGCATCACTCATCAGTTATAGCACTGGTTCATGAGAATCTCATGTTCTCTGAGCTACGTCTGACATAACTTGACCTAGGCCAGTCAGGTTGTAGTGAGATGGAACTCTAATGGCGCTTTTTGGGAAACCAAACATAGAAATATTTAGATGTTTCCAGTCTCTATAAAACTACATCCTCTGATGAGCAGGAAATATTGTTGTAGGAGGCATTAACATCTGCATTAGGAATGTCAATTGATAGTTCTTTCCTACAGCATGCTCATCAGAAAATTGTTACAACTGACGTAATAGAAGGGTTGTATGGTGGTCCGGTTACATTTGGCACCCAACTGTGGGGCTTTATCCAGCTAGCCTAACCATAGGCACCTATTAATTTGCCACCTTACTGTGAGGCCTTATCTAGCTAGCCTACTCATAGGCATAAGCAGATCACGATTCTGTGATATGAACAGTGCATATGATGTAGTGATGTAATTTGTTCAGGAAGGATGGAAAAATAAAAGTTTAAAAGAAACAACACAAAAATGAATGGCATAAAGAATGAAACAGGCATTTCAAAGAAGATGGAGTAAGGTCATGGTGTGGATGGAGAGAGAAGCTTATTAAAGTTGAAATTAAAAAAATACCATTAAACTAGAATAAAATATTGATGAAAACCAGATCAAAGTCAAAAAAAATGATGAATACAGAAAGCATAGAGGATCCTCCTGAGAAAGAAGATAAACAAGAAGCTAAAGCAGATGAGGAATCAAAGAAAACAGAGGAGACGTCTACATTAGCCCAGTTATTGGAATTTATAAAAGCAGACCAAAAGAAAAGAGACAAACAAAGAGAAGAAGATAACCAAAAATGGGATAAACAAAGAGAAGAAGATAACCAAAAATGGGATAAACAAAGAGAAGAAGATAACCAAAAATGGGATAAACAATGAGAAGAAGATAACAAAAAAAGAGATGAACAAAGAGAAGAAGATATCAAACAGAGAGAAGAAGATAACCAGAAAAGAGACAAACAAAGAGAAGAAGATATCAAACAAAGAGAAGAAGATATCAAACAGAGAGAAGAAGATAACCAAAAAAGAGACAAACAAAGAGAAGAAGATATCAAACAGAGAGAAGAAAATAACAAGCAAGCAATAGAAGCAAACCAAAGAATAGAAAAACAAATTATAGAAGCAGTGGAAAATCAGAATGAAAAGTTTGAACAAATAATTAAACAAGTAAATGATCGAATATTGAAAATAAAGGAAGATGTCATGAATGAAGTTAAAGGCTCACTAATAGAGCAAGAAGTCAAAATGACCCAAATATGTGAGACCATGGATACAAGGATAATAAAAATTCAAGAATCCATGCAGGAAAAGGTGGATATATTGACCACCCAGATGAGAAAGATGGAAATAAAAAATAGCAATATATTGCCTAAACAAAAGGAGGCAGAAACAATCCCAAAAGAAAGCCAAAAAGAAAATTGCCGAGCTAGTCATAAAGTCCCTCCAACCAACCAGATGTATGGAATTGTAAACCAATTCTTAAAAATTAGAACTTTCTCTGGGAGCTGCAATGAAGCACCGATAGAATATATAAAAAGTTTGGAGAGATATTTTACTATTAACGTATTATCAGAAGAGGCAAAAATGGCAATCGCATTTAGCCACCTCCAAGGAACAGCACAGGCATGGTGGGATTCACTGTTTGCCCAACCTACAAGTTTTGATGAATTTAAAGGGGCACTAATGAATTGTTACTGGAGCAATGAGTGTCAGGAGGGGATTAAATATAAGGTGTCCCAGGAGAAATGTCCCCCTGGAGAGCTTTATACACCATTCTTTAGAAGACAGGTGGCCAGGTTGAGAGCCTTGACGTCTGATCCTCTATCTGAACTCCAGATCATTAGATTAATATGACACAGCTTTCCAAATTATATAGAGAGAATGCTAATTGGGACTGATCATCGATCCATCGAGCGGGACTGATCATCGATCCATCGAGCAGGTTGCTGAACTATTAACAGCCTATGATAGCTGCGGTACCTCAGCGACCAAAGAAGGAGGAGCAAAGCAACCACAAAATAAACCCCCCTATAGAAGAGATGATGGGCCTAACATAGGAACCATCAGATATAAAAGGAAAATGCCTCCTCGGCAACATAACAACAACAACCCACCACCATGGTATCAGCACCAAAGAAATCATACACCACCATGGAAAAGGCAAAGACGATATTCGACAGGCAACGTGCAGAGCCCTTACCAAACCCGAGTTATCAGAAGATCAAACAGTGATGATAACCTGCAAAGAAGTGTGGGTACAACTACTGAACTGCAGAGAAAAGAACAAGAGGGAAGCTGCCATGATGATGTCTGGCCTAACAAACATCCAAAGAAGGGACAAGAAACGGATCCCAAAAGACAATCCAGGAGTATGTTACCTCATAATACAAAAGAGAATTATTGGAGAACTGACCATGATCCTCAGTTCCCCAAACCAGGTTGCAGTTATGATTCAGAATAAAATAGAGATAGCTGATGGGAAAAGTTTGTGAGTGTGGTGTAGTGATGCATGAACTTGTGTTTTTCATGTTGAGATGATGGATGATTGAGCGAAGCTGCTTGGATGCATTGTGTTATGATGCTCCGAAGTATATGCTCAGCACTATCCAGACCTGGATGTTGTGCTTCAAGAGTAGTCCAGCAGTGTGTATATATAGGTCTCATGTATAGGCCTTGGTCTCATGGATAGGCCAAATGATAGCCCCTAAGACTCCCCGAAGCTGAGCAGGATTGGCTGAATGCCAAATTGATTTTTTTTCTCTGGCTCCTATTCTTGGTTGGATGATACTTCTAGGTACAAGAGAGGTAGTGCTTAAAAATGAGATATTTTCTCGTGACATTATGAGGCGGTGTGTACTGGTATTTTGTGCTTGGCCATCTATTTGTCCTGGCATTGGAGGCTATGGTTCATGTATTCACTTTTCCAGCTCATCTTACCCATTCATCAGCATATCTAAAACCAGGCAGTACTGAGAAATAATGTGTATAGTATATGGAATGAAATCGTACTTCCAGGCGATTTCATCCCAAAATTTGGTGAGGGGTAATGAGACAGATATGCTGTCCCTCATATAAATATTCATAAGATCCCCCCCATTCAAAAATATCTAGCGTGATTCAGTCTAATTGGAAACGCAATAAAGTTGTGATTCGTTAAAAATGAAAAATAAAATCATATTTTTGGTTTTTAATATTGATGGATTTGAATAAAATGTTATATCATCTTATTTTTTTTTTTTTTTATCTGTCTCAATAAAAAAAAGAGAAATTAATTATCCAATCATTAAAAAGAAAGAAAAAAGATACTTGAGTTAAACTGAGGCAGTATTCAAATTAGACACGTCGTGGGAAGAAAAGAACCTTTTTTTTTCTCTCTCGTCTTACACAGAGAGGCAGAATATATTAAATCTTTTTTTTTTAAAAAAAAGGTGTATTACTTAATTCTTTTGACTCATTAAAATGGAAAAAGAAAGTATTCATAGAGGAATTATAATGTCAATGGGCTAATTTATCAGCTTCAATCTCTCCACGCTGTGCCATGACTTTCCATCGATGAAATAACCCGCATTCTTTTGAATAAAATGGACTGCAAAACTGGAAGGTAATTTTTATAAAATACTAAAACATATTTATCATACGTTATAAAGTGGAATTATGAAATAATTACATAGAATTTGTTTTGTAAAATATTAAAACATGTTTATCATACGTAATAAAATGAAGTTATGAAATAGTTATATGCAAATTTATTTATAAAAATATTTGAACGTATGTACTATATGGATTAGAAATACTTTAATTACTAAATGATAAGTGCTCCACAAGCCAAACAGAATTTATGTATATGAATATACCTTTATATTTGACTAAATTATAAATGCTTTAATTACTAAATGATAAATGCTCCACAAGCCAAACAGAGTTTATGTATATGAATATAGCTTTATATTTGACTAAATGATAAATGGTCCACAAGCCAAACAGAATTTATGTATAAGAATATACTTTTATATTTGGCTAAATTATAAATGCCTCAATTATCAAATGATAAATGCTCTACAAACCAAGAATTGTTGAGTTCAAATATTTACCAATCAGTAATAATTCATAAAATGATGAAATGCTGTATAAATCATAAATACTTGACTGCTTCTAAGCTTCTTATAATGTAACAGAGTTTATGTATAAGAATATACTTTTATATTTGACTAAATTATAAATGCTTTAATTACCAAATGATGAATGCTCCACAAACCAAGAATTGCTGAACTTAAATGTTTACCAATCAGTAATAATTCATAAAATAATGAAATGTTGTATAAATCATAAATGCTTGACTGTTCCCAAGCTTCTTCACATAAATGAATTTAAGATGAATTATTGTATAAATCATAAATGCTTTACTGCTTCTAAGCTTCTTCTCTTAAATGAATTCAAAATGAACTATTAAATGAATTCGAAATGAACTATTGTTGAATCAGAATAATCCCAAGCTTCTTCTCATAAAGGAATTAATGAACTATTGTTGAATTAGAATATTCACAAGCTTCTTCCCATAAATGAATTCAAAATGAACTATTATTGAATTAGAATGTTTCCAAGCTTATTCTCATAGAGGAATTAATGAACTATTGTTGAAATTGCAAATTAATTGTTATTTAATAAATTTTTTTTGTTACTAAAAATTAAATTGGTTGTCCAGTTATCCAATTCTGTTTTGTTTTAATGCATCACTCATCAGTTATAGCACTGGTTCATGAGAATCTCATGTTCTCTGAGCTACATCTGACATAACTTGACCTAGGCCAGTCAGGTTGTAGTGAGATGGAACTCTAATGGCGCTTTTTGGGAAACCAAACATAGAAATATTTAGATGTTTCCAGTCTCTATAAAACTACATCCTCTGATGAGCAGGAAATATTGTTGTAGGAGGCATTAACATCTGCATTAGGAATGTCAATTGATAGTTCTTTCCTACAGCATGCTCATCAGAAAATTGTTACAACTGACATAATAGAAGGGTTGTATGGCGGTCTGGTTACAATATATATAAGTGTTTGGTGGTGTCTCTCTCTCTCTCTCTCTATATATATATATATATATATATATATATATAGATATATATATATATATATATATATATATAATGAATAGTACTATATAATATATACTAGGTGAAACAGTTGGGTTGAAAAGCTGACTGTTTCATATTCTCAAACTCACAGGAAGTTTTATGGAAGCTTAATGGGTTGGTGCTTTTACTTGGGGTAAAATTTATTTTTTTATGGATGTTAAAGAAAATTCTTCTATTTTAAATTATCATGTTTAATACCATTTGTGAACCCTCTCTACCTTACTCTCCTGCCTATGAGACCATATAATGTTACTACTAATTGAATAAAACTAATAAGCTATTCTACTAACTATTTATATATCTAATATATATTATCACCAATGTTTTAGAACCCTAAGTGGGGTTTGCAGTCCTTATCACTATTCTACATGGTGTTAAACACCTGGCATTGAACATCCCTATTGTTTTCTTGCCTGACTCAAATTGAAAAGAATTATTGCTCTTTCTTAGTTTTATTTTATACAGACCATTATGTAGGAGATAAAATTTGTGAAACTTCCTTTGGTCTTTGCTACTGGGCTGTATGGTCTTTACCCATACCAGATCACCTACTTCAAAGTGGTGTGTCACCTTATAGTGCAGATTCCAATGTTCTGCTGCTTGTCTTAAGCACTCCCTAGCCTTACTCCAGTCTACTTCAGGATTAACCATCTCTTTATCATCCAGTATAGAAATTTTAAAGATGTTTGGGCACAATCTCCCAAAGTGTAGTCTAGTAGGCAGCAGACCTGTGGATTCATTTATGGTATCATTTATATGCCTTAGGAAAGTTCCTGTCTGATTGACCCAAGACCTATGATTTGAGCCCACCATGGTCCTGTACAACCAGCCAAGTTTTTTCATCATGCATTCGCATGGATTCAACTGAGGGTTCCACAATGATGTGAGGGTATGTTGGATCCCTTGTGCTTTTATCCACTGTCTCCATGTTGACAATATGAACACTGTGCCTTTGGCCCAAGATAATTATTTTTGGTTTCCTTAGGAAAGTTCCTGTCTGATTGACCCAGGACCTATGATTTGAGCCCATCATGGTCCTGTACAACCAGCCAAATTTTCTCATCATGAGTTCACATGAGGGTTCCACACCGATGTGAGGGTATGTTGGATCCCTTGTGCATTTATTCACTGTCTCCATGTTGACAATGTGAACACTGTGCCTCAGTCCATGATAATTATTTTTGGTTTCCCCACCTTTGGAAATTGTATCATTTGTAGAACCTTTATTGTTTCCTGAGTCCGAACTGTCCTTACTGAGTATGCCTGTGTATATTTCAAAAATGCATCATATGCCACAAGAAGATATTTGTATTTTTATATGAGAGCAGTGGCCCATAATGATCCACTGCAAGGATATGGTTAGGTTAAATTGGCATAACTGATTTCATTGGACCCTTATAGGCCTTATTCACTAGCTTTTTCATAGCACAACTCTTGCAGTTGCTTAGCTCCTTTAGTACGTTCCTATATATTCCCGGCCAATAGAACTGCCTCTTAACCACTTCCTCAGTCTTGCATGGCCCATAGTGTCCTATCACTCCATATGTACAGTTGATCACCTGGTCCCTAACCTTTGGTGGCAACATGACTTTACACAATCCATTATTATGGCCTACTTTCCCTTGTAGTATCCCTTTCACTACCCTATATCATCTCTTCTGGTTGCCTACCCTCTTTCTTTTGAGAGCCTGATCCTTCTACTTCTTTAATCAATTTCCAAGAATGGTGGGTAATTTTATTGCCAATACTGTAGATTCACCAGGTTCTTTTCTGTTTTCTGATGGATTACACTCAATAATACCTTTTGAATATTGAGGTATTTGGGAATTATCTCCTTTTATACTGATGGGTTTTTTACTTAATATATCTACCACTATGTTCTGGGGATGAGGGCAGTATACTACCCAAAAATTGAATCTCTGGAGGGACAGGCTCCAAGGAATGAGATTATCATTCATCAGATAGCTCTTGTGAAAAAATTGTAAGTATATGTGGTCCATTATGATAGTGACATTGGATCCAAGCAGAAACTGCTTGAACTTTTCACAGGCAAATACTATCACCAAGGTCTCCTGCTCTGTTATGGTATAGTTCACTTCTGGTCCCCATAGCTTCCTGCTGGTGAAATACAGGACCTTCTGCTGTTCAGCATGTATTTGGAATAACACCACCCCTATTCCTATACAGCTGCAGTCTGTCTGTACATAGAATGTTTTACCAAAGTCTGGGTGTTTAAGCATAATAGTCTCCAGGAATTTCTTTTTTATGTATCTAAATTTTTTATCTTTCTGTTTATCCCACCTCCACTTTACATCCTTTTTATGAGTCCTATCAATCCTGCAGTATCCTGTGCAAAACTGGAGTAAAACCGATGGTAGTAGTTACAAAGACCCAAGAATGACCTAATATTTTTTTTGTACCTGGAGTGGGAAATTCCTGGATAGCCTTTACTTTATCGGGGTGTGTTTTCACACAACTATTTATAATATAACCCAGGGTGTGTTTTCACACTTTCACTATTTATAATATGACCCAGGAAGGCTATTTCAGATTGAATGAACTTACTTTTTTGTAGATTTATAGTGATATTTTTATTAATACACTCTTTGAAAAACTCCCTTAAGTGTTTTATATGTTCATGAAAGGATAAAGAGGCTATCACTATGTTGTCCATATAGCAGATAACGTTGCTTGATGCAATTGGGCAATGCTTTATCTAAACACCTCATCAGAGTGGCTGCACTATTAATGAGATCAAATGTTATCCATTGGAACATGTGAGTGTGTCCCCTGTATCTAAAAGCACTATATTTCCTATCTCTGGGATCAAGCATTATTTGTCAAAAACTTGAGGTGAGATCAAGGGTAGAAAAAACTCTTTTTCCTGCCAATTTTAAGAATATCTCTTTGATATTAGATTGTATATCTCTTTCTGGCATGGTTAATTGGTTCAGCTTCCTAGCATCTAAACAAGTCCGAACAGACCCATCCCTTTTTCTGACAACTACCAAAGGGTTATTGTATGGTGATGCTGCTTTGGTTATCACACCCCATTCCATCATTTGTTGGATCTGTTTCTGCACATCATCCTGGTATTGAAAAGGAATTGGATATGTCTTTCCTGGGAAATAGGTTTCCTGTTTGAGATGGATACAGTGAATATATCCCAAGATGATCCCTGACATTTTTGGAAAAGATCCTTCTATACTGTTTTAGGACTCCATTTAGTTCTTCCTTTTCTCCTGTCTTATTACATTCCAATTTATAATCTGTTTGGTATCTTTCTCATCTAAGTACATCACACTACTAAATGGTTCTGGTTCAACATACATGGGCTTGCTGTCTTCACCAAGGGTTACCTAATTCCTCATGAAATTGATAATACCTTCATATTGTTTGAGGAAATCAGATCCTATAACCACCTCCTGCAATAGCTCTTTCCTCACTAGAAAAGTGTGACCTGACTTTCTGGACCCCTAATCTATCTCACACCAGATTTGAAAATTTTCAGTTGGTGTCTTCCTACCATTGGCCAAGTATATTTGTAGGGATCTGAATGGTAGTTTCTGCCATTGGAATTCATCCTTCTCTCAAGTTATTGCCCATTCCTTCACTACAAACAAAATCTGTCTACCTATATCAACTAAGGCTTGTGCCTTTTTCTTGTTAATATTAATGGTCACCAAGGACCCATTGTTTGTTCCTTTATTTTATTCCTCTCTTTTACTTTGGGTATCAGATTTAGGGACTTACTTACCAGCACCCTCTGAAGTTTAACAGCCTTCCAGTATATCTAGATCTATCCTGGTTGTTGCTATAGGGTTTTGGCCTTGGTCTTTCCCTAAAACTATCATTCCCTAACCTCATTGCTTTTCATTTGGGGTCAATCCTTCTCAGATTTTCTGGTGGCTCTTTTGGAAAGGGTGGATAATCCACTGATGTCAGAAATTCAGACATTTGTTCAACTGTCTGTATACGAGTTCCCATCATCATATGTTGCACAGGCAGTGGCATATTCTGCTGAATTAATTTATGTGGGCTTCTGGGTATACATATGCCATCAATGATCTGAGGTGTTTCACCTGCCTCATAAAGAATTTGGTATATGTCTCCTTTGTGACAGAGCCATATTGCTCTCTCATGACCATTATATATATAGCATGCTGCCTCTCACTACTCCAAAACATTCTCATCAACGCTGCAGCATATTGTTCAAATGTCTCAGGTTTTTTATTATAACAGTCCCACCAAGATAATGCATATCCATATAGATAATATGCTGCCAAAGTGACTTGATCTTGGGCAGCTACATGTTGGAATCTGTACAGCTCCTTGAGGCTCTGCAAGTGTACCCTGGGACTCTCCCCTATCTCTCTCTTAAACATTTTAACCTGAATGAATTTTGCTAGATAGAACAAAGTGGTGGCATCCATGTTCCTGATACTATTTTCTATTCTCTCTTCCCTCATACTATCAAGATCAGTGGAGCCCACAGACTCTGTACCTTCAGTGGGGCATGGGATCAGAGTTGCTCTGTTTATTTGTTGCATCCCTATTTCCTTTATACGCATCTCTGCATTACTTTTATTTATATCTTCTCTGTCTTTCTTGTTTGCTAACATAGTCCTTCCACTTTTTATAGATGATCCTGCATTTGACCTATCTCTATTTTCTTCTAACTTATTAAGACCTTGTTCTATACCCTGTATTCTTTCTAACAATTTTTTTTCTTTGTCAGCATTCTCTTCCCTAGACTTCACATTTTTCCATTAATTCATATAATTCATTGTGCATCCGTCGACAATACCCATCCAGCTCTCTTATCTGCTTTCTTTGGCTTTCCTGTTATTCTTCAATTTCATGTACTTTTCTCTGCAGTCCCATTATTTCTCCCTTTTCGTTTTCTTGCTGGCCCTGGGTTATGCCTATCCTCTCTTTCATGTATTCTAATTTTTCTTTCACTTTCTCACCCTCCTCCTGTATGTGATTCTTTTGCTCTTCTACAGTATCTCTCACTTTGATAATTTTTCCCTCTTATTCCTCTAATATTTTCTTGAATACTGTCTGCATGGATGGCTAATCTATTCTGGAATCCATCCTGAACCTTATTATAATTTTGCTGACACTGAAGGGTAAGTTGCTGCATCTGCCTTTCTACCTTTTCCAGCTTTTGTTTCATATCTTTGCCTGATTCCTTAACCATTAACTCCATCTTTTCCAATATTTCCCTTTTATTATTTTCTCTTTCTTCTGCTCTTTCCTTTCTATCATTTTCCTTTTCTTGTCTGTTTCTCTTCTTTTCTTCCCTGTCCTTTCTCTCCTTTTTTCCAGTTCCCTCCTATCCATTTCCCTCTTTTCTGCTCTTTACTTTCTGTCTTTCTTTTTCTTCTCTTCTCTATCTTTTTCGTCCATTCGGTTCTTAATGAAAAAAAAGTAGCAATACCATGTCTACATCTATGGGTACTTCGGGCTTTTCTCCCACGGTATTATATTTTCTACCTACCGGGCTTTTCTCCCACGGTATTATATTTTCTACCGATTCCCTATCTATTGTTTCTTTTTCACTACTTTCAGGTTCCTCTTCCATATCACTACCACTATCCATCTCTTCTATTATCTTCTTCCCTGACCTAAGCATTTTCCTTCTTTTCTCCATCGGCTTTTCTCTTATCTTCCCTTTTTCCTCTGCTTCACTAATTATTCCTTTCTCTATTTCCATGTCTGAGTTTAACCTTTTATAATTTTATATATGGCTATCTTGCCCCCTTTTCTGACAAATCCACCTAAGCATGTCTCACCATCTTGTTTTGTCATCCCTCTAAAAGTCCTCACTCATTTATTATTTTACTAACTAACTTGCTCAGTATTTTATTTCCTTTCTTGTTATTAACACAAAATCAAAATAAATTCAAATAAAATTTAAAGTATTTTAAATGCACCTCTCCATTGGCTTGCCTTTTCATACTTCATTCCTGGTTTTGCTAAATTTATAATTATAGTTATTATTATTAATTTTTATATTATTGGCAATTTATTTCCCATGATTTGATAAATTTTGGACACCAAACACTCATATTTTTTTATCTTGCCTGATTTCCCCCTTTTGCTTTTATATTGCTCATTTTTTGTCTTGACTCACACTCTCATCATAAAACAATTTTGATAAAATAACATCCTTTTGACAGTGAATTTATGTGAGGATAATTTAATTTTTTTAAATTACCTCAGGCACCAGCTATAATCAGGTGAGTAATACTTTTGATAAGCCACATTCATTGATACTCTATATACATAGCTACTCATTTATTAATATGAATCCATTTTTTATCTATTTTTACAAGATTCAAACTTTGAGAAATTTTTTTTATATGTATACAGTCAACACATATGTAGTCTACATATATTTAACAAATCAACTTTTACATATGCACATAATGCCAATACATCTAGTTCAACTATATTTAATGACTACTCTTTACAGAGATGGAATAATCAAGAAAGCTCACGTTTGTTTGGGCATATAAACCCGGGAGAAAATTTTTTTTATATATGCTTGTAACACCAATACATCTAGTTAATCTATATCTAATGACTACTCTTTACAGGAGCGGAATAATCAAAAAAGCTCATGTTTGTTTGGGCATATAAACCTGGGAGAAATTTTTTTTATATATGCTCATAATGCTAATATATCTAGTTCATCTATATCTAATGACTACACTTTGCAGGGGTGGAAAAATCAAGAAATCCCCATGGAAAGGCATCCATACCTGGAAAAAATCTACTGTAATGGTCAAATACGTACATTTGTGCAACAAAATCTAGAACACTGATAGATCATCCTAAGGCGGACCAGGTTTATGGTGGTGGAAGCCACAGCTCTGGTTTAACCCAAGTTTCTCTACCATTGCTCATAAATTTACTACCTTGAAAATGACACAGTTGAGGTCACAGCAGTATTTCTCTTTTTTACATGCAGGCAGTAGCACATCAGCAGAACAAAAGACTGGGAACAATAGGCATTTTATTTATCACAACTATATAGGTATCATGTGGCATACTTACGAGTATTAATTACTTACAAGTTTTTAACAAATTATAAAAATTAATTCTCAAATACTAAATAATTGTGAGTCAGTGAGCAAGACAAAGACATGAAGCTATAGTAAATTTAAAATTAACTTAATGAATTCAAAATAAACAATAATTCAAAACAAAATTATAGTAAGTAAGTTTTTTTGATTTCACATGGAGGTGATTAAGGGATATTACAATTAAATGGGAATCACATGTAAGTGACGCATGATTAGTAATAATTTTGGATGTACAAGTCTACACAACTTGTTTTACATATATAAGGCAGCTTACTAATAAGCGGTTTTAACTTTCTAGCATAATTATTACATTTTGGAGGTTATGCATTTCTGTTCTTATATATATATATATATATATATATATATATATATATATATATATATATATATATATATATATATATAGCCTCATATCATATGCAGGTGGTTGTATGTAGACTAATTATTTATTTGGCTATATATATGTCTCTATCACTCGCAGGTGATAAAATTATAATACAGATAGTTTTGCATGAGCTTAATACTACTTTATAATGATTTGACTTTGCTCATGGTTATCTATGCCTAGTTTATGCTATAATAGGATTTAGATTTGACTTATATTAGTGAAAGTGATAATAAAATTTGTAAAGAGCATAATTTACTTAGCACGAATAATTAATATATTCTCTACACAGTAATATGCAATTTAAATTGGATTCCAATTCGATCAATGCTGAAATAATAATTAAAATGGCAGGATGAACTGATTAATGAAAGCTAGACTTCATATACTAGTGCGTAAAGAAAATATATAACTCTGAGTCTTATTTGCATCTCATATTTGCCTTATTCATGGGATTTTTACCAAGTAATGGTTTTCTATGACCGATCTCATAGCTGTGGTATAGGAGGCCATTTTAGTCCAGCCGATCAAGCAATTTATATAAGTGAATGGGAGTCTTACTCATGCTCCATTACAAGTATGCAGAATGTAGAGGGGTGAACCCGTCCAACATCTGAGAAAGATAATTGCCTAAAGTAAAGGTAATGGTGCAAAGTGACCACATGCAACCATTAAAGAAACAGCAACAAGAGATTATGCCATAGCGTTTCATAAGGGTACATATGCACCACTGACTACATAATCGTATTTTCTAAATGAAGACACTAAATTAAAAGTTTCCTTCATGAAACTACCCTATATCAGTTCAAGTTATAGTACTCTTAATAATACTATTAAGGGAATTTACGAATCCAAATTTACAAAGCTATCTATATATGCTTTGATTTAATTAAGAGGGATTACAGCATATGGGGAAATTAAATATAAAACTATAGACTTATGCTGCATTTTATCACCTTAACTATATATTGGTTAAAATCTTAACTTAGAAGCAAATCTTTTTAATATGATGGTATGTTTGTATTTATCTTTAATTCAAAATATTTTATCCATTTCAAAACTGAGCTTTTTAGTTTGTGTATAATTACACACATAACATATATATGTGAATTGACATAAATATGTGAGAGAATCTTTATTTTATTCTTGCTAATAGTTTAACCTTTTAACCGCTAATTATATTATTGGTTGTATGAGGTAAAAATCAAATCTTTTAATTGGCCAACTCACAAACTGAAGACAAAGCCTATTGTTAAACATATTCGCCTATAATATTAAATTCAACTCAGATACGTTTATAAAAAGTATATTACTAATTTTTCAGGTTATGAAGAGAACGAAAGTTCTTTCAAAAATAAATTGCTATTTATTTATTCTAAAATATTCAATTTCGGCAACATAAAAGCTATAATATAAACAAAAGGTCGACTTTTACATTATAGAAAAGTAAATATTCCTTTTAAATATTTCTTTAATATTTTTACTAAAATCTTCAATATTTTTCGAAAATAATTTTTTTTTTTTTAAAAAAAACTAGTTTAATTTCTGAAATTATATTTTTTTAATACTTAAAATTGCATTCGAAATGAAAATCTCAGCGTTTTTCTTTATTTTCTTTGATCAGGTGGTTTCTTTGTTCTTTCCAGCCAATCAGAATGTCTTTTTCGGCTGAGAGCATGCTAAGAACCAATAACAAGTAATGTTCTTTCTTTGTTTTGGTTTAAATGCGTTTTTTTTTCATTTTTTACTTGTAAAATAAATTGGAAGAGGGCACCATCTTACAGAACTTTTAAAAACGTATTCAAAACCTATCAAACAAATTTTTTAGCATAAGAACTGGCAGAGTTAGAGTGATGTCAGATGTCTACGAGGAGCCTCGTAGGAGGTGGGAAAAGGGTTAATAGTTTAATTATGAATAAAGCTCGGTTTTGAACATTTCTAGCATAAACAAAATAACATAATCAAATTAATAACATTTGGCATAGATTTAATCAAGAAATGCATTTTAAAACATAATAAACTTTCAAGTAATAATAATTTCGAAATTGTTTATTTTAAATGAATGTTGTGCTATGTTCGCGAGAATATGATTGATTAGTTTTATAACGCTATTTCTAAGATTAATGACTGCAAATATTATCATTAACTTAAGACAATATATATAATTTAGCATAAACACTTTAATTATTACTTTAAAACAGCTTATTGCATTTTATACGTTACTAAATTTATATTTATACATTGAAATTCTACATTTTAGCAAATTGAAATCAAATAGCTTTTAATTACCTAGAGTCAAATTAATACATAACTAAATCAAATTGTATTTCTACGAGTAAACCAATGAATAAAATCATAAAATCATATTAATAATAATATGTGTTTGAATGCGAATACTTTAGATTTTGAAATAATAAATCATAAATCAATCTATGAATTATTACATGAAAAATAGGTTCAAATCATTTCAAATTATGTAAGTCAGTTTAAATCATTTAAATCAGTTAAAATCAGGCAAGATTTTAGGGTTTAAATAGAGTTATTAAATTCATTCACAATTTTAGGCAAGTTTTAAAATTGAAAGTAAAATAAAACAAAATTTACAGAAGTTTGATTTACATGATTAGAATGGCCATTAAATTAAGGTTAAGCTAGCATTTAAAGTTGAAATTAGTGGAAGTTTTTAGATTGGAAAGAGTATTACCATTGCTTATCTTGGTCTTTCTTTTTACTGGCAAGTTCTTTGCATAGTCAGATATCTTTAGGTTCTTGCGGTGGTCAGCTAATGTTCTTCCATCTTAGATGGCTTTTCATTAGGGCAGGAGGCAAGAATTTGAGCCTATTACCCCAACACGCTGATTATTCACTTTATTACACATATAAATTGGATGACTCATTGAATAGAATATTTTTTTAATTGCCTTTAAAAGATGGCTGCTATTGCTTTTATATCAATATGCCTCCCTTCCTCTCCATTATTCTATTTTCTTAGAAGTATCTTCTTGACCCGTACGATAATCAACAGTTATAGCAGGAGCCTGCTGTGTCAAATATTAAATAGGTAAAAAAAACATTGACACGCTGTAATTTATGCAGTTTTCTAAGTTTAATTCTAAATATAAATTTTAATTAATCTTATACCAGTAAAGATTAATTATGCTGGCAACATTCTGGCCAAAAAAACAAATCTAAGATTTGGAAAAACACTTTATTATATATGTAACCTGACCGTTCTAATTTACTGATATATGCAGACTTATTAAATTTCGAATATATATAATTTAACAAATATATAAAATTATAGAAAACATAATGTTTTACATCATATTAACATTTATATTCTTGCATATATGTAGTCTAAAGTTACACATACAATTCGTCTTTCCCTTAGCAATTATTAACAATCTATATATATATGCTTATTTTGGTTTCATGTCTATATAAATGCATACTTCAGCAGATACTTATACATATACACACACGTACATGATTGTTTTATTAGATTTAAATTTAGGTGGGATTTCTTAAGATTATTATTAATATATATAAGAGTTTGGTGGTGTCTATATATATATATATATATATATATATATATATATATATATATATATATATATATATATATATATATATATATATGAATACTACTATATAAGATATAGTAGATGAAACAGTTGGGTTGAAATGCTGACTGTTTCATAATCACAACAGGATTTTCAATAAATATACTTTCCCATACCACTACTTAAAATCTGACATTCCATATAAAATATATCACATAAAATATAAGTCATTATTTCTCTAATAACATATAAACTTATCATTTATACATTATAATACTTTTAACATACCAAGAAGAGTAAATGCAAACAAATATTTTATGATAGAATTTATCATAAATATAATAAATTATTTATGTCTAATCAATAAAGAGATCAATCATAATATTCTTATACAATTATACTTATATTATAATAAATGTATTCAATTTTTGTCTTTTAACTAAATCTTGTGTTAACGATTTGCCGAGGTCTTTACTGTCGTTTTTTCAGGTGCATAGTTTTAAGGTTGTAGCCTTAATATATATTACTTCAATTCTTTATTATATATTTTCATTTACATTTACATATTATAAATATCACACATATTTATTTTACCTGATTTCTTGCTTAAAATTAAATACCAATATCATATATTTTATTAAAACGTATTACCTGTAATCATAATATTTTATGATTATCACTGGGGACTCTCTTGTAAATATCATTTCTTTTCTATTACAGAATTATAATCAAGAAAAAAAAATATACAAAAAGTTTTTAAATAAGAAATAAAAATTCTAAGTATGTAATACTATCTTAACCTAATAGCCAATTTAACTAAAATACTGTAAACAAAAAGTTTTTTTCCAACTCATTGAAATAAATAAAAAAACACATTTCATAGAAGTATGGTTTCCCTATTTTCTTTCCCCTCCATACTTTTCACTATTATTTGTAGCATAATTTGCAAATATAAATAAAAATCCAAATAAGAATTATTTATTAATAACAATAGTTTCTTGCAGTATACATGCATCCTTCTTTATATGATATCTACATAATTACTGCACACTTTAGTAAATATATTTTATTATATTTCTTTTTGTAAAAATTCTTTTGTTTTCTGCAAACATCAAAAACATATTCTTGTAGAATTGGAAAGTTCTAATATTACTCCTCCAAATAATACAATATTCAAAACTGTTAATAAATTACAAATATCTAAATAATATTAAAGAAAGTAATTATAAACTTTTCAATAATAATTAATCTGCATCATCTTCTTCTCTTAGGCAATTATCATTACAATAATGTCATAAATAAATTCATATTTCTAAATATCAATAGTCTTAATGAATGTAACAATTATCTTTATCATTACTAAAGATGAGATTTAACAGATAATGTTTTTTATCATTAGGCATATAAAAATCATTAAGAAACAAATTTCTTTCATCTCCCATTCATTATTGGTAGCAAAAATAGTTAGTAATATGCAGTTTCTCTTGTAGAACATTTTATCCAATTGAATAAAGTTTTGTTCCAACCATTATCATAAGTTTGTAGTTAACATATGTAGAGTACCAACAAAGATAGTTTACTTCTTATTCCAATATGCAACTAATTAACAACTTCTTAAAATGAATTCCATGTATTTAGAATTATTATTATTATTATTAACTTTTACTATTAAAATAATAAAATTTTAATAAATTTTATTCTTAAAATTTTTATGATAAGAAAATATTTTCCTCCTTTAATGATTTCTTGATTATCTTCTCAAATAACCCGCTTATCTTCTATTTATATGAAATTTTTTACATATGATCTTTCTTAATATTCACTACTGCAATCCATGGTATTATTTTATTATGACATCTTTTTTACTTAACATTCATTGAGTTCTTTAAATTACTTGATCTTGCCAAGTGGTGGCGACCTTGTGGTTAGCATAGCTGCCTTCCAAAAATCTGGCTTGGGTTCACTTCCTGGTTAATGCTTTAACAAATGTTAAAAAAAAATTCATGATCTTATGGCCTAAAAACGATTTACTCGCTGACGAAGAAGCTTCCAAATAAACAAAACAAATTTCGCTTAAAACTATTAAATGGGCCAAGCGCTTTCAAGGTTTGCCCTCACATTCATGGCCGACGAAAGTAATAAATCTTTACGTAGTGTTATTAAATAACAAATATGCAAATGTAAATGCAAATCAGTTTGACCATTTTTTTGAAATGGAAAAACACGTGTCACGTCTATTGATAGAATTGTTGTCGCAAACAATAAAGTACGCCTCTTTGATCTTTCTTTTACAGTCATTGGTTTCAGGGCATACATGATCTTATGATTTACAGGCTCACAACTTTTTAAAGCAATATATTTATTTACATTTTGGTTTAATTTATTTTAATGTTAAATATAAAATTAATAATCCTTGTAATATATTCTTATAATTAATTAAAAGCTGCACATGTCTTTTTATACACTTTTACGTAACTGGTGTGCAAAAAATTTCAACATTAAAAATTGTATTTGAGTATACTTTACATTTATAATTTATTAAATGCATTTTAAATTAAATGTTAACCTATATTTATTACTTTAGTATAGTTATATTTATAACCTCTAACACAATATTATTTATTCTAATTCTACATATTAAAAAAATAATTAATATAATTAATAATTTTAATCCATTTTTTATGAACGTTGCTTAATGGTTTTCTAGTAAAAAATTTGAAAATACACTTTAGTTTAATGAATAAATCTTTTATTTATTGTTCATTATATTTTTACATTAAAAATATTACAAATATAAGTTTAAAATTAAGAAATATTACTGAAAGAAAATAAAATTTATTTAAATATGATTTATATTATTAAGACAAATTTTTATAAAAAATAAATAAACAGTGAAAATATATTATACAGTTAAAAATTCCTCTCAAAATTTAAAAAAAAAAATCATAAAAAGTAATTACAATTCTATTATGTGTGTGTGTGTGTGTGTTTTGCAAATGGCAACTTCCTGTTCAACATTATTATACTTTTTTTTGATTATTCTTTAAAAAAAACAAAAACAAATTATTTCAAATAAAATCTTTATCTAAACATCATATTATGCTTGACAAAACATATATTTTTCTTACTTTTACAAAAATAAAAATAAATTTATACACAAACTATAATAAACACGTAATTTCTATATTCATTTTTTAAACAAAAAGGGATCTTACACACAATGTCTACTTTGAAAACAAAAGTTTTTTTTTTTACAAAGGCATGTTTTTAATCTTTGAAAACCCATCTATTTGTTAAAGTTACTTTTTTCTCTGTATAATATTGACATCTAAAAATTTTCATTGGAAATCAGGTTTTAGATACTGAAAGCACTTCTTTTTATGGTTTTAAATTTGGTGCCTTTAATAAATATTTGAAACAATATGAATTCAGGCATACACTTAGATTTTATTTCTGTATGATTTCTTTTTAAAAAATAAGAGCTAATAAATTTGACCATCATAGTAATAAAAAAAACTATGGTAGTGAGAAAACAACATTTTATAAAATCCTGAAATATCATTACCTGTCAATTTTGAAATTGTGTTTGAGTGTTGTGTAAACAATCTAAAAATCATTAACTAATTTAAAAATTTTAAACATTTGATAGATTTATCAGATATTATTATTTATTCATTTGCAATATAAAATTAAATTTAAAATAAAAAAATTGATTGATTTTTTGAAGATTGTTTTTCTTTAGATCGCTGAACATTTTACATACTTTGTTCTTTTTAATAACCCATTTTTTCCAAATATTTGTTAAGTTCAAATATAATTTTTTAGAATATTTTTCATTTGTTAAATTAAATTTAAAATAATTCAAGTCTAATGTATGGTGTTTGGTATAATATATATATTTTATATAGAAGTGAAAGATTGAATTGTGGCAAAGGCCATCACTAAATGTATCAATAGAAAATATTAACCTGTTAAAGATTAATAATAGGTTAAAATAGGACAGATGTAAACATATTTTAAATACTTATTAAATTATAAACAAAGCAAAGCAAAACTCCATATAGTAGTGCCACCTGTGCTAAACAGAGTAATCAATGGAAGCCTTCTGGCATCCATTGATTACTCTGTTTAGCACAGGTGACACTACTATATGGAGTTTTGCTTTGCTTTGTTTATAAACAATTATGTGCTAGTATTGGAGATGTGATCATGTGATGCTTGCTGGTTTAACTTATTAAATTGTGATTAAAATATTTTTAAGATTACACCACTATATATTATTTTAATACTTTAGCTTTAAAATATTTTTTTTCTTTTATTTGAAATATACTTATCAAACATGTAAAAAGTAAAGCATAAAAACAAATGTTATCTATATATCTTTTAAGAGTTTACCTTGACAATGCTGGATGCTATTTCGTCAAAATATTGGTATGTAATGGAAAATAATACATGGTTTAGTCCAAAAAGTAATAATTTATCTACATCATACAACCGTAAAAACATTAAATGTAATTATATATGTATTTACCATTAAAACTTATATATATATGAAAATTTTTTTTAGGTCTTTTCATTATTAATCTTTTTTTGTGGGTTATAATTTTATACAGTCTATCTATGTTTGTTTTATGGAAGTTAACAAAGAGACAAAATTATTGTAGTTTATGGATTGCATCTTGGGTTTTTGTTCACACATACTTTTTTAGTTTATTTAAGCACTAATAACAAATGTAAAACCTACTATTTATTTCAAATCATCAAATTTACATTTGCCTATGATATACAAGATCATTTTAATTTTCTTAATTTTCTTAGCATGCCATGTATGTTGGTAATTATTTTGTATATAGTTTAACAATAATTAACATTTCAAACATTGTTATAAAAAAATCATGGACTGTTTCTCTTAATTTTTAACATTTTTAATAGAAAGAAAACTCATTATATATCAAATCTTTATATCTGAATTAAATTTTACAAAAACAAAATGAGCAAATAAAAAAATCATTTTTAAAAAAAAGTTATCCATTTGCAAATTAAAAAAGAATAATAATGTTATCAAAATAAAATATTCATAAATGCTTTTAATCTAAAAATTATATTTAACAAAAAATAACTTATTTTTAATAAAATATTTTGTCTTGATTAAATTTTGTTAAAAACATATGTATCATTATGAAATTAATCGTAGAATTAGTAAATTTTAATTTTCCAATTAAAAATAAAGTTGAACAATAATGAAGCAATGAAACATATTTTCTGTTTGTGTCATATATTTTTTAATGGGTATTTTTCTTTTAATAATAAAATGTATTTAGACAAAAACATAACATAAAAACTGGTAATAATGAAAAAATCCATCCTGAATAGTAAAAATAAATGTTATCTTATTTTTCATGTATTTTCTCTAGCATAGAACTTAGTATTTCTCTTCAGAAAAAAAATTGATTTTTGTCCTAAAGAAAAATTCTCTCCTTTTTTATATACTCAGTGCTAAAAGCATATAAAAAAATTACAACTAAAATACCACTAAATAGATTCTAACCATTGAAACTGTATAATGCTGACTGTGGTGGTCCTATGAATTCAATAAAATTCTTTTTCTAATATAAATAAGAATGCTTTCAATCTTGAAAGGATCCTTTTACCTTTGATATAACTTCTGTTAATGATTTCAATTCAGTATTTGGGAGTTTAACTCATCAACATATTGGCATGCTCATTGTTTTCACTGATGGCATTATTTGTAAATATTTAATATTTGGTTTTATTATTTAAATATTTATTTTCTATTAAGGTTCAATAAATTGGGTTTGATATGTTAGAAACACAAGTTTAAAAAAAAAATTCTAAAAATTTATATTTAAATTTTTCAAATGTAAAAAAAAAATTGTAAAGTGAAATATATAGTAAAAAAAAATACTTTTTTTTATTGGTTAAATGTTGTGAACAGTAAGAAAAAACTTATTCACAAAATATTTTATTGAATTTAATTAAATTAATGTTAATTCATCATAAATTTATAAATTTTTTTTTAAATATTAAAAATGCATTTATTATTACTAAAGTTTTTTTTTTTAATTTTTGTGTTTAAAAAAACCATTGCCAATTTTAGATTGATTTTTGCCATTACAATAAATTTCTTTAACGTTTATTTTTAAAAAGAAAACATATTTGACTAAAATACATGTGTAATCATATACACTTTTGTTTGTAAATAATTATTATTCAAATATTGGCTAAGAATAACTGTAAATATTTAAATAAAGTAAAGATATGATATATTTTTTGCTTATGGCAAACAGAAGAATGGAATATATAATTATTCTTGAAACTGCTCTCTAAGAATCAGTAACATTGTAGGCAGAGTTCAGCTGTTTTGTAGTTTTTTTGACTGCAGACTTCTGTACAGTTCTGACCTCTTCAGGTATTTCTTTGAACTAATACATTTACACAGTTCTGTCATCAAAATGAATAATACCCTCCCCCCAAAAAAAAATTAGCAGTATCTCTATACAAAAACTTTTAGGAGAATTAATAAAATGAATACATCATTAACTTTGATAAATGAAAGCAACTATTTTTAACCATTCATCTTAGAACTGAATGAATAACTTATTTTTCATCACTCATTAAGAATAAGCTTAAACAAAAAAAATGAGGATAATATATATGTGAGGAGAAATTACTTCATATAAAAAAATTAAATCACAAAAAATTATTAGTTTGAAAACATTATTGTGGTTTCATTTTGGAATCTTTTATAATTAATTAATATAGCTGTTGGAGAGTTGTATTAGATCCAAAGAACTACATACAGCTCTCAGATCAAGTCTCCTCACTGATGAAAGCTATAAGCTAGTAAATAGTCTGGACTAGGTAGGGATATGGATGCACACATAAGCATATTGATTACTATAGCTTGCTTTAAGTGGCACTACTGCATGAAGTGTTGTTGCTGTGAATAGATATAGTAATTCGAGAATTATTTTAAATAATCAGAAAAATTATTTGGATAAATGGAAGAAAAAATTGGTAAATGAAGCAAAGAAAAGAAAGGGATTGATAAAAAAATTAAAAGTGTTTTCTTATAATAAATATGATGTAGCTAAAATTATATGGAAAGGTGTTGCATTAGCAGGGTTAACATATGGTAATAATGCATTATGTGTTAGTAAAGGAGTATTAGATTATTTAAAAAAAGTTCAAAGGGAAATAGGAAGACATGCATTGGATACAGATGTATGGACAGCAAGAGAGAGAATTCAAGTAGAAATGTGATGATCAAGTTTTCATATGAGAGATGCAAAAAGTAAAATAAAAATGTTAGGTAGATTGCAGTTTATGGATAATAAAAGAATAGTCAAAATAGTATTTAATTGCATTATGAGTAAAGGACTGGTAACAAGATGGGTGAGAAAGCTAATGCAGTATGCAAAAGATTTGGATAAATAATTTATATCAGTATATTTGTACAAAAGATGGGATGATTGTGTTAAGAGGATTGTTGAGTGTTATAGTAGTAAAGAATGGGTAAAAGAATATATTGATTAATAAGAATAGGGAGCTAGAGAGATGGAGAAATAGTATGGAGAGTAAAAAGAGTTTAAATATATATATAGAAATAAACAGAATATTAGATGCGAGTTAATATATGATAATAGTAAGGAAAGTAGCTTATTGTTTAACGCTGCAATGGGATCTTTAGCTACAAGAGAATATACATGTAAATGGAAAAATATTGATTTATTTTGTAAATTATGTAAAGAAGGAATAGAAAATATTATGCATTTGTTAAATGAATGTAAATGTTTGAAAGCAGAAAGGGTACATATAATGATGTTTTGGAAGAATAAATATGAAAAAAGGGATTATACAGAAAGTGAATTATTGGTTTTTATGCTGGGTTTGGGAAAAGATAAGGGGGATTTAGATTTAAGATTATAGAGTTGACAAAGATTATGTTGTGGAAATGGGATGGAGCAGAATATGGAAAAACTTAGAGCAGGGAATGGAAAATAAAGTGGCTAACAGGTTTATCTGGGCATAATTGCTGAGATATTTTTGACTTCGTTCAAGGAGAAGCTAAAGTACATCATATCACACCACATCATCACATCACTGTTCTTAAAAAAATAAACCACATTGTTTATTATTACTATTACTATTTTTTATAATAATTATTATTCTTTTAACCAATAAAATGTTAAATGTTTTATGTTTTATTTTGTTTTTTTATTCATAATATTAAACTAAAAAGAAATAAATTGACTAAGGTATTAATATACTATGTAATAATTTTATAACTTTTTTATTGCCATGATTTATTTAAAATTATTTGTTTGAATTTAAAATTGAAATTGAATTTATTATACATATTTTGATTTGATAATTTAGAACTTTAAACATTTTTATTTTTGTAAAATAAAAAAATAATATTGAACTGTTAGTGCACCCATTCATTTGTTATTTTATGATGAACATAAATATCTTTGTTAAAAAATGATAATATTTTGTAATAAAAATTGCTAACTTTTGTTATATAATATGTGTGACTTAATCTCTTAACATCTATTTCAATCATATTTATTATGCAAATTATCTAAATCTGGACATTAATAACTATATTTAATATTCGTAATATTTCTGCAACTTTCTTCTTTTAGTGTTTCTATTTTTATAGTAAGATTATTTGAATTCCATTAAAAATAATTGAATGATTTATTGCATGAGAATTGATAAAATTTTAGTTTAGGCGCTAGAAATGATAGAATCTTGTCACAATGGGGCGCATTCATTATTGCACTAAACGAACATATATAAACTTATAATACATCATAATAATGAATACGTGTAAAAAAATCAAGAACTTATATACCATAAATGATAACATTTGAGAGACATAAGTAACCTATGTCATGAAAAAACTGATGTAGTCCAAATGCATCTTGGTTTTTTTTAGTTTTATTCTGATGTAAAGGTGTGATATATAAACAAGACTAATTAATATTTTAACAGAGTTCCCCTCTTGAAATAGATGTTAACATCATTTACTCATAAAAATCTTAAGTTTAATATATATATATATAGATCAAATCTCATGTTTGAAGAGAGATAAAAGTAAAAAAAAAGATACCAGCCAGTAAAAACAACAATAGTTGTAGTTTGCTATTGTTTATCATCTCCTTGAGATATTTTATTCTAGAATTTCAATATCTCGATCTGGATGATCATAAAATTGTCTCGCTCTTTCTTTTATTTATTTTTTTTTTAAAAATACAACTTTGTTTAAATAAAAGAAAATTAAAACCAAAAATCATTGATAAATCCAACGCTGGTTTTGTGGAAACAAAAGACTCGAATATTATTTACTTTTCAAATGTTTCATTTAAAACCAATATATGTATTATTTCAAATTCTTCAACTCAAATCGGATTGTAAATAATAATCTTATTTGTTCGATGAGTTTTGCTTTAGATTTAGACTAGAGGCTAATAATAATACTTTTTCAAGAAGAAGAGTTGAATAAAGATTAAAATAAGATTATCTGTCTAAAACAAAACAATATTTTATTAAAAAAAATTATAATACGTAAAGAATAAAAGAAAAGGTATTTAAAATTATAGGAATAGATAGACTCGCTATGCTTAATGAAAATTTTGCACATTTAGTATCAGTTATTAGAATGATGATGAAATAAATTTCTAATTAGTAAAAGTTATTTAATTTCTGAAAGTAAAAGAAATATATATTTCAGAGGCAATTTCAATTCTACCTCAAACACTAGCCTTTCAATCGTAATATATTAATTTGAAACTATTCGTAAACGATTATAGTTATTCTACTACAGAAAAAAAAGGTGAGAGATGAACAAAAAATATTAAAAAATGGCTTTTGTGATCACATGCTAATTAATCAGTAAAACTACAAAACAATTTGTGAATCACAAATATGCCCACATATATCATAAGCTGATTTTTCTGTCTGTTAATTTGACTTATAACTATGTTATTTTCAATTTCTATTGAAAACTTTATTTTATAAAAAAATTCAATATCATAACTAATCATATCTCTCTATTGCATTTTACGAAAACAACCACTCTATGAAAACAATAAATATCGCACTTTTTTGAAAAAAAATCTCTGGTTTCATATTAGAGCTATAAATTTTTAAAATCTTACTAATTTTAAAAGGAGTATAGACAAACCTGTGTTGCACTTAGCTATGAAGTTCACATTTTTAAACAGTAAAGATAATTACATTGATCATATTTTTTTAACAGTTGCTGAAGATTTAATTTTTTTAAATCAGTGGATGTTTTGAGAGGGTTATTCGATTATGTCTTGCACTGCTGGATCGAAAAAAAATTGAGAGTATAATTTAAATTTAGAAACCAATAAGGGTATTAGTTTAGAAAGTGCTCTACACCATTTTGGTTTCTAAAAAAACTCCCAAACCACCACTGATACAACCAAGCGTTAAAAGATGTCATATAATTGGTTAGGGTAAGTGTCCCAGTTATTTTGCTAGTACAGTTAAAAAATCGTAATTTCCATCAAAAATTAAAAAATCAATTAGAAAATAATATAAAAGACCTACCCACATAATGATATGAGAATTAGTATGACAATCAAATATGCCAAAACCAAAATTTTGGATCTATTATTAGTAAATGACCATGCAAATGTTAACGTAATTACATGACAAAAAAAAGAATCAAATACCTTAGAAACCTAAATTATCACAATAAGATATTATTATTGTTTTATATTTTAATTGACTTATGTTAAAAACTATCAAACTTTTATTATTTGGGTCATCTTTTATGAAAATCCCTAAAAATTATTTCAAAAATGTCAGCCATAAAAATAAAAAAAGAAAATCGGAAGTGATACATTTCCATGATTAATGCCAATTTTTATATCAAGTAACACAGATTCTTTTAAATAACAATCAAATATTTTTTTTTTTATTCAAATACAAAATGTATAATAGAATAAGTTTAATCTAATGACCAATAACTTCTACATTACTGTGTAACATGCATGATTTAGTTTAATCTCTTGACCAAATCAATTGAAGTAATATATAATTTACAGTTTAAGGTATTATTTGCATTTGGCAAAACAAAAAAAAAAATCAAACAAACATATTTCTAATGTTTTTGTGATTTTTTTAAAACCACATTGAATTGCTGATAAACATTTATAATTATTTAAGAAATGTATTTAATGCTGACTGTATTGATAGCAATGAGTTGCATAATAAATATTAAATATATTCTATTATGTTTATTTTTTAAAACAGAAACGAGTTTAGTATCAGGTGTCACACCTTCATAACATTATTTGTCATAAAATAGAATAATACTTTTGAAATTAACAAGGTGTCATTATATTTTGTTACTTACACAGTTTTCAAGCATATCACCATAATTTACATTTTTAAAATCATAAAAAAATATTTTAACTTCATCACAAGGTAAATGGCCTAAGTATATCATGAAAGGAGACACCACAATTTTTGTATCATTATTAAAAAGGTAATCAAAATGTCATATGGAATCTTTTAGAATATGATTCTTATCATATAAGAAATGTTATTTATTAAATTAATTGTATTATAATATTGTTATATATTTATATGTCATTCACAGTATTAAAAAAATCTAATGTGATTACAATCATTAGATTATTGGTATTTATAAAATCTAATTAATTTAAATTATATATATATATATATATATATATATATATATATATAGGGAAGGAATTTTAATAATTGATAAGGTCTAGAGTGCAGTCACATTACAAGTTCATCCATTTTCCCAGTCTGTTCTTCATTACTGCGATATCTATATCTATATCTATATCTATATCTATATATATATATATATATATATATATATATATATATATATATATATATATATATATATATTATAATACACACTCATAAAACAATACAATACCAGATAAAATCCAAACTTTACCAAAATCCTTATACGACCATGGCTTCATCTACTAAACAAATAGACCTTCTCAAGTTAAAATCAAACTAAAGAAGCAAAATATATGTAGCAAAATGTATATAAAATTTAAATAGAAATGAGACATAACATGAAGATATGTATAAATAAGTTCATATATCAATAAATGTCATAATGAGTAAGAGCCAGTGTTTTTCAATCTGTTAAAAAATAAAAAGTGAAATTGTGTAACCTAATTTTAAATATTGGTTTTTAAATCATACTGAAATTATAATTAATTATTTAGAATACAAATGTTTAGCAGCCTCAAATACTGAAAAGTCATTTTTGTGAATCCTTATGATATATTACCACTTATAATTTAAATTTCATGTAAACTATATGTACTTATGGCTTACATTTGTAAACTGATATTTCATCAATATTAGTTGTTATAATAAAATACCAACTTTATTACATTATTTTTTTAAAATTAAACATGAAAAATAAAAGTTGGCAAATAAAAACTTCTTTTTTAATAATTAAAAATTGAAAATTAAAAATCATCTAAACTCTAATATATAAAATCGCACAGATGAGAAATAAAAAAAAAACTCTATTAAAAAAAAAAGAAAAAGTTTTAAAACTAAATTTTCAACTAAAACTTAAAAATATTTAGAGATAAAAATATATCTTTAAGTTTGGAAAACACATTAATTAATCATAAAATGGAAATGATTGTTTTAATTAGTTAAATGTAAACTAGCCCTTGGTCATTTAAAATATATAAGCAAAGGTCAGATAAGAGAGGAAAACAATGGGATCAGAATGGCCAATAAAAGAAATCACTCATGGAATCGGACCTCAGTGAAAAGACCATCACCATCATCGTGACGTAATGTCCACTGGATCTGATAGTCTACCATAAAAAGTGAGTGAAGAAAGAGCTGGGGGAGAAGAGATGTGACTATATGTGTTAGTGCAGAGTTGAAGGAGAAGGGATTGAAAGGACACACTCTTCAATCCTTTCAGTCTTGTCAAAAGTAAAGAGAAATGACATCATTTTCTACATTGAGGACCAGTTAAAATAAGACCTCCGGATGAATAAATAAAATGGCTAACTGGATACAAATCTCTTCAGGACAGCATGGGAATTCACATTCAAAATTGCAAGCAACAGATAAAGATGAACGTTTTAAAAATCGTAAGAACTTTATGAACATTTTCAAAACAAACTCTAAATTCTAAACCTTTCAGAAATTATTGCAATAGTATTTCCTATCTGACCAAATTAAATTATTTATTAATTCTTTTTATTTGATGTATTTCTTTTTTAAAATCATTTCCATTTATTTTTCTTTTGTTCTTTTAAGTTTTATTCTGATTTTTTTCTTCTTTTAAATAGCTTATATAAATGTTAAACTTAAGTCGGGCATGAATGGCTATATAGATTTGTAAAGTTATATTAGGGGAAGGTAATCTTGGGTTATTTGTTTAGTAGTTAAATTGGGTCAATAGATTGGATATTTTCATGTAATTTGTAGATGTAATATGAGATTCACTATGTGAAGAATCGCTGTATATGCCACACACACTCGTTTTGCCTATGGAAGGGATAATAAGACGGAGACCGCAATCCCTTTCTATGGAGTTTTTTTTATTACTCTTCTCATCAGATAGATGTAGTATTCCTATCTGGATGAGAGTCAATTTCTTCTCTTAACCCTGCTGCTCAGATGTACATTCCTGACAGAATGGTATTTTGTGTTGTTGTATTTGTATTACATTGAATACATCGATATATCAGATGGACATTGGCTTAACTACAAACTTTTGGTCTAAGGTTAAATAAGGGATAGAATATTTTCTTTTCAAATGCAATCTATGTAGTCTATTCATACTCAACACTCTAAATAAAAATACTAAACTCATCTGTGTGAACTTATGATAGCTTATAAAAGTTAAAATGTAAAATCAAATTCTAAAATCAAGTTAAAATCCAAAGTAAAAGTTTTGCTAAAAATGATTCAAAATTTATATGTGCATAAATAAATGTTTATGTGTTAATTACTGGCAGTGGCTTATTTCTTTCTTTATTTATTTAAATATTAATATATTTTGAGTAATATATATCATAATTATTTAATCTCTACTACTCTGCTAGGCTAGTGACACTGGGCTAATGGTCGGAATCAACCAATATAATTTTTTTTTTAAACTTATGTATCTGCCTACTATATACATTTTCTAGGTTCTAAGTAGCCTAGTGGTGCCCTCATAGTGAAAATAAGTTAAGACTCCTTTCTTTTGGACCATTATAATATATATATATATATAATTCTCTCTATCACAGCTTTTTTTGGACCATTATAATATATATATATATATAATTCTCTCTATCACAGCTTTTTGAAATATATAAATAAAGCTATCTGAAGTAGATCAGTAATATTTAAGATGTTAGTCATTGTGAACTATCATCTTTCAATTGGCACATATCACAAACTTCTACACATGCCATCATTTATTTAGTGTTACTCCAAAACAATTAATTATAGTTTGATTTAAAATATCATTTAAACAAGACAAATATCCTTTAAGCACATCTCTCAGAAACAATCAAGAAAATGTAATTGCTCACAGGATGCAAATAATCAGGAACTGATGGATGTTTATAAATTTTCATTGCTATTTCACTATTTAGCCAATTTAAAATTTTTTTTAATAGTTGTATACAATCATGTCATACAAACATAAATCATGGCCCATATTACCAGGAGACTTCAAAATCACCAGCCAAGGCAGTGGTTGGGGGCAAAGGTGGAGTGTGCTTAGAATCCCCTGATTGCCGACCTAGCCTGCCATTTAATGATAACTTTTTATTTAAGCACTTACAACTGCAGACGACATTCAAGTGAAGGAAGATTGCAAGAATTTGAAAAAGAATTAAAAGAACTGTATCATATTAAACAGAAAATTATTGGACTTTGTAAAGTTAGAAGAAAAGAAAAGGAGACAAATGATATAAAAAGTGGACATGTACTCTACTAGAAAGGCCCAAATATTGAAAGTACAAGTGAAGTAGAATTCATTATAAATAAAAAGTGGAAAAACAACATTGTAATGGTTAATAATGTATCAGACAGAATAACAAGACTAGTTATTCAACTTAATAGTGGATACCAAATGCAGATAATTCAGTTTTATGCCACAACAAATTCTCATAGTGATGAAGTAGTAAAAGATTTTTATATGGATGTACAGAAATCTTTTGATCAGACTAAAGAATATTTTAAAAATGTTATGGGAGACTGTAGTGCTAGAACTGGTAAACAAATGAGAGGTGAAAGTGCTGTAAGTAAATTTGGTTATGGTAATAGAAATGAGAGAGGACATAGACTTGTAGAGTTTGCATAAAAAGAAAAACTTTATATTATGAGTTATTTTTTTGAAAAAAAAAATGTGAAAAGGAAGTGAACATGGAAGCAATTGATTTAACTAAAAGAAAATACATATTTCAAGATTGTAATGTTCTTAATAAATTTAACACAGGAAGTAATCATCGATTAGTAAGATGTAAGATACTTGTTAATGCAAAACTAGAGAGACAAAATTTTTTAAGAAAAACAATATTTACAGTTGATATTCCTAATCTTCAGAAACATTCTAATGAATTTAAATTACAACTTGCAAATTGTTTTTAGGTATAGTAGATTTTGAACATGATTCAGATTTGAATGAAATTAATAAGAAAATAGATGATATACTTTTAAAAACTGCAACAAAGATAGATGGTAGAAAAAAGCAGCAATTGACCAATAAAATTTCTACTCAGACTAGAGAATTTATGAAGAAAAGAAGAAATATGAAGATTATACAAAAATGATGCATTAAAAAGAATACCTCAAATTTTTTTAAATGGTGCAGAAAATAATTGAAAATGATATAAAAAAGTATAATTGTGAACTAGCAAGGAAAGCTGTAGCAGAGAATAAAATATAAAATGTGTAAAACAACATTTTGGTATTGATATGAAACATATCTGCAATAAAAATATGGAACTATTACTAAAAGAGAGATGATATCATGAAATGGATAGAAGAGTTTTATCAAGAATTATATAGTAATAAAGAATAAATACTTCTTATGTCTATTATATCTTCTGAATTGCCCAGAATTTTAAATGAAGAAGTGAGACATACAATTAAATTTATGAAGAAAGGAAAAGCTCCAAGTAATGATGGAATTATAATTGATATATTAAAAGAAGCATGTGAAGAAATATAATGTGTTTTGGCAAAGTTATATATAAAATGTCTAAATGATAAAGATGTACCAGATTATTTGAAGAATCCAGTATTAATATTAATAGTTAAAAAAGATTATAAAAAATATTATAAATTATAAACCTATCAGACTTTTATCAGTTACATTCAAAATTTTTACCAAAATAATTACAATTAATCTATAGAGAACATAAGATTTCAATGGATCATATGCAGATATTGAGGGTAGAGAGGATCAAAGAATATGAGCTGCCATTATGTTTTGGATTTTTCATGATTAAAGCATTGGATAATCAAGGTATAGACCCAAGGTATTGTCATATAGTGAAGAATATCCTGAAGAATATTTATAAAAATGCAACAATAACAATTATATTACATAATGATACTAGAAAGGGTAACAGTAAGAAGGGTGTAAGACAGGGTGACTCATATCTTCAAAACTCTTTACAGCAGTGCTGCAAGAAGTATTTTGTGGATTAAAATAGGAAGCTAAATGAATAAAAGTAAATAGAGATTAATTTAGATTTTGAAGTTGATGTAGTTGTTTTTTACCAATAATTCTTTACAGCTTTAGAAAATGTTGCAAGAGTTATCAGACAAAAATAAGAAAGTAGGATTAAAAAGTAAATATTAAAAAGACTAAAGTAATGTTCAATGGATTTTCTCAAAAGATGATTATAAAGATTGATTATGATGAGTTAGAAGAAGATAACAACTACAAATACCTTGGTCAAATTATTACTGCAGATGGAAACATAATGGAAGAAATTAATCATAGAATTAAACTTGGTTGGAGTGCTTTTGGTAGAAATAATATTAAAAGGAAATATTCCTATGTGTTTGAAAAGGGATGTTTTTAATAGAAGTGTTTTACTGGTTCTTACGTATGGATCTGCTACTTGGATACTATGGAAGAGCAATAAAAAGACTTCAGACCACTCAAAAAACTATGGAGACATGCATGTTAGAAGTAAAAAGAAGAGATCAAAAATACAATATATGGGTAAGAAAACAAACAGATGTTACTGCCATCATTGATAGAATTAAAAGGATAATAGATGGACAATTGAAATCTTAAACAGCATTCTATGAGATTGTAAAACACCCAGAAAGAGTTCACATGTGAGATAAATTGATGAAATAAGAAAGTGTGCAGGGGTGATGTGAAAAAGAGAGGCTAGAGATTGGAGAAGATGGATGTAAAAGTGAATAAAAAGTATCGGTGCTATTTTAATATGTTATCTCAACCATTTTGAATTTCAAAAATGACCAAAAATATCATCTGACACATTTAAGTGATAAAAAAGTACACGAAAATGCAAAACATTTAGAACTCATGTCACATGATGAAAATCGCATGCTAAAATAGCACCTAAAGTCTTTATGCTCTCAAACTAAGACACTTTAGATTGGCCTATATAATTAGAATGTAAGTTTAAGGATAAGATGGCCACTCTTATTTTTTCAAAAGTCTCTATCTTGTGTTTGGGTTTGAAAATATCTTCAGTACTCAACATGACATTATTGAGCTATTAGAAGATCCATACATGCACATATATAAAAAGTAGAAATATTTTCTCATTAATGATTATAATATATATATATATATATATATATATATATATAATATATATATATATATATATAACATATTTTGTGGGTTTATCCGTGCTAAAATATTTTAAGTATTAATATACTGACATTTTGACTTCATCATACAAGTCATCTACTGGATGATAAAAGGTAGAAAGATGGTTGTAGAGGCGCTACAATCACTGATCTGAAAAAAAAAAAACAACAACAAAAAAAAATGTTAAAGTTCCACCAATAGCAAAAATGTTATTTTTTTTTTCAAATCGGGGATTGTAGCACCTCTACAACTGTCTTTCTACCATTTATCGCCCAGTTGATGACTTGTGTGATCAAGTTGAAACATCACTATATCAATATTTAAAATATTTTAACATAGATGAACCCGCAAAATATGTCTTTTATATATGCTACTCGTGAAAATCTTCGTATCAACATATATATAAATATATGGTCAAGAACAGACTTAATTTTATTTTTAAGTTTTTTTTTATTAAGTGCTATTATATATATATGCACACATTAAAATGGATGTTTATAATGTTGGCTTAGTTTATTTAATCGTAAAAAAAGTTTTTTTTTTTTTAAATGTAAACTTTGTAGTCAAATTTGTTATTAATTTGTAAAATATTTTTATTTTAGGAACAATGCTTAATCGTAAAAAAAAAGCTCATCTATTATTAATCAATCTGAAGTATTAATTAAAATTTTAACAAAATATATTTTTTTCCTTCATTAAGTATTGTTCCATTTGTACTATATGATTGTTATCTGTAAAACTTCAGATAGATGTAATTATAAATTTGGTGCATTGCTATCTTATCTAGATTCAAAAATGTAATCAGTGGGCTTACTAATTACTAGAAGTTCCTGGAATTCATGAGTGGGAGAAATAATTAACTTGAGATCAATAAAAAACCAGCTGACAATATATTTTATTTTGCTTACTGATTGCTGATTCATTATAGAGTCTTCTTATTCTTGCATGTTCTCTCTGATGCTTTTCTACATGAACCTCTTATTTTGGACCAGTTTCTTCAATAGTGATTCCACAGTCCTTATCTATGCCTGGCTAGCCGATGTCCTCAGAATCAGTTCCAGTGATATTGTTTAACACTATGTGCTGCTAAATCATCAGAAATAAACTCCACTCTTCTGCATAAACCTTTAGCCATTGTATGTTCACCTTGCCTGCCAACTGACCAAAAAAAAAAACTAGCCAACTAATGACATCTTAGAGATTGTCAAAGCAATACATTTCTCCTTGCTAATAAAGCAGCATCATGAAATTCCAATGCTGGATGAAGGACATGTCAGAAATATGTTCACATTTACTAATCAATCTTTTCAGAAATTAATAGCTTTACCCCTTCTTTCTAGGCTGAAGATAAAAACTTTTCACCAGAATTGAGACAATGAGATAAGACAGGGAGGATTTTTTTATATGTCTATTTTTATCTATTTTATACTTTTTTTTCTTCTTTTTATTAAGCTTTCTATTTAAAACTCTATGGTAATTGACAATTGACATGTTAGTTAATATAAATAAGTCTGTTTATTAAATTTTATTTTTTTCCTTCTCTTCATAAAGTTTTACAAGAGAATTAGTTGAAAACATTTAAAATAAATTACTTCCCTCCCATTTTATGATGGTTTTAAACAATATAGTGTAACCCGGACGCCTCCTCTATAATACTGCAGGCACTATTTCTCCTTTTGGTTTTTCTATTGACGGTTCACTTTTACGAACCCGCTGTGTTCTGTCGTCCCGGGTTACATAATGTTTTGTGAAAATAGTTTCAAACACATATACACGCACATTTTATTTGTTTTATACCTAGATTCAGATTGAATCCGAGTAATAGGCGCCAGGAGAACCTTTTCAAGCTCGCCACGCACATGCACACGCTCACTCAACTATATCACAGAACATGCCCAAGCATCGCTCCAGCGGACAGCAAGAGATGAACACAGCCACTATTTCCGAACTATATCACTCATTACTCTTAACACACTATTGACATGCCTTTATCATAGTTAGGCCCGCCCTATATCCCCCAAAATAAATCTCCCAAAACTTAACCTTAACCTAAGAATGGTACGACAATTATAAATGCTATAAATATACTTAACGCTTAACTAACATATTAAATGCACCCATTCAAACTATATAAAATAGATCACTCTCGCACTCATTCAACATTGGTTAAATAAATTTGAAATTCCAAGCGATCAATAAAAGAAACATTAATTAAGTGAATGATTTATTTGTAAACTGGGTAAATAAAATTATTATGCAGATATATAATTTAGTAAGTCTAGATAACACAATTACGGAAGCGAATATTAACTTACATAGCTCTTTGCTGAGTATTAATTGTACATATTATACTGGTTGAGTTCTTTAGTGGTTCGGTTGGTCATTAGCAATTTAATCAGTTTATACTTAATGTTTGTAAATCGTTCTCCACTTTAAAGTATTTTATCTGGTGCATGAATGTGTAAGCAAATGTTAAAAATAACTACCTGTGGAACGAGAAGACTGTAATGGGATCCTGAGCGATATTTTATTAATTCTGCATGTCGGTTCTGGGTGAGGCTTCCAGGGTGTGTGTGGTCCTTGAGTTCATTTTCTCCGAGGGTGAGAGCATTCTAGGACGATCAGCAGTGCCAGGTGCGAAGGTTCGGCGGCCAAGCCGCGAATTTTGGATTCAGCAACGCATTTCGGCTACGATATTACACAAGTGTAGGTTAGGAAGTCCAAGTACTTAATCGGAAGCTCCGCAAAAAAAATTAATAATACTTTCCGCTACAATTCAACTTAATTTCGCCTTCAACAACTTTCAATTTAGTGTCCTTTTTCGGTTCCGTCTTGCCTTTTTCTTGTCTCTTCTTTCCTGCCGTGACACCTTGAATTTTTCCTCCAATCTCTATCATGCACTCATAAGTCCTTAGTTCTTATTTGCTAATCAAGGATCCTCGTTATTTAATAGTTTCTGTGACATTTTCACCAGGTGGGAATTTAATTTAGTTTTTCCATTTTTCTTACATATTGTTTTAGCCGGAGTCAGAAGTCTAAGTAGTACAATAGCAGTGTACACTTTTTATCACCTCTGCTTCTAAATTTGGACTGTTATCTAGACTTTACCAACATACATCCTGCTTATTGTTTCAAAATTTGACTCTACTAATTGCCCCCCATTCAAAATATCTTAGATCGCTTGGAATTTTTTTTACCTATTACAGATTAATTAATTTACTTATTTTTTTTTCCCTTTTGTTCAAAATGATTTAATAAATTTTCTAATTTGTTCTCGAACATTCCCTGTTTCTTTTAAAACGAAATAACAAAAAAAGCAAACTTGACAAATAATGATTATAATAAATTAATTCCTCAAAAATAAAAACTCTTTTAATTTTATTTCAATAAATCTGACAGGTACTCTTGTATAGCTGCGATCTGCTTTAGACACGGCTGTTTCTCGTTTATTCTTAAAACAAGATCGCTTTGTTAAAAAGTTTTGTACCTGTCATTTATTTCGTCATCAATATATATTTAACTTTCCTAGGTTCAAACCCTATGTAACGCTATTCCGTTACATATCTCCCCGCCTGGTGTAGAGTAAAATCCGAGGATTGCGGATTTTAGCTCTGAGAAGGAGCCAAGTTATTCGGCCCTCTTCAGTGCCCTCGCATTAAATGTTCCCTTTCCTTGGCCCAGTACAAAGGCATTATTCCCATATGACCGGATTTGCTCTTACCATGACTCTGTCTCCCCCTTAGATTTGAATCAGGCGCTCTGCGGTCAGACTTCCCCTTAAACACTGTTAACGGACAAAAAACTTGAACTCGACTTTAACTCTTAGGCTTATACCTATATGGATATCTAGGGGATGCCACGATTGACGTCAACGGCCAATGGGTCTCGTGTATCCCTGACAGGAGGCATGGGGATGGACCTTTCCAAAGTCCCCGATGCTGAATGCGATCAATCTCTAACTAAGATTTTAGGAAAGTCTGACCCGCTCAGCAATAACGAAGTTTTGGGCAGTGAGTCGGTAAGCACTCTCAAATAGGTTGCGGGATTTTCCGCTATTAAGTTGGGCCAGCGTCCTGTGCCAGCCTTCTCCGGGTCCTGCAATGTACTCCCCGACCAATTCACCCACCTTCTCTGGAGGGTCGGCACTGTATTCCATCTCGCAGCATTCACTCATTACCCCCCCTCTCTTTTTTTTTTTAGGCTCTACACACTACAGGCTGCTTCGCGATCGGTTGGCTTGTTTGTTTCAGATGTTATACCCTAGGCTTTATCTTAGTCATCCCCCCCTCTCTTTCTTACTACAGTATTAATGAACTCCATCTCCAATACCATTTCATATCATGGGTCACTTCCATTTCGTGGCGTCTATTTCCCAGGTGAATTCCTTTTCAACGTCTATCTTTGTGATGTCCAGGGTCGTCCCTTTACTTTCCTCCATCCTTTAAATTAGTATCGGTCCGGTGGCACTCGTTTTCTGAGTTGTTCATTCCCAGCCCTCTCTATTTGCACTCCTATCCCTTCTTGTTCAAATTTTGCGACCATCTCCCCCATCTCATGGATCCCTTTTTGATCTCTTCCCAGCATCATGTGTCTGAGGGTGGTCGGCATATTGTGCCTTATTATCGAGATAATCTGCATTTCTGTCATGGGGTACACAGGCAATTGTTGGAGGCTCGCCACCTGCCTATAATAAAACTGAGTAGCCGTCTCACCGGGCCTCCCCCCATATTTCTCTCTGGTGATCCTAAAATAAATCCCTTCTTGGCGGGCTGTGCTCCAGAAACACCGCAAAACCTCCTCCTTATATTCCTCATATGACCGGGGTTTAAATTCAAGTGTCCTCCACCAATCTCTCGCCGGGCCCTGTAGGTAGGTGCTTGCGATGTTTGCCCGGTCAGGTTCTCTCGCCGTTGGTGCTCCAAACAGATTCCTGACGCTTTCGAGGTGGTCCATCGGGTTTTCGTTCTCTCCCGCCCTATATATTTCTATCTTCATCTGTCTCTCCGCCCATACCCTATTTGTGTCCTGCTGCGAGCTCTGCTTTCCCCATCTCTTCTCCATCTCTTCTATCCGACTACTCAGGTTCCCACGTCCCTGGTCTGCTTCCATCCTTTGGATTCTCTGTCCCCACTCTCCCAGTTCCTCTCGGATTTCATCCTGGCACTGTCTTATTTCGTGACACGACTCTTCTGTCTGCCTTATTGCTTCCTTCATCCCCTCTTGGTGCTTACTTCCCCTCTCTATATCATCGGTTAGGCCCTCTACCCTTTCCTTTAGATCATTCAGGTCTGACTTCGATCTATCCATCTCCATCCCATTCTGATCTATCTCTTCCTCAACTTTGGAAAAAGTACTATCTTCCCCTTTGCACTCCTCTGGCTTCACTCCCTTTCCCCGGAGCAATTGCCTTGTTTCCTCTTTCCACTCTTCCCTATCTCTCCTAAGCTCTTCCCTATCTGCCCTCATTTCGGCCATCATTTGAGTCATCATCCTTATTAATACTTTGATGTCCCCTTCGCTCTCCGCATCCCGTTTCTTAAACTGTATCGGACTCTCCCCTGTCTGTTCCCACATGCTTTCATTTTGGATTTCTTCCATCGTTATTTACTTGCTTTGTGATGTGATTATACTAATCCACGGCTCGTCACCTACTACTCCGCTGGTCCCACTGACTGTCTTGTCCTATTTTCAAATGCTCCTTGCTCTTAAAATTCCCACAGTAAGCCCTCAAGTTTAGTTCTATCGCTCAGATTATCCCAGTTCCCACTGTTCCCCTTTATTTATATTCAGTAGCTATCAGTATGTGTGCGGTTATACCTATATACTGTTACACGCGTCGTTACATATGTAGATACGCTATCCTTTACTTATCTTCTATAATTAATTAATTTTTTTTTTTCGGTGGTTATTTATATATATGTGTTGTTTACGCTCAACGTCCCTTTTATTTTTAAGTAACACACAACTCCTAACGAGATCCCAGTTACAGTTCGTTCCTTTGCGCAAGAATATAATAATATTACAATGCGTCTTTTAACGATGTATATTTTTTTTTTTTATTAAATTTATTTGCGGTTAACTTGCTAATATAGAAATTAATTTATGAATTACTTCCGATATTTCTTCCACGGAATCCCGCTATTCCACAGCTTTCTACAAATATCAGGTATATTCGACTGCTTGATTATTTTAATAATGACAAAAAACTAAATCCCCTTCCCACTCTCTCAAGCAATGATTAATAATTTGACTTTTAGTGATTATAAAATTTCCCCCCCGCTTTAATCGATAATTTATTCTGTTGTTCCGAGCGCCTTATTTATGTCGCTAAGCGTCTTTCCTTCTCGGGGTCTCTTTATTTAAGTTGACTTTCATTATTCGAAACGTCAGTTATTTTCACGTCGGTTCTGCCCTTTGAAACAACAGTTTCGCCGCACGTTGACACGCCAAATGTAACCCGGACGCCTCCTCTATAATACTGCAGGCACTATTTCTCCTTTTGGTTTTTCTATTGACGGTTCACTTTTACGAACCCGCTGTGTTCTGTCGTCCCGGGTTACATAATGTTTTGTGAAAATAGTTTCAAACACATATACACGCACGTTTTATTTGTTTTATACCTAGATTCAGATTGAATCCGAGTAATAGGCGCCAGGAGAACCTTTTCAAGCTCGCCATGCACATGCACACGCTCACTCAACTATATCACAGAACATGCCCAAGCATCGCTCCAGCGGACAGCAAGAGATGAACACAGCCACTATTTCCGAACTATATCACTCATTACTCTTAACACACTATTGACATGCCTTTATCATAGTTAGGCCCGCCCTATATCCCCCAAAATAAATCTCCCAAAACTTAACCTTAACCTAAGAATGGTACGACAATTATAAATGCTATAAATATACTTAACGCTTAACTAACATATTAAATGCACCCATTCAAATTATATAAAATAGATCACTCCCGCACTCATTCAACATTGGTTAAATAAATTTGAAATTCCAAGCGATCAATAAAAGAAACATTAATTAAGTGAATGATTTATTTGTAAACTGGGTAAATAAAATTATTATGCAGATATATAATTTAGTAAGTCTAGATAACACAATTACGGAAGCGAATATTAACTTACATAGCTCTTTGCTGAGTATTAATTGTACATATTATACTGGTTGAGTTCTTTAGTGGTTCGGTTGGTCATTAGCAATTTAATCAGTTTATACTTAATGTTTGTAAATCGTTCTCCACTTTAAAGTATTTTATCTGGTGCATGAATGTGTAAGCAAATGTTAAAAATAACTACCTGTGGAACGAGAAGACTGTAATGGGATCCTTAGCGATATTTTATTAATTCTGCATGTCGGTTCTGGGTGAGGCTTCCAGGGTGTGTGTGGTCCTTGAGTTCATTTTCTCCGAGGGTGAGAGCATTCTAGGACGATCAGCAGTGCCAGGTGTGAAGGTTCGGCGGCCAAGCCGCAAATTTTGGATTCAGCAACGCATTTCGGCTACGATATTACACAAGTGTAGGTTAGGAAGTCCAAGTACTTAATCGGAAGCTCCGCAAAAAAAATTAATAATACTTTCCGCTACAATTCAACTTAATTTCACCTTCAACAACTTTCAATTTAGTGTCCTTTTTCGGTTCCGTCTTGCCTTTTTCTTCTCTCTTCTTTCCCGCCGTGACACCTTGAATTTTTCCTCCAATCTCTATCATGCACTCATAAGACCTTAGTTCTTATTTGCTAATCAAGGATCCTCGTTATTTAATAGTTTCTGTGACATTTGCACCACGTGGGAATTTAATTTAGTTTTTCCATTTTTCTTACATATTGTTTTAGCCGGAGTCAGAAGTCTAAGTAGTACAATAGCAGTGTACACTTTTTATCACCTCTGCTTCTAAATTTGGACTGTTATCTAGACTTTACCAACATACATCCTGCTTATTGTTTCAACTTCTCTAAATTTGACTCTACTAATTGCCCCCCATTCAAAATATCTTAGATCGCTTGGAATTTTTTTTACCTATTACAGATTAATTAATTTACTTATTTTTTTTTTCCCTTTTGTTCAAAATGATTTAATAAATTTTCTAATTTGTTCTCGAACATTCCCTGTTTCTTTTAAAACGAAATAACAAAAAAAAGCAAACTTGACAAATAATGATTATAATAAATTAATTCCTCAAAAATAAAAACTCTTTTAATTTTATTTCAATAAATCTGACAGGTACTCTTGTATAGCTGCGATCTGCTTTAGACACGGCTGTTTCTCGTTTATTCTTAAAACAAGATCGCTTTGTTAACAAGTTTTGTACCCGTCATTTATTTCGTCATCAATATATATTTAACTTTCCTAGTTTCAAACCCTATGTAACGCTATTCCGTTACAATAGATTAATAAGTTTAAAAATCTAGATTGATTATTTTTTGTTGGTATCTAGTTTTTGATAAATGTTAATGCCTTGGTACTTTTGAAACCATCATTATTTATTTATTTGACCTGTGTGGATATGGGTATATATTTTTTATATAAAATGTTGAACTGTTTAAATTATTAACAGTTTTCTTTGTTATTTATGTCATATGCATCTGGAAATAAAACGAGATAGTTATGCTTATGAGTGTATGCATATATAAAATGATCCATTACTTACTACACAAAGTTTTATTTTTATGTTTGGCCCTTTTGATTTATTCTTGTGATTACTATTGTATATATACACTGATTAGATATGTATCTTTGCATTGGGCACTAATATTCCTGCCCATGCTCATTTATATAAATTATTTCATGTGTTCTACCTTATGGTTTATTTACCACTTGAAATTTGCCATTATTGACATTAGCATTCTCCTTGCCTTCATTAATATTTCACTCTTCAATATGGTTTATTTATGGACCTATTGATTATTTCTTCTTTTATGTTTCTTTACATAGTTAGGATCTAGTGCACTGCAAATGATCTTTGTTTAGAAATTGTCATCACATGTGAGTTGATGTAATTAAGTCTAATGATTTTTGATTATGGATTGATATTATAGCACATATATATGTGAACACATCTGAAATTTGTCAAGTCTCTGTCAAATTTAATTATTATAAAAGGAACTAAAGTTAATATTGTGAGAGAGAATAATATAATAAACTAACAGATGTCAAATACATTACTTAATTACTTTAAAAGTGTTAGTAATCATTTAAATCATATGTTTAATATACCTCAAGTGTTTCAATATTACCATTAATGTAAGCTTGTTATTTAATTGTTAATAAATAGAGTTATTAATTGTTATATTTATCTGGCATTTTATTTACTGTTGTCTGTCCTGCCAATTGTTTATTTTGACAATAATCTCTACTTTTATTGATCTAGTTGCAATAATAACTATATATGATGAAACAGCTGTGGAAGGTACTTGTAATAATTATCCTCATCAGCAAATTATAATTTTTCTAGGCTGGAAGTCTAGTAGCGCCCTCTGTGGTAGGCTATTATCTGAAGAGTAGATAACAGGTAGGACCATAAGCCAATAATATCAACAATACCATGGTGAAAACATTTATTATGTTTAAAGTATAAGGCTTTAAAATTATTATTAATATGGGTTTGATTATATTTATTCAGAATTAAATACAATGTATTTTAGTAATAACAAGATTGTTGCTTCATTTTGAAATAATTAATTACCCTTTAATTTACTTTGTTATTGATGCAAATTATTTTTGTTATGCATACACTATAAACGATCTTCCTTTTTCAATTCAAAATTTATGAATAAAGAAAAAATATATTGTCATGCATTTGAGTTACATAATACTGTTTAGATTTCTTTTCATTAATTACCTACTTTAAACAGGACTTTATATCAATAAATGATTTTGCTATCAAGAACAAAAATTAACTCGCCACACAAATAAGTAAATTTATAAATTTAAAAATATAATTCTTATTCATTAGAGGCAAAGAAGCTATTAATATAGAAATAAAATAAATAAAAATAGTTATGAATATCTTTTATGTTTTAACAAATTTATCACTATTTGTATAGGAAACATTGTCTGGGACTTGGAAACTTCTACATACATATGCATTAATTTAATTAATTATTTTGGATTAATAAATTCATGCACATATATACTTATATATATATATATATATATATATATATATATATATATAAATTATATAATAATTCATATATATATACATATATATATATACACCATAAATTGGTAATAGTGGGTGGTTTTCAAATGTAATTCACATGATAGCAAACAAAGTTAACTCACTGATAGAATATAAAATGTATTATCAAGGCAAATTCTATACTTAAAAGCTACTTTAATTTCCTATTCATCAATGAAAGTTAACTTGCCTTGAACATAAATGAATAAATAATCATTTTTACAAGCTTTCAAATAACTTTCTTTCCAATCCTTTGAGATAATAAATCATAAATTACCAACAGCTAGGTAATTTTTAAATCTGTCTATTTATTTATAGATGTTGCCTTGACTACATATTATGGGATCTACTGGTGTATTAAGCTTTGCTGTTATGTGTTATATTTGTATAACAACAATAACAATAATAAATGTAATGGTAATTAACTATTACATAAAGTCTTTCAATCTGTTAAAGCACTTTCAATTAATTCTTTAACCCTCCTCAACTGCCGTAAAATTCGAAAAACAAAACAGAAGCAAATGTAATCAACTTTGGAATTTAATGGTAGTTGCTAAAAGTTAAGGAATTAACCAAAAGTACTTCTGCTGATAGAAAGATAACAGTTATTTACCATTACATTTATTATTTTTATTGTTATTACAATAGTTTTTAAATTAACAGACATTTTATTTGCATTATACACACACCCACACACCCACACACACACACACACACATATATATATATATATATATATATATATATATAAGCCAGTCTGCTGGTTGAAATATTAAAGCAGTTTTATAGAGAAGTAATTCTGTGTTTTTATTATGCTTTTACTTTTCCTTTAGTTAGTTCATATTTATTATTTTCATACATATATTAAACACCTAAGCTAAGTATATTAATTAAAAAATTGAATCTTATCTGACACAAATAGTAATAAATACCAGGTCAAATCTGTCAAATTATTGATGTTGAAAAAGTTAAAAGAAATTATGTATTTATAAAACTATTTATATTTTTCCTTTATTAACCTCATTTTAACATAAATATTTAAGTATGTAAGTAAAACAGTATTTAAGCAGTGGACTTCAGGGCAAATACCTTAATGGCAGTTCCTCAGTTATGAATTGGTTAGTTTAAAAATCTGAATGATATTGATCTTTGTTTTATCCTCTAATAAAGAATTACTAGATAATCATATATTGATTAATATAGATTTTTAGCTAATTTTGACTATGATTTGATTACATGAATATCATTAAGCTTGATTTGGAATTAGTTTGCTTAAACATTTGAACATTAGCTAAGTAAAGATTTATTCCATATGTTAAATTTGTTAACTATAGCTGAGTGTACATTTGGATATTGAAGCCAGATTTATAGCACAATATGAATCTGGTTTCACACAACTGAAAATGCACTTAGCTACAATTAACAAAATTAACATTCAGAATAAACTTTTAGTTAACTAATGCTCAAAATATTTAAGCAAACTAATTACAAATGGGATAAAGAAAAAAAGATTAAAAATTTTATCTGGTATCATAGTTATAGAAGAAGAATGTAATAACTGTATAAGCATTTGTAAGAAACAAAGTCATATATTAATAACAGACAAACTCATGGATGCAATAGAATCCTAATATCCATGCCAACTAGTATCAATTCTTTGCATAGAAACTGCAATCTGTCATTATTAATTTTAAAACTCACTCATACTAACATCTATCTATATAAAGTGTATAATTTTTAGCATATATGGATATATATGTATAATACAATTTAATCAAAAAAATCTACATATTAGAACATCACTAGCTGTAATTAAAAAAAAATGCTGTTAAAAAAAGTTAGTAAAGTAATAAATTTCCACACGACTCACCACTTTCTACTCTTTCTAATAACACTGATACACTTGAACACATATATGTCGAAAAGATAAATAATCACCAATATATGTATTTCATGCTAAACCAGCAATCATCAATTGGTCCAGATTATCATCTCTACACATATATGCAATAAGTGCTCAGATATATATTAAAATAGACAATCCTCATACTTTAATGGACAGGTTTCAATCCACTCCACATTCTAATTCTTCACCATACATCCAATTCAAAATCTGATGATGGAATGCTCAAAGGCCACCCTGGGACTGAGATTTTCATCACACCCATGTTGATCTAAACTCAATCTGAACACTTATATATAGGACACCATTTATTTAATACACATAGAAGGGATAGGCAGACATCTCTACTATGTAATAACTGAAATACAGGCTTATTATATATCTGTATCAGTATCAATATATGTAATATATAAGGTACATGAGCACAGACTTTCACATGACCCACCACTTTCCACTCTATCTCTTAACACGGATACACTTGAACACATATATGTCGAAAAGATAAATAATCACCAATATATGTATTTCATGCTAAACCAGCAATCATCAGTTGGTTCAGTTATTATAAAGTAATAAATTGAGAAAAAAACATATTTATATAATTATGTAATTGCTTTATGTAAAAAACTCTAAAACGTTATTTATATTTTCCTGTTTGCTGGTGATAATCTAAAAATACCATGCCTAAGTAAAAACAAATTTGCAAATTTTAAGTTTGCTTACTTAAACGGGTAGAAACAGCTACTTTCTTATGATGTTGAGATCATAGCAGTTCTGCTACAAATTAAAAAAATTAGAACATAGAAGGTTATTTTTTTACATCAGCAATTTCATTATTGAAAATGGTGAGTTTATAATCACAAAGAGTATCCTTGAAATTATGAAAAATAGAACATGCAAATGAAAAAATGGCTGCAATTATACTTTACAGGTAAGTGCATGTAAACTTTATTAATTTGCAATTAGTATTTTTTAAAATAATTTTTGAATCATGGGTAAATAAATTGATGAGTTTAATTGCTTATGTGATTGTTTTATTGTGTGTATAAATGTGGATATACTTATAAGTTAATTAAAGGTTTCATTTAATATAAAAATATACATAAGTATTTTTTATATTAGTAAAACATAACTTTTAGTAAATTAAATACAAAATCCAACTTTAAAAATAATTTTTAAAAAATAATTAAATAAAAATTAAATGAAATCAATAATTTTATCTCTATATATATTTTTAAAAAAATCTTTTATTCGGAAGCGATTACATTAAGAGAAAAATTTTTTTTGTTTGCCTAGGGTTTGTTGCTTGAAAATTATTATCTTCCTGAAACAAAAAAAAAAAGAAAAGTGGGTCGAAGTAATAGTATTTTATCGGAATAAATATATAACAATAGAGAATTTATATGGATTTAACTTTTTTTTTAGTTTTTTACTATTTGCTTTATCTTAATATTTTTCAATTGTTCAGGCAAAAAAAAAAATCGTTTTGTGAAACAACTAATTAAGTTTAAATAAAACTATAATAAATAAAATTAGAAAAAAAAAAACACAATAATGCATTAAGAAAGCGCTAATTAGAAATAAAATCTAGTTTAGTTTTGAACAATAATTTTATAAATAATTCGATTAAAAGTAAATGCAATAAATGCACATATGCAAATATCTTTTCTATGTCTTCCCATAATATTTATATTTTTAAATTTTTTACATACCGGTTTATAAATTTTATTTATTATACATCCACACATCATATTTATATATATAAACTTGAATTCAGTATGTCAAACTCTCCACTGCTATCCAATCCATCCTATACAACTGATACATATAATAAATGATCTCCAATAAATGTATGTCGAGATGACACCAGTAGTTATCAGTTCGTCCAGATCCCATTCTCCCACACATATATACAGTTTATATTAAGATAGAAAACCTTCAAACTTTAATGAACAAGCTTCAATCTTCTTTACTCTCCAAATCTTCAGCCATCTATATCATTGAAAATCCGAGGATGAAGTGCTCAAAGCCCTTGATAATTACATTAACTTTAGTATAAACAATATACATGTATTTAAATATTATATATATACAATTTGGATTTAAATTTGATTATGAAAATAAGAAAATTATTCAAATTGAACGTTGTCATAATAAACGTAAAATAAAAGAGGCTATGTTGATTTTAAGAAATCGTCAAATGTTAATGAATCGCCAGTCACAAATGTTAAGGTAACAGAATTGTGGGAAATCTGAATTGAACTATGGGTATTGTTAAAGTTTGTCTCGTTTTGATTATTCAATGATGTATAGTCAAAAGTACTTCTAAAAATAATATAATTTATGTAAATTTTACTGTATTTTGATATATATATATTGATTTGTATATTCCATATATTGTGGAACGAATACAGATATCAAACTTAATTTATTACACACATACACACACACACATATATATATATATACTGAAGCAGTATAGTTTCATGGATAAAAGTCATCATAAGTTTATTGGTATAAAATTGATAGTTATAAAACATAAAAAGGTATTACATTCAAATATCAGCCTTTCAAGCTAATTGTGCATACGCTTTTGCGAGTGTTAATAATAAAAAATGAATACTTTCTCTCCAATACAATATATAGTATTTATGCAGGAATAAAATGAATCCACTTATTCCTATGACTTAAATGCTTATATATGAGCAAATCTGAAGAACTGGCAAGGAAAGCGTGAGGATGAAGCATTCACTTTAAATTACTATATACGATGTCTGAATGAATGACATCGGTGAAATTGTCTAGAATTTATTAAACGTCACTCTAACTGAAACTCAATCATATGTAAATAAGCATTTATTTTATTGTTTATTATATATATTTATTTAGTATTTGTATTTAATATTAGACATATAAGAAATGTTATAATATTTATTTTTAAAATGTTTTCTTTACAATAATTAAAAATAAATTTAATTTAAGTGAAGGTAATTTAAGATTTCAAATTTTATTTTATTTTTGTTTTGATTTTTATTATTTTAAAAGGTGACTGTAATTGAATTAATTAAAAGTACATTTTGATTTAACTGGTTAGCAGATTAATTTGTCATTAATAAATTACATTTTACTTTTGTAAAAAGAAAAAATGAACTTGCAAAATTTGATCACAATTTTTAATTATGTATTAAAATCTAAGAAAGTTAAAAAAAATTGCACATGATGAAACTTAATTTTAAATGATTCTGATTTGGGTTCCTTTTGCTGATAGAAACTAAAACAAATTAATTAGCTGCCAACTGATATCTACCAAGCCAGAAGTGACAAAAAACTCTAACTTGAATATTATAAGCACAGTCACCACTAATATTTTATACATGTAATTTCTTTAAATATGAGTAAGGGGGCTGCCCAAGGAAAAGTGGGGCCCAGTGCAATGTTTTTGTGTGGTGAGGTGTGTTTTTTAATATATGATTAAAGCATTTAAATATTGGAAAAAAATTATTTGAAAATATCAATATATTGCCTTAGTATAATCAAGTCAAGAATGATTTTCTTTGTTAAAAATCTTATTAATTTTGAAATCAGTAAAATAATAATAATAAAAACAAATAAGAAAATATAATTTTTTGCATTATATGTATTTTAATTTGTTTATTCCAATGTTTATTCAATAAAATTGCCTAAATTAATACTATGAATAAATAATTATTTATTTGTAAATTATAAATATGATTTTGTGCAATTTTATTGAATCAATATTTGTGAAAATAATATATATATAATGCAAAAAATATATTTTATTTTCTTGCATGTTTTATTCTGAATCACTGAATAACAAACATATTCATAACATTTCTTTTTAAGACTTTGTTCAATAGATAAAATCGCTAAAAAAATCCAATCATTCTTGATCTATACTGATTTCTCATTAACATGACCAAAATATTGCAAAAGATTGAAGTATATATATTGTAGATTGCTGAAAAATCTGTGTGTCTGCACAATCATGGCTTTTATACTTGTATTACTTGACATGTAATAGTTATGGTAAGGTCTATGAATTACAATTTTATCAAAAAAAAAAAAAAGAAAGCATAGTTACATTTAGCAAGTGATAATTATTTTTCTATTTTCACAAAAGATGTAGATCATGCCAGGCTAGGGCTTTGATAATTGTGGGATCATATACCATCACACCTTTCTCACAGATCTCAGGTCAGCATTGTATCATTAGCTAGACATCCATTGTTGTAGTTAACTGCATGATTATTACAGAATTTACAATCACTTTTTTGTGCATGGAATATTGTTTAGAATTAAGGATAAATAAGTACATTTATAACTGTTTTACACTTTTGATTATTTTCATATTTATGCAATCTGTTTTAACATAGACCAAAAGATAATGATTTATGATTAATATTAAATATGTGAAAAAAGATTAAATCTAAATGGTTATAAATTTTCTTATGTGTTTTACAAATTATCACTATCTTCTTTTTTATACATTTTAAGACAAATATTATACAAATTATTATAATTAATGATACAAAAATAAATTTATTTTATTATAAAACAAAAGTATTATTTCTTCATTTTTGCAATGGTATGGTTACATGAGTTTTTTTTTTATACAAACATATTAATACATATTGTAAATAATTTTTTAAATAAAAAATCATATTTGAAATAAATATTTATATAAAAATAAATATCCTTTTTAGGAGTGGTAAGAGGTACTGCTTGTAGTTTTTATGTTACTAGTTTTCATTGTAGCCATTGTTGCTTACATTAGTAGGATGTAATTTGTTTTGCTGTTTTTATTAATTGTTTATTGTTATTGTTTAGTTTTTAGGTGAGATTATTTGTTAAAATGATTTTATTAAAAATTTTAAAAAGATGTATCATATGTATAAATATAAAATAATCACCATGATTTGACTTTTTCTAGATTTTGCCATCAATATACTGCACATCTTATATACCATAGGGTGATATAAATTAATAAATGTTTCATAGTATATTTTGCATATATGATTATTTTATCACATTAACTTTTTAATAGAATTCATGTTTCTGAGCTGGGCATGACTTCAAGTCACTCAAATTCTATCAATTTTTGTTACCATAGTACAATTATGCTTGTTTTAAAGCTTAAAAAAGTACCATATGATGCTGCCCTCCTTCAAATTATTTTATAAATAAAAAATCAATAATATTCAAATTTAAGTTTTAATAAAGGAAGAAGGCAATCATTCCTAGGCACTGATTGATTGTTGCTCATATAGGACAAAAAAAGAGCACACCACTCCAACTTCTTTGTTTTGATTTGAAAATGAAAATGTAAATTGTAGATCATTTTTAAAGTATTTTTTGACATATTATAAGTTATTTAGATAAAATATGCAGAAAATAAAATTATTTTAGAAAAATAGTTAATATTTTAATAAAAATTATTTATCTTTACACAACATAAAACTGAGAAAGAAATCAATGATGTCTGCAGCACTTTGTAATTCGTTACAAACTTTCTTTTTAGATCTTCCACTATCAAATATTTTTATAATTATAGATAGAAATTTATTTTTGACAAAACTTTCATTCGCTTTCATAATCTGAAAAATTATTAATATAATTTTTACAAATGAAACTAAAATGAATATAATATTAAAAGATGAATATATTTTTACTGTTTATTCTGTAATTGACCAATTAAAAGTTTAGAATTTTGACTCACTCATTCAATTGGAGTTTCTGCACCTAAAAGGTTAAATATTTAAATATATTCTTGAATAATTGTAAAATATAGTTAAATAAATTATTTACTTTCTTCAATTTTTTTTACAGGATGAATACCATTATTTTAGCATTATTAGATTTTGAGATTTTTCAGATAATGCTGCATTATAAAACAAATCAAGAGTTCATTCTATACTTCCTTTCTCATTATATATTTGTATAACTTCAAAATACCACATAGATTTATAAGAAAAGTTTTTGATTATATATTGTAACTTTATTGTCAGGCTTGATCTTAATCAAGTCTTGTCTTAACAAAGAGTAAATTAAAATTTAAATTTTTTTTAAACTGTAATATTAATTGTTAAAATCAGTTGTTTAAATCAGCAGTGTGCTCTGGTGTATATTGATTTATTTAAAGAAAACAGGAAAACTTAATAAGTTATCTCTTTAACTCAATAAATAATCAGAAAGTTTAACTAATATTTCATTTTTCTGCCAAATTGTATGTGGGCATGCTCACATATGATTTGTCAGACAAAGCAATTTTAATATTTAAATTAAAAATATTCATAATGTCATTTTAAATAAAACAATTTAATTATTTTAATATTTTACTGCTAAGCAATAGATTAAAAACAAACTTAGAAGTAGCATTATTTAAAGTCAAACAATATAATTAATAATTAAATATACTTTTTTACGACATTTTAATTTATTAATGCTCAAAGTCAAAAGGTGGAGATTTGCTAATTTTAGCAAATATCTCTAATGAAGATTAAAGAAACTAATTGGCTTATAGATTTGCAATCAGCCCTTAACTAAAAAGTTTATAAAATAGCCTGCAAAAACTGTAGAGCAAGATTAATTCAAATCAACAGGAGATCATTTCTGATTTTCAAAAAACCCATCCATTATTTAAGAGTATAAATTTATTTAAAACTGATTATTTTCTATAAAAATGTATGAACTATTTATTGCAGTTACTTTATATAACATCGAATGGTAACTCAATTACCTTCATCCACAAGTAATATTAGGACTACAAATTGGTTGTTTAAAGCCTAAATTTACTAATAAGACTAAGGTTACAGCAAGAAAAAATGGCTACCAAGATTAAGTACCACTAGAAACAGTTCAAGAAATTTGTAAGCATTAATTTTTTAAAAATTATCTTATGCTAATTATAAAAAAAACATACAATAAATAATAAATGTTAACATTGTAATTTTGAAGTTAATATAGAAATAAATTTTAAAACTTTTCACACTAGGAGAAAATTATTTGCAGACTCTATTAATATTTTTATAAATTTAATTGCTAAAACAAGTATTCTTGTAAACTTATAAGAACACCTTTATTAAAATGGAATGCTATCTTAAATTAAGTATATTTGCTATTGATTTTTACTTAATGTATGGAATGCAAAGAAAATAATTAAAATTATTAAATTTCTTTACTGACTCATGTAAATCTAAGATCAATTCATAATGAATGAATAGATGATTAATGTTAGAGTTATTGGAAATTACTTTTACCTAAATTATTAATATGCAAAGTTATAAATTACCCCAATTTATATGAAAACCGGAAATGACTTTTACTTAATTGTAGTGGAATTGTCGAAACACTTAAATAAAAATCACATTATCTGCCAAGATTATTTTTAAGTTCGCTTTAATTGAAGGTTGATAATTCATTATAGTACTAATATTATAAAAGTAAAAGTACAAAATATTATTTACATGATAGTTAAATTGCAACCCAGAATTATATAGTTATATACAGCAATAGTAGTTGAAAACCAATGTTAATCTTTAATAATTGCATTTTTTTTAAAAAAAATAATAATAATTTGTTTAAATGATGTTAACATTTCCTATATAATTAGTAATATTTGATTAATCATTGTATATTTGGAGCATCCAAGGTCTTTGATTTCAATAAAATATATTCAAGATATTTACTTCAAATACTTATGATAACTGATAAAAATATATTGATGATTACTTAGAAGATAGTTTTCAATGCTCATTAAATATCTGATGTTGAAAATAGATGTTGATATTTTTTCAGTGATTCAATTGGTATATCCACAGGAATGAAGAAATAATTTAATCTTGATGTTTATGGAGAATAAAAAGTAATAAGTATCATTAAAATGTTTATGGTATTATTTTTTTGTTTTTTTCTCATGTGTCATATCATCAGCCAGGAAGTAAACCCGCTATCCCAGGACAACTGCTTGTAAAGCAGCTGTCGCTGACCTCTAGACCACCAATGCTTGACAAAGTGTTTATGGTATTAGTTTTAAAGCAAAGAAAATTATAAAGGTTTAAAAATAATTCTGCAGATAAAAGTGTGAAATTCAAGTTTCTGTTTTTTTACTGAAAAAATATGAAGAAATCTTAGTTAATATGTTTTTATTATTATAATCTTCTGTGTATTTGGGGTTAATAGATGTTAAGCAATTGACTTGCTAATAAAATAAAAAATTCAAGGAATCGAGTGTTTAAAAGTGTATAATTAAGTTAAATTTAATCATAAGAAAGGTAAATTGTGAAGATTATTTATAAACTTTATTAAGTCATTTTATTTTATTTTTTTAATTGGCAAAACTGCAGTTATATGTATTGGTTATGTAAGTGGAATATCACTGTTAATATTATGAATTACTTTTGAGTCAATATTCACTATTTTAATTTCTACTTATTAATCTATGATTAGTTTCATTGTTTGATGTTTACACTTGTAATATAGACAGTGTTTATTTTAGGATTGTTATTGTTGCCATGTTGCTGATCGGAACTGATGTGTTGTTATGATTGTTATTTGTTTTATATCCAGGTTATCTTACATTAGGGTGTATGTCTTTTTACTCTATGTATTAATGTTAAATCATTATTGTGGGTAAATCACATAAATACTCGTAGACTTTGAGCTCACCAAGGTTTATACTGTTTTTCCAATAATTTTGTATATTTTCAAATAAAAGATTAATTGCCCCTTCTTCTCTATATCAATATGGGTGTTCCCAATAATTACAGATGGATATCAAACCACCATCTGTAGTCCATGAAATGACTATGGTATATGTTACTTACTTATTTGTCTTGGCTCATCACTATATTTGGATATGTTGCATGTGACATCAAACTTCATGCCATCAGTCCTTGATGGTTAAAAAGGTTGTCATGATAAAACCATCCTGAGTAAAGTAAGAGATATATCAGAATTGTGCCAGCACTAAACAGATGAACATATTGAATATGACAGTGTTAATTTTAAGTATTAATTTATAATACTGTATTATTTTGCTAATTTATTATTGACTCAAGGTGATATAAAATGTACATGCTATGCTTAGTGTTTACTGTTCTTAGTTAAGTTGCTAATAGATTAAAATTCTCAATGATATTACATGGAAGTTTGATTGTAGGATATTGAGTAACAAATTATAGATTTACAATACTACCATGCTAATTTCAGATAGGGTTAAACAAAATTACAGTTGATAAAATTAGGAAGTTGCTTAATTAAAACTAAACATGATGAAATACACATAGCCATTGATGTATTCAAAATATTCATAATCTGAATTGCATCTTGTGTTAAGTGTTGTCAACTTACCATTAGTTAAATTGTAACCTCATGATCATACCATTCATATTTATTTGGTATAAAATATTATAAACAAACATGTGATAGATATAAAGTCAGTAAATTGTAATAAGATGGAAAAATGTAGAATGAGATAGTGAGTGTAAATAATAACGATATTAAAATACAATGATGTATTATGATTTTGATCACATCTGAGTAGATCTTCTTTTAAGCCAATAAACATCACATTATTACCATTTTTTGTGCTTGCTTATAACTGTTATTAAACAGGCAAAACTCCCTACATGTATTGCCACTCAGTGCAAGCAAGAGTAATCAATGGATGCCAGAAGGCTTGTACATAAAAACCCCATCTAGTAACTACTTGTCCAATATACCCAGACTAGTTTCTGGCTTGTGGCTCCTCACTAATGAAGACCACAAGCCAGAAACTAGTCTGGGGATATTGGATGTAGATGGGGTTTTTATGAACAAGCCTTCTGGTATCCATTGATTACTCTGGTGTGCACTGAGTGCCTGTTTTTTTAGATTTTTGTTAATGTCAGAATCATTATAACAAAATTTTTTGTGTATGTATAGTTTTTTATTTATTTATAAATTTAATAAAATATTTTTTCATGTGTGTTTTTGTAAATATTAGCTGTATATAAATTTGTTTTGAAATTTTGTAAGTCATTGGTCAATTTATTTATTTTTCCAGCCACTTTCCATATTATTATTATTATTGCCATCATCGACATCATCATCATCACTACTTAGTAGAATTAGTTGTTTTTATTATTATTCAGTAGCTTATTAATAAAATTTTATTAAACATTTACATTATAGAATGCATAATATCATGATGATTGATTATAAATATTGTTAGTATCATGCATGAATGCTATTTTTAAATGATAGTTTCAAAATAAAATATTTAATTTTAAAAGTAGAATATTTTAATAATTTATAGGTCATAATCATTCGTTAAATTTGACGATGTTTATCAAGGACGTCAAAGTTAAATCATTATTGGATGACACTTTTATAGATTTAAACTTATTATTGTGATTATAATCAAAATATTACTTAATACTTTCTTTTAGATTATCTGATTATTAATACAATTGCTACGTTTACATTACCAGTATAGATCTGTTAAGTTATAATAAAATTAGAGTTTTATCTTTATTATCATTAGTACACATACACAGTGGTAAATACACAATAAAAAAGATACTTCCAAGACGAAAAACTAAATAATACAATAAACCTAGTAATAGCATGACTTTCTGAAGGCAAGAAAATATGTTAGGACTTTTGTCTCTAGACATATACAATAAAATGGGAATGAACCACCACAAATACAAACATAATCATGAGAAAAAATATCACTCAAGGAAAATAACAATATTGGAGGGAATAACTCTTTTCTCCAAATCAACAGCTAAAAATAAAATTTGCATACTTTGGAAATGTACAATGATTGGATAACATATACCACATATATGGAAGAGGAAGTAATTGTAAATCCTCAATAAACATAATGCTAAATTGATGCATAAAATATAGTTAGCAAATATGACTGAATAAATATAGTTTAAACAATTAAAAAGACAAGAAATATACATAATCTTTTATAAACATATAAGCAATTATTATAAAATATACTTCTCACAATAAGGAAGAAAGAAATACTCTAAAATAACATACTACCAAATCATTATATAGCATATAGTATTGTTAATAATATAAGTAAATCTCTGTCTGGCATGCTAGACAATATCTTGTAAAAGATTACAAACAAAAAATAATAATATTTAAAATAGCCTACAATGATAATAACTTATAAATCTATGATTTAAACTGAAAGCATAAAATTCTACCACCCCCCTTATATATATATATATATATATATATATATATATATATATATATATATATATATATATATATTACAGTTCTTGATCTTGCACCGCTTCTGGTTAATAGCAAATAAATTTAACAAGTAATTATGTTTTTCCAAATCTTGGAAACATAATTTAAAAAGCACATTTGCATTGACAATTTTTTTTATAAAGACTTCATATATACACACACAAAAAGTGTTAATAAATTCCTGGCCATTATTTTGCAATTCAACAAACATATAATTGACTGGACAGACTCAACATTTCCTAGAACCTTACTCTGGTTTTTCATCATATTTAAGGCAAATAATTATTATTCTACTATATCAATTAATTACATACTCTTTTTTTCTAATTTAAGCAGCATTTTTCAAGCATAAAATTCAATACAGCAGTTTGTATATAAGTATTTTTTTCCAATAGGTAAAATATCTAATATAGTAGTTTGTCACACATAACTTTTTTATAACTAAGAAAAATTTATGTACAAAACATTCAAGTACAATGCAGTTTAGTCAAAATACTTTTATATAGTGGTTTGGTCATAAATTACTTCTCTACATTTAAACAGATTTGAAGTAAATATTTAAATATAGTCATTTTAAAAAAAGAAAACTTCTATTAATTATTTAGCACTTAATAGAATACATAAATTTTATAATAGTAATCTTTCAAAATTAGAAGCATTTAGACCATAAGTGAGAGCATAATTAATTTACTAAGCATTTTTTTAATTCAAGACAATAAATAAATAATTAATTATTTATGATAATAAAATGTCATTAGTATCCAAAACAAATGATTTTTTTTTCTGAATAATTAGTTCCTTTAAATAAATTTATTCAAGACAATCTATTAAAGGTAGTACAACATTTTAAAAGTTTCTATCAATTATTATTATCTACATGAGTTATAAAATTAATGTTAAAACTGTTATAGTTAATGTTGTGGTAAACTACCAATAATTTTTTTTAAAATAAGAAATTTAAATAGTTCATAATAAACATAGGACTTAAGTAATAGTTCTTAAGGGAAATAGAATAAATTATGTGAGATACCTGTGATGTGGTAGTTTTGTAGAATAATGCCTTATTCATCAGTAGACAATTAGTTAACATACTTTCATTTCAAATTTTTCCTTCAATATTGCAAATTTAAATTTTCACTTAACTTGGGTTAGAAAACTCAGCACCTAATAGAATTTTTTAAGTACTCATTTTACTTTGGAAGAAAAAAAAAGAACTTATTCAAAAAATATAAAATGATACTTTTAGTTTTAATTATCAAAGTTTTAATTTTTTATTAGTTTTTACAGAGCTGAGAAACAAAAGAAAATCATAATTTCTTTCTAAATTAACATGCGTATGTGCCTAACATCAATTATTTTTGTTGACTGGGAACATCATTCCCTCTTAATTTTTCCAAATTTAAATTAACATTCAATTAGCATCAATGGTCTGAATCTAAAAATAGTAACAATTTAAGTATTTACTAAACAATCAGACAAACATGATAGTTTAGGAATGTTAATAGTTATCAAAGATACAAATTAATTACAAAATTATATTGTTAAAATAAAATAAAACATAAATATTACCTAATTTTATTAACTCCTTTAAACTTTTTTAAATTATATTAATGAATAAATGTAAAAGTTCACCAATGTTTTATTTAATTTTTGATTAAATAATAATATTCTAGAATAATATTCAATATCCTAAAATAAAGAAATATTACCATTAATAAATAAAAAATAAAATTACCAATACATGCATATTCATACACATGTAAAATTGTCACATATTTTTAAAATAATTAATTTAACTCTTTATTTTAAATAGCAATAAACTAATTACCTATTTTTCAAACCAACTAATTTAGTTTAATCTCTAATTTCAATTTTAATGATACTGGTTTAACAAATGGATTGATTATTGTTAAAAACTAGTTCAAATAGAATACTTTATTTTAATTATGAGAACTACACATTAACTTTCAACATTAAATTAATTTTAACTAGTATTATTGTTGATTCAGGCACCAAACTACATTTACTAAATTGTGTTAGAATAATCTAATCTGTAATATTATTAGCTACTCTTTTAGATTTAAATTATTATAACTATTTTAATTAAAAGTTTGGAGTATTCTAGCAAAATAATAAAGTAAAATACAATATATATTCATGACAGAAATACTTTAAATAATTTATTATTTAGATTTTCCTATGCTTATTTAATCTTAATTAATGTGATCAGAAAAATAGTTTAATTTAATGAAATTTTCCCCATATAATTTTGTTTATTTTATTAAATATTGACAATAAATGAAATATCAGTTTTCTTGGCAAAACATATATATATATATATATATATATATATATATATATATATATATATATATATATATATATATATATATATATATATATATATATATATATATATATATATATACATTACAAGCATAAGGCTAAACTAGTCAATATATAATCAAAACTACCCCAAAACCAAAATTAAACAAGACCAGCATAAAAATAATATTAAAACACAACCTAAGGTTTCACTGCTACAAGCAGACTTCTCAGGTGTAAAGAACTACAAAAACTACACAATATATATAATATTAAAAACTACCCACAAATCCATTCACTTTCCATCCACCCTTAATATTAAAAGAACTCTTAAATAAGTTAATTGCTTCAGAATAATAAATTTTCAATCATAAAGTCTCTTTAATTCTTCTTTTGATTTCATTTCTCTCAAAGAAGACAACCTTAGTTTCATCAAAATCAATAGTGTGGCCTGTATCTTTTTCATGGACATACAAAGCAGAACTAAGATATCTATTTTTAACTCTACTTTTATGAACCTTTAATATTTCATTTAAACTTAAACTACTCTGACCTATGTAAACCTTCTTACAAATAAACAAAGAATAAAATATACTACACCAGGAATAGTCTTTCTATCAAAAACTTCTTTTGTATTATTTAATAAATTATTCAATGTAACACCCCTTTTCCATGCAATTTTCTTATTTCCAAACAATTTACTATTTCCACACACACTTTTATAAGAAGACAATTTAAATGGCAAAGAAATAAAATCATGTTTTTCTTTAAGCTTTACATCCTTACAAATACTACTATTAAATAAAATCCTTTAACAAATTTATCAGAGTATCCAATACTTAAGTAATCTTTATAAAATTGATATTTCTGAAACAAAGCTACCCCACTAGAAATATTTAATTTAATATTCCTATGACAATAATTTCTTAAAACAGCTACTTTATGAAATACAGACTGATAGCTATCAGGTTTAATTATAGATCTTAATTCTTTACTTTTAACTAAATGGCTGCACAATAAACAATTAGTTTCTACATTTCTAATCACCAAAAGATCTAAAAATTTTAACTTACCAAAATCTAACCCCCTCCTTCTAACACAAATTTTATGGAAGAGGTAATTATTATTAAAAAAGAATTGTTTATATGTAAAATTATTTGTCAGATATGTTGATGATTGTTTATTTGTAGTTGAGAATGATAAATTGAAGGAATTTGTAAATGAGTTTAATTGTTTTGATCCTTCTATAAAATTTGTGTTAGAAGGAGGCGGGTTAGATTTTGGTAAGTTAAAATTTTTAGATCTTTTGGTGATTAGAAATGTAGAAACTAATTGTTTATTGTGCAGCCATTTAGTTAAAAGTAAAGAATTAAGATCTATAATTAAACCTGATAGCTATCAGTCTGTATCTCATAAAGTAGTTGCTTTAAGAAATTATTGTCATAGGAATATTAAATTAAATAATTCTAGTGGGGTAGCTTTGTTTCAGAAATATCAATTTTATAAAGATTACTTAATCACATTCATATCGGCTTTTTTTCAAACCAAATTGAGCAAACGCATTTTGCGAGTGTTAAATAATAAATGAATAACCTTGACCCATACAAGATATAGAATTTATGCAGCAATAAAAGGAATACTCTTACTTCCATGACTCAAATATTTATATATGAGCAAATCTGAAGTACTGGCACAGAAGGTGTGACTATAGAACAGTCACTTTGAATTACTATATATAACTTATGAATGAATGACACCGATGAAATTTACTAGAATTTACTGAACATCATTCCAACTGAAATTAATCATATATATAAATCAGCATTTATTTTTTATAGCATCTGTATACAATTGTAATCACATTCATATCGGCTTTTTTCAAACCAAATTGAGCAAACGCTTTTTGCGAGTGTTAAATAATAAATGAATAACCTCTGACCCATACAAGATATAGAATTTATGCAGCAATAAAAGGAATCCTCTTATTACTACGACTCAAATATTTATATATGAGCAAATCTGAAGTACTGGCACAAAAGGTGTGACTATTGCTGCATAAATTCTATATCTTGTATGGGTCAGAGGTTATTCATTTATTATTTAACACTCGCAAAAAGCGTTTGCTCAATTTGGTTTGAAAAAAAGCTGATATGAATGTGATTACAATTGTATACAGACGCTATAAAAATAAATGCTGATTTATATATATGATTAATTTCAGTTGGAATGACGTTCAGTAAATTCTAGTAAATTTCATCGGCATCATTCATTCATAAGTTATATATAGTAATTCAAAGTGACTGTTCTATAGTCACACCTTCTGTGCCAGTACTTCAGATTTGCTCATATATAAATATTTGAGTCATAGTAATAAGAGGATTCCTTTTATTGCTGCATAAATTCTATATCTTGTATGGGTCAGAGGTTATTCATTTATTATTTAACACTCGCAAAAAGCGTTTGCTCAATTTGGTTTGAAAAAAAGCCGATATGAATGTGATTACAATTGTATACAGACGCTATAAAAAATAAATGCTGATTTATATAAAGATTACTTAAGTATTGGTTACTCTGATAAATTTGTTAAAAGTATTTTATTTAATAGTAATATTTGTAAGGATGTAAAGGTTAAAGAAAAACATGATTTTATTTCTTTGCCATTTAAATTGTCTTCTTATAAAATTGTGTGTGGAAATAGTAAATTGTTTGGAAATAAGAAAATTGCTTGAAAAAGGGGTGTTACATTGAATAATTTATTAAATAATACAAAAGAAGTTTTTGATAGAAAGACTATTCCTGGTGTAGTATATTTTATTCCTTGTTTATTTTGTAAGAAGGTTTACATAGGTCAGAGTACTTTGAGTTTAAATGAAAGATTTAAGGTTCATAAAAGTAGAGTTAAAAATAGATATCTTAGTTCTGCTTTGTATGTCCATGAAAAAGATACAGGCCACACTATTGATTTTGATGAAGCTAAGATTGTCATCTTTGAGAGAAATGAAATCAAAATGAGAATTATAGAGTCTTTATTATTGAAAATTTATTATTCTGAAGCAATTAACTTATTTCAGAAGCAATTAACTTATTTAAGAGTTCTTTTAATATTAAGGGTGGATGGGAAGTGAATGGATTTGTGGGTAGTTTATTAATATTATATATATTGTGTAGTTTTTAAAGTTCTTTACACTTGAGAAGTCTGCTTGTAGTAGTGAAACCTTAGGTTGTGTTTTAATATTATTTTTATGCTGGTCTGGTTTAATTTTAGATTTGGGGTAGTTTTGATTATATATATATATATATATATATATATATATATCCATATATATATATATATATATATATATATATATTTGGAGGTCTTGGTAAAGCTCCATCTATTGATCATTAATACAAACAATAGCAGGTTTTTACGTATATAAAACTTGTTTTGTTTTTCATAAATGTACCTTAAAGTTTTCTTGCAATGATATAGATTGCAGAAGCTTTGATTATGTGGAGAAAATGAACTGTTATCAGAACCACATAGCTATCTAGTTTGATAGGCTGAGTTTGAAGACATTTAGGTGTCTAAAAAATTCATGCTTGCAAACTGATAGAAACGTTTTGCATAAACGCTTGGAGTTAATATTTAGGTTTAGTTTCTAACTCCTATCCCTTCACTGATGAGAGCAAATCAGCTGATCTGAGGGTGGAGCAAAATGAAAGAGACAGTGAATATTGACTCTGACGTTTAGGTAAACAAATACACTTGTTTGGAGGTCTTGGTAAAGCTCCATCTATTGATCATTAATACAAGCGATAGCAGGTTTTTACGTATATAAAACTTGTTTTGTTTTTCATATATATATATATAAAGAGAAGTTATAAGCAGATAACATCTTCAAGATGCCACAATGTTTCTTTGAGCCATAAGACACTGGTATTTCATTTCAGATTGCACAATTTGCTGCCAAGATTGGCATTATTCACAACTTAATCTACAGCTAATAAAATACCTACTTTCATCTTTATTCATATTAGCCACTACACCATTCTATATCTTCATGATATTGTCTAATTACTTGTCCCAATAATATATGACATTAAAGGTCTATATCCTATTGTCATCATACTAGTCTCCAAAAAAACACACCACATTTCCACTCTTAATAATCTTTGGCCAATTTCTATGGGTATACTAGGAATTAAAGTATTAGAGAAGATGATTAAATGTTAAATAAAACTGCATGTACTTCTCTTGATCTCAAATGTCAAGTTTACTAAGACAGGATAATCTAGGAGCAAAAGATATGTTTCCATTGCAATTAAGCGCAACATTCAAGCTACATCTTATTCAATCTCTATTAATCTCCTAATTGATATGTTCATTGATATCACCATCTCCCCACTCTGATATATCTAATTACCAACCTACTGCTTAATGGAGAGATCTATATCATTCATCCTTCACACCTACTGAGTCTATGTCATAAGGACTCATACCACTATTTTTCATTTTATATGTTAATCCACTTATAAAAGACATACATTAAAAGATTGTTAGCATCCACATTTTCACACACTCAGCAACTTATCCAATGTAATTGCAGACATGGATGATATCATCTCTCTTGACTCTTGAAAACAATTGGTCATACTTCAAAACATAATGAATACACCTCTATATATAAATTTCAATTTGAACAAATTCATACCCATGGTTCATGTACATAAGAATATCATGCACTCAAATATTTCAGGGCAAACATAATTCCTTTCTTGGTATTACTTTTTACATGATAAATCTTACAATATAAAATAAGCTTCATAACACTGCTACTCAAATTACTAATTCTCTAACTAAAGCTTACCTCTCTTTATCTCAAAGTTTAGCTATTTAACCTTCTTATAATTATTAGAATTACATAATATTTCCCACAATATCAAGTTATCCAAGTCATTCATCACCACTATTACCTCATATTGCAATAAGTTACTGCAGGTCAGTAAGATCATAACAATTTCCCACAAAGAATTAGCTGACCCACCTATTCATAATTGTCTGGGTCTTCACAACATTCAAGTATTTTATACTTAAAAGGTTTTCAACATCATTGTGTCAATTACACAGTAATCCCCATCTTCTGAACTTCATAACTTCTAAGTCTTGCCCATTCTGCTCAAAATTATAGCTGTAAAATGACCTTCAGTAATACCAAATACACATACTGGCACACATATAGCATACTACATCTGAATTCTCATACGATTATCCACTTTTTGCATGATAAATATTAATAGTCATCAACTCCTTTATCATTTTAAGAAATGGTTTCTGGAACCAAAATTTTTGATTTTCTCCTTCATTTTAACCTTCATGCCCTGCCTACATCTTATTATTATGAAACTGTACCAAAGCATTGATCCATTCTGCCCTCCACGTCACATGGTAGAAAAAACACAGAAACACTTTTTAATGAACATCAAGCTTTCAATCACATCCACCAGATCATCTCAGACACCAACAATTTGGAATATTCATTCAACAGCTAATCCAATCCTATCTTTACAAGCAGATATCTTCATCATATTTGTCTTTTGGTATACCCTTTGCACCCTCATTATTGGCAATAATACCAGATGGCATCTGTCTACTTTTCTAAATAAACTAAACCAATTAAAACATGAGACTTAAACATAGCATTTCCAGATACTTTTGCAGCCACCCAGTCACTTATAAGATAATCTTATAATTTTTGAAAGGATCACACAATTCACAATTCCAACACAATGTTTATCATTCTAGTAACATATACCTATTTGCCATTAATTCCTTGGATTATCTTTCCTATCACACTTGCCTGCCCAACTTTTCATCTTTGTCTTTTTCCAAACTGCCAGTAATTTTAGTAAATTACAAACAATCAAACAGTCATTGTGCACCAGTTCTTAACATGAACAACAGTTAAGTATTGATTGTATATTACCATAGGAACTCAACTATATGTTTAAATGCATAATGATTTCCACACAATCCAAGGTTTTCCAGATTTTTGCAACATTACTTTGAACTTAAAAACTTTTTACAATTATTTATTTTCAAGCATGGATTGCCCATGTAGCAATTTTTGTAAAAAATCTTTTGTAACTATTTTTAAATGAATAATGATTGTTGTTGAAGCATAATAATAACATCACCATCATCAACAACAACAACAACAATAACAATAATGATGATGATGATGGTAATTATAACGAGATAACATGACTATTAAATTATGGATGAGACACAGCATTATGTACATAAATAATATAAATTCACAGAAAATTATGAATTCATTATAAGTAATTGAAAAATCAAAAGTGACATTATGTAAGGAGTATGCACTACATATTTTAACTATAAAAACAATAATAATCTGAAAAATATAATAATTATAGTGATTCTTATAAATATTTTCTACCAATTCTAAATTTTTTATAGAGCTATGGTAATATTTGCATATGCTTGTACTGTAACAAATGTATTTAACTCATTTACATTTTCAAATTTTTTTATAGTTGACATTATCTATAGCCAACAGGCCTATTTGGACTTAAAATGGAAAATATTTAGATAGTATTATAAAAATTAAGATAATATTGGTACATTATCTATTAATGTATATATGTGTATTTATGATAATGATTTTGTTATCACAACACTTCTTTTATTACTTTTTAATGGCCAAAACAATCATCTATTTATTGGTATTATTAGTTGTATGCTATTAAAAGTATTTTCTTTGGTTTAGCTCAAAGCACGAATGTTTAAAAGATATGCCTTTGAGTTTCTGTATAATGACCTAGGTAAAAGCTATTGATAAGCCTTTCAGTTTCATGTAATCCATTTAAACTTTAAAAATTGCTTTAAATAAATCACATAATATGGTTGTAGAATGTCTGAATTAGCCAAAATATCATTTTTGTTTTTATATTTAAAACTTCCATTCTATTAAAAAATTTTGTTACATAAATGTAGACACTTCACCATCAATGACTAGGATTATTTTATTAATAAACATCTTATTCAAATTAGATTACAAAAATGTAATACCAATGTATGTCTAAAATGTTACTGCTGAAACAAAGATTTCTTAAAGAATAATATATTGATTTGCAAATCATTAAATAATATATCTGACTCAGTAGTAACTGCAAAGAGCTATAAGGCTTTTTAATTTATAAAATATTCTAGTAAATTTGGTTTATAGTATATTACTATAAAAAGAGGTGACATCATGAAAAGTATAGAAAAGTTCTATCAAAAATTATATAGCAAAAAAGAACAAGGAAAAGTATCTCCTACAACTACTACATCTTTTGAATTGCCCAGAATTTTAATTAAAGAAGTGAGACATGCAATTAAATTTATAAAGAAGAGAAAAGCTTTAGGTAATGATGGAAATATAATCGATATCTTAAAAAAAGCAGGTGACAAAATATAATTTTTTTTGGCAAAGTTATATATATACAAATGTTTAAATAATAAAGATATACAAGATGATTGAAAGAGTAAAGTATTAATATTAATATTAAAAAAGGTGATAAAGAAGATATTAGAAATTACAGACCTATCAGTCTTTTTTATGAGTATAATTAGAACTTGTCTAATGCAAACTTTGGATATTAACCAACCAAAAAACAATCTGGATTTGAAACTAGTTTTAGTACAGTGGATCACATCCAAGTATTGATGGAAGTTATAAAAAATACCAATGAATGTGAACTGTTATTATGCTTTGAATTTGTAGATGAGGAAAATTATTTGATTTTTTAAGAATATCTTCAGTGATTAAATCTTTAGATCATCAAGGTATAGACTCAGGATATTGGCTACTCAGAATAATATTTTAAAAAATGCAACAGCACCAAGTAGATTACATAATGATACTAGGAAGATTAACATTGAGAAGGGTGTATAATGGGATGACTCCATATCTTCAAAACTTTTTACTGCAGTTTTCCAAAAGCATTTTGTGGATTAAAATGGGAAGTTAAAAGAGTAAAAGTAAATGGTGATTATTTAAGTCATTTAGATTTTGCAGATAATGTAGTTGTTTTTGTAAATAAGGTTTTAGATGTTTAAAAAATGTTGCAAAAGTTATAAGATGAAAGTAACAAAGTAGGATTAAAAATAAATGATAAAAAGACTAAAGTAGTGTTCAATGCATTTTCTCAAAAGATGAAAATAAAAATTGATAATGATGAGTTAAAAAGTTAACAACTACAAATAACTTGGTGAAATTATTACTACAGATGAAACACAATAAATGTCATTAATCATAGAATTAAACCAGATTGGAGAGTTATTAGTAAAAATAACTTAAAATTTAAAGGAAATATGTTTCTGTGTTTAAAAAGACAGGTTTATATTAAATGTGATTTGCCATTTTTTACTTACTGATCTGAAACTTGGATACTTAACAAAAGACTAATACATAAATTTTAGAGTACTTAACAAACTATGGAAAGGTGCATGTAAGGACTAACAAGAAGAGATTAAATTACATGGGTGAGAGACCAAACAAGTGTTATTGATATCACTGAAATGATGAAGAGACTGAAATGGAGTTGGGTTAAACATATTTCTAGAAAGTATGATAATAGATGGATAGTTGAAATCTTAAACTGGATTCCAAAAGATCATGTGAGATGGGTGGTGAAAAAATAAAGTGTGCTGGAGTCACATGGAAAAGATTGGATATAGATTGGAAAAGTTGGATTGAGTGTGGAGACACTTTCATCCTGCAGTGGATTGATAATTGTTGAAAATGATGATGATATATTTATACAGTATTTTAGATTAAGACTCATAGTCACTGCATAATAAATATGGTAAAATGCTCTATAACGTAACATAAGGTTAGAGTATTTTAAAAATATTTATTGTACAGTTGTAAAAATCTATCTATCTATCTATCTATCTATCTATCTATCTATCTATCTATCTATCTATCTATCTATCTATCTATCTATCTATCTATCTATCTATCTATCTATCTATCTATCTATCTATCTATCTATCTATCTATCTATCTATCTATCTATCTATCTATCTATCTATCTATCTATCTATCTATCTATCTATCTATCTATCTATCTATCTATCTATCTATCTATCTATCTATCTATCTATCTATCTATCTATCTATCTATCTATCTATCTATCTATCTATCTATCTATCTATCTATCTATCTATCTATCTATCTATCTATCTATCTATCTATCTATCTATCTATCTATCTATCTATCTATCTATCTATCTATCTATCTATCTATCTATCTATCTATCTATCTATCTATCTATCTATCTATCTATCTATCTATCTATCTATCTATCTATCTATCTATCTATCTATCTGTCTGTCTGTCTGTTTATTAAAGCATTGGAGGTATTCTACTATTATATATGATATACCTGGTGCTCAATTTCAGAAAATATAAATTAGGAAGAATAAAACAGTTATCTCAAAACAAGTAAATCAATAGCTACTAAATTATGAAATAAATTCAATAATAACATACTTTTCAATAAAACAATTGAGTCACAAACTTCTTAAAGAGATTATATATAAGAGTATTTTTATAAAAAAAAAATAATAAAAATTTTATCTATTATTTCTTTTTTAACATTTAATTGTTAATTAGTTTTTTTATATAAATTTTTAGTCAATCAATATAAATTAATTATCATCAATATGAAACAAATATTCAATAAGGAATAAATTCTAAACAGTCAAATATTACTTACAATAAATCAAGTCACAATCAATAATAACTATTAGCAACAATACTTATAAACACTAAATTAAATCTCCAATTACTCATTATTTGAGAAGTTCCTTTCTTCAAAACAATTGAAAAAAGTAAGTCTTCTCTCCCAAAGCATTTTACTTAAATCAATTTCTTCTGATAATTCAGACATATATTACATTTCAAAAACCTAGATCTCTTGTGAGTAAAATATTGCTATATTATTGAAATTAATTAAAAATTATATATCATTATTTATGAAATTGATTATTTTATCTTTATAGATTAAATATCAAGTTATTTTATCAGTTTCATAAATATTTAAACTATATAATATTTGTCATTTAGAAAAAAAATATAAACTAATAAATGTAAGTTTGTTTAGACATATTGAACAAGAGGCTAAAGATATTGGAAATGTCATATGTGTCTGGGCCTTTTGAAGTGATTTTAGTCAAAATACCACATTAAACAGGTTTATATTTTTAAACAAATTAACTCCTTTTTAAAACTTGTTTTTTATATGCCTATAATCATGAAAAAAAAATCCAATGTTTCGACTATTTTATATATCTTTTTTAAGGTACACTAAAATAAAATAAAATAATATATATATAACAAATAACACATATTCCAAAAATAAAAATAAAAATAAAATAAAATTAAAAATTACAAAATATATTCATAACCAAAAATTTACCTTATCTCACTCCCTTTTCCTATTACAAACAATCACAACTTAAACACAAACAATTTCCCTTTAAAAAAAAAAAAAATCTATATATATATCCTTTAAAACATTTAATTAAAAACCTATTATTTGCTTTTCTGTTTTTCTATTAACAACCTATTTAATTCTGGTTTTATTTCATGATTATAGTCATATAAAAAACAAGTTTTAAAAAGAAGGAGTTAGTTTGTTTTATTTCTATATTGGATATTTATGAACTATTTTGAAAAGAAGAACTGTGTGCTTGATGTATTAAATTATTTGTTTACATTTTTCTATATTTTTGAAAAATGGTTGCCCTTTAGTAGAAAATAATTAGATAGAGATTTAGTTCAAAATTTATTAAAGAAATAAAAAAAATTGAGTAGGTAAAGTATTGATTTATTTAACCTATGAAAGTCAAGATTTTTAAAATTTCATACTTCATTTTTATAATATGATTGTTAAAGTTTACATGGCCAATTATATCAATATTTAAGTTTTAAAATATTACTTGTTTAAAAATGCCACTTATTATTCAATATTTATTAAATTTATTTCAGTTTTGTACTAACTATTTATATTTGAACTTATTCTACAAAATATAGAATAAAACATTAGATTACATTTTTTTATTGCAACCAGAAACTTATTAAAGATTATGACTTATTTTTCCTTTAGTTGTAGGATTATTTAAATGCTAAGCTTATCAATTTCCCAGTGTAATGGCAGTTTTAGAAAATAAAGTCATTCCACACACGACATATTTTTATTGATTACATCCAATTTATTAAGTTTAGTTTTTTAAGATAAAAAATAGGGCACAATGAGTTTCCACTGCACCATAAATTTGACTACTATTGTAATAAGCATCAGAAAAATGCTAATTTTTCAAGCATTGGTGGTTGAGAGGTCAGTGACAGCAGCTTTACAAGCAGTTGTCCTGTGTTAGCGGGTTCGCTTCCTGGCTGATGCTATAACACATTAGGAAAAAAAAGCTAATTTGTTTATATATTTTAGATTGCAAATTCATAGATGGAAAATCATAAGAACTGCTTTTTCTTTACTTTTTAAGGAGTTGAAAAGGGAAAGTGTTCTACATTTTTCTGCTTTTTCATTAAATATCTATCTCTATAATGATTATGCAGTTAACTGATTATCATGTTTTTTTTTTTTTTTGCAAAAAAATGTTTTTATTAGACAGGAATATCAATAATTTTATAATGTTAATTTATGTTGTTGACTTATTTTTTCAATATCTATGATTAAGGAAAAAAATGACTGAACAATTGTATTTATAAAAAAATATCTAATTGGTTGTTATAAAAAATATCATGTAAGAAATAGATGGTGATTGGTTTGAAATCAAGATTGTTCTAAAAAATAATGGACCGTGATTAGGTCAAAAACCTAAGTGTTTGATAAAAGGTATTATTCCTTACCTAGTTGTTGAAAAGTATAGTCAAGTATTATTCCAACTTCTGAAAAAGACAGTAGGAGAATAAATTATTTCTGACTTAGCTGTTGAAGAGAGAGGAGTCAATTCTTAATCTGGCTGATAAAGAAGAAAGAAGCAGCAAACTTTATCAAGATGTTGCATAATACAGAAAAAATCATAAGTAGACTATTGCACAGAGTAACAGAAGTTTTAATCAAGCATTTAGTATATTATAAATTTAGTCAGAAAATGATTTGTACTACAAAACCATGTGTTCAACTCATCTAAAAGCTAGCCATCATATTTCTTCATGTGACCTGCCTTTACTAAAATAAAATGTAGAAAAGCCACCCCCTAATGTAATCTGTAACCCCTATGTTCACCCAAGAATATGCATCTCTCTGTTAGACTCACCTGGAAAATTTATTAAAAGAAAATGGATAAAATTTTGCTGTTGTTAATCTGGAAATAAAATACTGCACACTAGAAAGAGGACAAATTAATGTTCATGTATAGAAGCCTTCAAAAAGAAAACTGAACTGGAAAGACTGCAAATTATAATTGCAAAAAAAAAACTTCACAGGAAAAAAATAAAACTATGGTTGAAGGTATTTTCTGAGTGTGCACATTATATTTTTATTAATAGAGAAAAAAAAATTATATAAAAGTAATAACCTTTTTTGTAGCAATTGATAATTTTAAACATTTTCATTAAGTTAATGTTTTCAAATTGTTAAACATATTTTTTTAAAAACTTAAATGTTTTTTGTGAAATATTATTTTTTCTCATAATAACTTATTATAAGGTTAATTAAGCTATTCCAAAAACTGTTATGTTTGATTTTGGAAATGTTGTTTTTCCAACTCTTAGTTATTTTAAAGAAATAACTTAAATAAAAGTAAATATATGAATAAAAATCAACTGATTGCTTATAATTTTTATGAAAGTATATTTGTTCATAAATGTTTAAAATTTTATACTATTGTGTCATTTGTTTATTGTTAATCAATTAGTTACTAAATACTTGTTTAAATTTTTTTTTTAATTTTAATTTCTTTATTTTATTCAATTCCTGTTTCATATTTTGTAATTTGTATAACTTTATTTCATGACAACTTAGTTTTCTTGGATTTTTTTAAATGATCTTAATAAAACTATGTGCTTATAATAGAGAAAATTATAAATTATTTAAAATGATTTATAATAAGCAGCTTTATTTATTTATCTCTTAATCACAAAAAAATATTTATAGAGTTTTTGTTTGCTGAGCAAGATTTGTATATAAGTTACATAAAGTAGGGGTTTATGTTTAGTATTATGGATATCAGTAGATAATGATTTCATTACATCTCTAATCCTCGATTGGTGCAAATGTATATCCTTTAACCCTTAAACCGCTAATTAAATCATTGGTTGTATGAGATAAAAATCAAATCTTTTAATTGGCCAACTCACAAACTGAAGACAAAGCCTATTGTTAAAACATATTCGTCTATAATATTAAATTCAACTCAGATACGTTTATAAAAAGTATATAATTAATTTTTCAGGTCATGAAGAAAACGAAAGTTCTTTCAAAAATAAATTGCTATTTATTTATTCTAAGATATTCTATATCGGCAACATAAAAGTTATAATGTAAACAAAAAGATCGACTTTTACGTTATAGAAAAGTAAATATTTCTTTTTACTACATCTTCAATATATTTACTTAAATCTTCAATATTTTTCAGAAAATAATTTTGCACACGTATTATTCTCTCTGAAAATTATGTTTAATTTCCATAAATATTATTTAATAATAATTTAAATCGTATTCGAAATGAAAATCTCAGCGTTTTTCTTTATTTTCTTTGATCAGGCAGTTTCTTTGTTCTTTCCAGCCAATCAGAATGTCTTTTTCGGCTGAGAGCATGCTAAGAACCAATCACAAATAATGTTCCTTCTTTGTTTAGGTTTAAAATGCGTTTTTTTTTATTTTTTACTTCTAAAATAAATCGGAAGATGTCACCATCGTACAGAACTTTTAAAAACGAATTAAATACGTATTTAACGAATTTTATCGTATAAAAACGAACTAAGTTAGAGTGATTTTAGGTGTCGACGAGGAGTCTCGTCGAGCGCGGGAAAAGGGTTAAAGGCCATGAACTAAATTTTATTCTATTCACTATTTCTTTAGAAATTTATTTTATAGTTGGCAATTCCATTATTTGCATTTAGTAGCCAGAGCATTGATGATAGACAGGATGTTTTATAGTATATTGACATTATTTGACTTAGGGTTGTATTTTGATGGAATAGCACTTAAGTATGTGCATTCAGATAATTCTTGTCTGTATTCCTACTCTAGTTTTGGCAGAATCACTTTCCAATACTGACCAAGATTGACTGTTGATTTTTTTTATTGTTGATCATTTATAATGATGAATGATTATTACTTTTGAAAAATGCTGGTAAGCTTATACTTAGTTCTGTGCCAATTTTTCATGCTCATTTCTTTTATATTAATTTTATATTTTGTTTATTTGGGGATAATGAAGGTTTTCCATCTTTTCATAATTTAGCCTTAATTTTCTATACTGTTACATATATATATATATATATATATATGTAACAGTATAGAATATATATATATATATATATATATATATATGGCTGCAGAAAAAAGTTTGCTATTAACTGAAAGGAGACCCTTTGATTCCTCTTGGAGGCCTTAAAAAAACCGAGCAGGGCAAATTCCTAATGTCCACTCCATACATTCTTGTTGTTGCAGCTGTAATTACTATGTGATTATTCATATAGTATACAAACATGGATGGGCTGCTCACCAACATGCATTATCCAGCATGGCAAGGAGGCTGTAAAGTCACCAACCAAGGCAGCAGTTGATGACCGAAGGTGGAGGGTGCTAAGAATCCCCATGATTGCGGACTCAGGCTGGCATTTGATGATGGCTTTTTTATTTCGGTACTTACAACTGCAGATCACTTTCAAGTGAAGGAAGATTGCAAGAGTTAGAAGAAGAACTCTCTTATATTAAATGGGACATTATTGGACTTTGTGAAGTTAGAAGAAAAGGTGAAAAAACAATTGACTTAAAAAGTGGACATATACTCTACTATAAAGGCACAAATATTAGAAATACAAGTGCAGTAGGATTCATTATAAACAAAAAATGGAAGAATAACATTGTGGATATTGATGGTGTATCAGATAGAATGGCAAGAATAGTTTTACAACTTAATAGTAGATACCAAATGCATATAATTCAGGTTTATGCCCCAACAAGTTCTCATAGTGATGAAGTTATAGAAGATTTTTATATGGATGTTCAAAAAGTTTTTGATCAGTGTAAACAACATTTTAAAATTGTTATGGAAGACTTTAGTGCTAGAATTGGTAAACAAATAAAAGATGAAAATGCTGTACATAATTTTGATTATGATAATAGAAATGAGAGACGACATAGACTTGTGGAGTTTGCAGAAAAAGAAAAACTTTATATTATCAATTCTTTTTTTGAGGAAAATGTTAAAAGGAAATGGACATGGAGGCATCCAAATGAAGGTACAGCAGAATTGGATTATACTTTGACTAACAGAAAATACATATTTCAAGATTGTAATGTTCTTAATAAATTTAACACAGGAAGTGATCATCGATTAGTAAGATGTAAGATACATGTTATTGCAAAACTAGAGAGACAAAAATTATTAAGAAAAAACAATATTTACAGGTGATATTCCTAATTTTCAGAAACATTTTAATGAATTTAAATTACAACTTACAAATCGGTTTTAAGTATTATTAGATTTTGAGCATGATTCAGATTTGAATGACATTAATAGGAAAATAAGTGATACACTTTTAAAAACTCCAACAAAGATAGCTGGTAGAAAAAAGCAGCAATTAATCAATAAAATATCTACTGAGACTAGAGAATTTATGAAGAAAAAAAGAAATATGAGGATATACAACAATGATGCGTTAAAAAAGATTGAGTATCTCGAATTTTGTAAAATGGTGCAGAAAGGAGTTGAAAATGATATAAGAAAGTATAATTGTGAACTAGCAAGGAAAGCTGTAGAAGAGAATAAAAGTCTAAAGAATATAAAACAAAATTTTAGTTTTGGTAGGAAATTTATATCTGGAATAAGAAAAAAAGATGGCATTATTACTAAAAAGAGGGATGATATCATGAAATGTGTAGAAGACTTCTCTCAAGAATTATATAGTAATAAAAAACAAGTGCCTCTTATACCTATTATATCTTCTGAATTGCCCAGAATTTTGAATGAGGAAATAAGACATGCAATTAAATTTATGAAGAAAAGGAAGGCTCCAGGTATTGATGGAATTATAATTGATATATTAAAAGAAGCAGGTAAAGAAATATAATTGTTTTAGCAAAGTTATATACCAAATGTCTAAATGATAAAGATGTACCAGTTGATTGGAAGAATGCAGTATTAATATTAATATTTAAAAAATGTGATAAAGAAGATATTAGAAATTACAGACCTATCAGTCTTTTATCAGTTTTATACAAAATTTTTACTAAGATAATTACAAACTCATGTACAGAAAACACTGGATTTCCACCAACCAAGAGAACAAGCTGGATTTAAGAGTGGTTTTAGTACAGTAGATCATATGCAGGTATTGAGAGAAATTATAAAAAGGACAAATGAATATGAGTTTCCATTATGCTTAGGATTTGTAGACTATGAAAAGGTATTTGATTCTATAAACATTTCTTCAGTGATTAAAGCATTGGATCATCAAAGTGTAGACCCAGGATATTGTCATATTTTAAAGAATATTTATAAAAACACAACAGCAACAATTAGATTACATAATGATAGTAGGAAAATCAACATTGAAAAGGGTGCAAGACAGGGTGAATCATTATCTCTAAAACTTTTTACAGCAGTGTTGCAAGAAGTAGTTTGTGGATTAAAATGGAAAGCTAAAGGAGTGAAAGTAAATGGAGATTATTTAAGTCATTTAGATTTTGCAGATGATGCAGTTGTTTTTGTAAATAATGCTTTAGACCTACATCAAATGTTGCAGGAGTTATCAGATGAAAGTAGGAAAGTAGGACTAAAGATAAATGTTAAAAAGACTAAATTAATGTTTAATAGATTTTCTCAAAATATGAAAATAAAGATTGATTATGATGAGTTAGAATAAGTTAACAGTTACAAATACCTTGCTCAGATTATTAATACAGATGGAAATATAATGGATGAAATTAATCATAGAATTAAACTTGGTTGGAGTGCTTTTGGAGAAGTAACTTGATACTAAAAAGAAATATGACTATGTGTAGGAAAAGGAAGGTTTTTAATAAATGTGTTTTGCCAGTTCTTACTTATGGATCTGAGACTTGGACACTTAATAAAATAGCAATACAGAGACTTTAAACCACTCAAAGAAGTATGGAGAGATGCATGTTGGGAGTAACAAAAAGGGATCAAAAATGCAATGTATGGGTAAGAGAACAAACAGGTGTTACTGACCTCATTGAAAAAATTAAAAGACTGAAGTGGAGTTGGGCTGGACATATTGTTAGAAGAGATGATAATAGATGGACAATTGAAATTTTAAACTGGATTCCAAGAGATTGTAAAAGACCCAGAAAGAGATCACATGTGAGACGGATGGATGAAATAAGAAAGTGTGCAGGGGTGATGTGGAGAAGGGAAGCTAAAGATAGGAAAAGATGGATTGAACTTTGGGAGACCTTCATTGTGCAGTGGATTGATAATGGTTGATGATATATATATATATATATATATATATATATATACATATATATATATATATATATATATATATATATATATATATATATTGTACCAACATTGTATTGGCACATAATAATTTTGTTTAAAGAAAATTATTAAAATAAAAATCTTTTGTAAAAGAAAAACGTAAAAGTAAAAGTTTAAGAGTTTTATTGCAGTTTGTTTTTGTAAACGTAAAATTAAAAGTCTAAATGTTGTTGAAATAAAAGTTACAATTAATTAATTAGAAATGGAGGAGGGATGCCTTAGAATGGTCAACTTAAAGTTTCATAAAAGAATTTAAAAAGTTTTTTATTATTATTAGTTAAAATGTAATGTATAGTTTAAAAATATAAATCTCTTTTCAAATAGTTAAAGAAAAAAAGTTCATCTTAAAACTAAATAGTGAATGGATCTCAAATTATATATGTGCATGCAACTGTACATGTAATAAATGTATGCATATTCAATATTAAGAATAAATGAAAGTTAAATTAAAAAACACTCAACAATAGCTACTAATTAAAATATAAAACAACAAGTTTAGTGATTGGCTACTAATCACAAATGTAATAAAACAACAGGATGAAAAAGCTTATCCCTAAAAGATTAGCTACTAATGAAAAGAACTTCAACAATAGTTATTGCTGGAGGATATCAAAATGACAACACACTTCATGTATAAATAGCCAAATTTTTATCAGACAGTTAGTTGAGTTTGAGTTGCATTTGAGATAACAGTTCAGTACAATCTATCAGTGTGTTATATCAGTCAGCTTGTTATATATATAGAATCAAAAATGCAGTGTTAAAACCTCAGAAAACGTACAACTTTCTCCTGCCAGAAGTCCAATGAAAAAAACCCAACCTAACCGATAAAAGTGATGTCTGCATAACAACCTGAAGCTACTCAATATCTAATTGTCTTAAAGCAAATGCATCGAAATAATAAGTGTCAAATCTCCACAAGAAAACTTCAAATCTAACCGGTTAGAAATACATCATTAGAAGCAGCAAACAGCAAGAAGTATCCCCGTTCAAAATCCTAGGTAATAACATTTTTCTTATACTCAGTTCTAAAGTAGCCATCACATTTGTAAAACCTTAAGAGTCAAGTTTAAGAACTCTATTGTATACATCAACAAACTATTAATATGTGTGTTTAAAATGTTGTGTGTATTTATGTGCTAGTATATTGATTTCATTGTATTTTAATTTTCAAATATTATTTAATGCTTTCTCATAAAATATTATAGTGTGCAAATTATATATATATATATGTGTGTTATATATTAGTAAATAAGATTTATAAAATATTTAAAATTAGTTTAATAAATGTTAATTAAAAAATTATCTTTAATCTTATAGCTTTATTTCTCGTTCAATTCTTTTCACCACTAATTGAAACTATATTTTGTTATTGAATTAAAAAATAGACTGAGCTAGTTAATGAATTTTTTTGAGCACTGGATTATGGGACTACTGTACAAACATGTTAATTCTGAACTAGCTGGTGCCCAGGGTTTACTCTAAAACAAATAAAGTGTTTGGATAGTAGGGTTTGAATCTAGCAGCTGAGGTGGGCCAAGATCTGAAAATGTGATCATGTTATGCATTGCATAGCTCAATCTGATCATGAATATTCTTGACAGCTCTGCTATCAATAATATTTTCCACTTTGCTCGAATGTTTTGGTTCATTCACGTAATATTTATAATTAAATAAGATTATAAATTTATTAGAAATAAGGTTGAAACCCAGCTAAACAAAGCTTGCAGTGTAAGTGTGAGCATCATCGGATCGAATGTGGTACAATATATATATATATATATATATAATGACCTTTTGATTAGTTCACCGTAATAAATCACCATAATAAAATACCGTAATAAATTACCATAATAAAATGTACTTAATCATCTAAAATTTAAAATTTTTAAAATATAACTGGCACTAAGAACTTGATAGATATTTTAATAGAAACTTTAAAAAGTTCTATAAACATACTACTTTTTTTATTCGTTTGTGATTGTTTTTTTTTTTTTTTAGGTCAATAAATAATTTTATAATAATATATATTTTTTAAAATAATTATAATAATAAAAGTTCGATAATTTTAATAGCTTAGGAAAATATTTTTATAAAGTTGACTAAATACATTATTTCATGTTAAAATTAAAAGATTGAATTTAATTAGTTTTGAAATATTATTTTTTATGTTAAACATTAAAATGCTTAGTAATTGAGACAATTTTCATGTAATATTGGTGGGAATTTTGGATAATAGTCAGACGATAGGAAAAAGAGGGAGGAAAAGAAAAAACAAAACAAATGAAGTCAGTAAGTAATTAAGTCGTCAGAAAATATTTGATAAAATTCAGATGATTATAAAGATAATTTTGTGCTATAACTGTAATTTAATTTATATTAATAAAAATCAAGATAATATGTGTTGGATAAATAATTATATCATGCAGTAAATAATTAATTTCTTCATCCTTTCACAAAGTCATAGGTTGGGAGATCAAATTACAATTCTAAAAAAAAATTGCTAATGCAGGAAAAGTTGCCACTAAATCTTATTATTATGGTGAACAATCAAATATATAAGGATAATATTGACTCATTTCAAGCAGTTAGAAATTGGACAATATTTCACATAAGTGAAAACAGTTTCAGATATCTATACTTCGTTATATATTTAAAAGATAATTTAACTTTATGATATAAAGAAAACTACAATAAAATCAGAATTAAAAAAAAAAATCTTTAAACAATAACTTACAGGAATGTGGAAGACAAATAATCGATATAATAATTAAATTAATTTACATTATTAAAACTAATTCTACAATATTTTTTTAAGAAGATATACTTATAGTATTCTAAATAGGAATGATTTTATTTAAATGACTTATAAATATTTATTTGGAATAGTTAATAATAAAAGAAAAAATAAGTCAGAGAAGTTAAAATTGTCCCATAGAAAAGAAAATACATAAATTATGAGACTTGATGTCAATAAACTGTAATATAAACATAGAAATAAAACAACAAAATAATATATGTTAAATGGCTTTGATCTACACTTTAAAAACACTTGGATAGTTAGTTATATTTGACATAATCATTACTATATCAATTCCAGTAAATTTATAATAATGGGGTACGAAAATCTCTGATTATTAAATGATTTGAGAGAACATTCAAACTTTACAAATAATAATAATAGAAAAATCCTCGTTTTATTATAATTGCATCATTTTTCAAATATTGAAGAGGCAATCTATTAGATAATTGACAAATGCATTCAAAGTTCTGACGTGGAAGAAAATCTGAAGTATCAGTTTTACATACGTATAAATGAAAAAAAAAAACACTAAATAATAATTTTCGATTCTTTGGATAGGAATTAGATAATTACGAAATTTATATTTTTTGTTTTGTTTGTTATGAAGTTAATATTCATTATGTTAAGAATTGTTTTATACGCTTAATGTTTTAAGTATAATTTTAGATGTATTCCAAATGAGAACATTATAGTTGCAACGTAAATAGAAGAGTGAAATGGGTAAAATAATGTTCTAAGTTTTATTATAAAATCATATCAAGGTAAGATTAATATATGATATATTTTAAAATGTAAGTTGATTAGTATAAGGTAATGTTAAAGAAAATAGTAATATAATAGTGAAAATAACCAAATGTATGATAATGAAGTGTGAAGAAAATTAATCTGAAAATATTAAAGATGGGTGGATGATAAACTATATGATACAATAAATAGACTTGTGATCCCAAGTTAAATATAAATAAATAAATATTGACTATTGTCAAATTATACTGACACTTTGTTTTGTAGTATATCATCAGGAGATTAGGAAAATAATTAATGGAAAGATAATATTTTTATATAGTTATGATGATTTATTGTAAGATGTATGCCTGTGATCCTTTTTATAGTTAGATAGGTTGTCATTCCAGGGGATAGTCAATGTGGTAAATTGTAATTTCCTGAAGAACTGATAAGAACATAATGAGGTTAATCTAAGTGATACTCATATATATAGTTGGATGTTATAATGTGATGAATTTTCATAAGATGAAGGTGATCAAATCCATAAGAGCTTAATGGAAAAGCTTGAATATTAACATGAGGAATAAATGATTACTTGCCATGAGAGCACACCTTATTTGGAAAGGTAAATAAAACCTCCATTATATATTTGTAGCATTTGAGTTCAGTATACATCAGTTTCTTATCTACAGAATGTTAATAATAAAAAAAAAAGGTAGACATAGTATATAGATGGATTTATAAAAAAAGTATAATGATTTATCTGAGTGTGGAAAATTGTTTAAATGGAAAATAAAAATGTAAATACAAAACAAAGGTTACATTAAATAATTAATTTCAAAGTGACACTATATGAAAATAAAAACAAAAGGGATCAATAATGAAAACAAACCAAGAAAAAAATGAATGGAATGAGTGATGATCAACTGGTATTGTATTTTTGGTTTTATTATGGGTATTAATTTCATAGATTTTTTGGTGATAAAAATAATCACATTTTGACAATATGTGATGTGGTTGTTTTGCATTCATAAGGATAATAATAATATGTATTTTAAATAAAAAATATACATAAAATATGGAACCTATAGTTAAAATAATAATGCTAATAATAACAATATTATTTTCAATGGTTTTTGGAAATTTAAAAAAAATAGGAGAAATAGATCCCTATAATTTTAAAATTTTATTGTTTAGCAGATAGGAGTCAGCTGTTCTCATTATTGTATATAATTGTACAAATGTTAAAGAAATTATATGTGTTATATTTTGTTGTTGTTATACATACTAGTAAAATTTCTGTTAATAATTATTGTTATTCATGTAAATAAATTAATATTGTGAATACAGTGGTTGAGTGAAGTCTTTGTTTTAATTTGGAATTATTTTCACCACTTTGTCATATCCCAACACATAAATTATTGGCAGTATTATATAGAACAAAACTGAGAAATTTAATTGTTTATTAAATTCAATCACAATTACTTGAATGAGAACATTTAATAGCATGATAGTTTAATTTAAAAATAGTTATATCTTTATAGTCACATGGAAATTTCTTATGAAAATATATTTAAGTCCATTTCAAATACCTTCAGAAGAGTATATGAGTATCAGATATTGATATGAGAATATTTTAGACAATCTAATTAAAGTTGACAGGGTATATAAAACCAAGAAAGTTGATTATTTAGCTGTTTAATGTCTAAATAAAAGTTAATTTGAATAATGATTATATTTTAAGTTGATAATAAAAGTTGCTCATTTTATAAGTAGTAGTTAGTTATAAGTTATAGTTATATTAATTGTTAGAAAACATGATGATGATTTATAACTGGGAATTTATTATTCTTGTTAAAAAGATATACTAATTCTAATGAAATGACTTAAAAAATATTGTAAGGTTAGATGTGGTTATATTAAGATGATTGGATCTTAGTAAAATCCCTCTTATTATTCAATTATCTTAAATAGAGGAATTATCATGATATCATATGGGAATAAGTAAGAACCTTGACATATGCATAATGCAGTAGTAGTTATTATAAAAAAATATAAGATTAAAATAGATTTTATTAATTTTATGTGATTAATTCAAGATGTCGTGGAAAGATATATATTTTATTTATTTTTTAATATTAAAACCCACTCTCTTGTAATTGTCTTTGTAAATCTACCTTAGTAATTATTTGATTGATAATTATAATTAATTGTTGAGTTTTATGAAATAATATGTTATATGATTTATGAGTTAATGTTAGAGCTAGGCGATAGATATATTTAAAGTGTATAGTAAGAAATGTGGAGATCAAGGGTAGATAGGTTGTAGTAGAAAGGTTTTTGATGCTCAATTGTCTACCCATATTATAGCCTAATCTTAAAACAAAAAAGACAAATTAGAAAGTATAATAATTTAAATTTTTTTTGTTGTGTATGAAATACACACATATGAAAAGTAAAGGTTACAATATATATATATATAAGCATTTTTTAAAATTTTGTACTTTTATTATAGTGGTTTATATATATATATATATATATATATATATATATATATATATATATATATATATATATATTTTTTTTTGGGTTTTTTTGTCCCTCTTTGGTTTAAAGTTTAAATCAACGCGTTCTTTTGTCTTATTGCTTCTTCTTTTATCTTTTTTCTTCTTAATTTTTTCTCTTTAAATCTATATTTTAGTTTCTTTTAGTTTTTAAATATGGCGCGAAAGTTCAAGTTAGCGTTTCTGGCAACCTCCCAAGTCCGTCTCAATGGCTAGTACTACCCCCTTATCTCTTCCTCTCTTGCTCTTAGGCTTTTAAAATGAATAATTTCTTTAATATACTAAAATAATTCCTAACTTTAACTTAAAATATAATTAAATATCCGGTTCTTCTAAGTTGTTTAAAATATTACTCTGTTAGTTGTGGGGTTTTATATCAAACTTAGTACACCTAACTTATTTTTAATAATAATAAATACTAATCTTAGAGGATTTATCTCTACTTTTTATGTATAATCAATCTTAAATGAATAAACATCATATGTATCTTTTTTTTAGGTTCTTCTTTTAAATAGATCAAAAATCTTATACTTAATAATCTGTGGCAATAAACTTTGTTTCTTAATGTGCTTATATCATCTTTGCATTGTAATATTTATGTTCTGTCAATCAATTCTTATAAAATAATATTAAGCAAATATAGTATTCAATTCTAAGTAATAATAACAAATTCTTTTGTGCAAATATTATGTTTATTTCAAATCTCTGTGTCAAAGCGTGGTGAAATAATGAAACTCACACCTTTTAAACAAATTAACAATTTATTTACATAACTTCAAATAAATTTATTTACCTATTTACAGTTTAGAATTTAAGAAAATAATAAAATAATAGAAATACAAATTGGGCTCCGTTTTAACTCATGTCTTAATAAGCTTTTACTCCTTCAATGCTATACCATAATATTATAGTATGTTTTCAAACTTGTTTTTAAATAATAGTTTCTTTAATTACAATAACTTAGTCAAGTTTTATGTAGCTGTGTAAACAATAAACTACTAATTAAATAGCTCTTATGGTTTCCTTTTAATGTTCTCTATTTTCTTTTTTTAGCTGTTATAGTTATAAATTATGTTCTTGTAATGTAACTATTGCTGTATTATATTTACTTAATGTATTCCTGTTATATGTTTTATCAAATATGCTTTATCTGTACTGTTCAAATTTATTATTTAATTATTTATCAATTCAAGTTCTAAAGCTTACCTTAGATAAATTTATGTTCTTTTCTATGTAAATCTTACTTTTTTTTGTCTTTTATCTCAATAACTACTATAAAATTTCTAAACTTTCAATTCCGGAAAACAAACCTCAAACAAATTTCGTTATCCAAATTACCTATATTACCGTTATACATAAACTTTTCAATTTAATATGTCTACCTAAATGTACTAACTTATTTAATAAAACAAAATACCCAAATAGTTTTCAATCTATTCTTATCTTACAAATAATAAATATTACCTAAATAAGTAAATATAATTCTAATACTATATATAAATTCAAATTTATTTAGAAGAATCTTATTATTTCTAGTTTATGATGTTGTATCTGTTGACTTATAAATTAAAACTTATGATTTTATAATTGTTGTCATATATGTATGTGTTTCTTAAAATATCTATACTTTTCCAAAATAATATTTGGTTGTCTAAAAAATATATTAATTCATTAAAATCATTATACAATGTTTTTACCTAATAATAATAATGTCCAATCTGCTTCCAGCTTCTTCGGAATTTGTAGCTTCATAAAATAAAAATCTTCACATTTTTACTCATAAACATTCATTAGTCTTCCGTGTATATTAATTATAAAACAATTATTAATGATTATTATATTCTTTAAGTTTTTTTAAACCTACCTACTTATTTATATTTTTAAATAAAAAAAAACAAAAACAAAAAATAAAAAAAAATTTAATTCATTTTTTCCATTTACCCTGTTTGTCCCAAGAAAAAATTTTAAAATAAAAGTTATTTATTAAAATTACACTTCTTTACAAATATCTTTTATTTTTAACAAATATTTTTTCTTTTAAAATCTATCTATAATAGACAAATAATTTAAACTTTTAAATATTTATATCAAAATATTACTTTTTCATCTCTATTTTTAACTGTTATTTTTCTAGTAAAGTTTTTGTTTTTTACCGGTATGTTTTTGGAATGGGAATAGGTTTTAGTGATTATCTTAAAAATTATAAAATTATATAAATAATCATGTTAGATTTTAAGGTTTTTAAATTTATTAGCATTTTCTCAATATTAACTAGAAATTTAATTACAACCCTCAACAATTATTTTATAAAAACTTATCTGATTGGTTAAAAAAATTTCTAGTATTTACTATTTATAACTATTAAAAATAAATAATAATTATTTAATATTTAATATTATACTTTTAAAATAATTTTATCTTATTAAATTATCAAATATTCTTTTGAAATATTTTTCCTTGATTAAATTTTAACTTTATAAGATCATTTAAAATAAACTAAATCTTTTAAAAGTATATTTTAAGAAATATTTTTTTAAAATAATTTAATATTTTACTTAATATTTTATTTTTATATCTGATAAATACGTATTATTTATAAATTCACAAAAATTTTAAATGTTTTATAATAGCATGTGTGTGTCTTTAATTAATCTGTTTTTTTACTACAAAGCTCCCATAATTAAAATAATTAAAATTGTTTTTAAAATAAATATTTATTTTTTAAAATAAATAAGATATTATATTAAATTTTAAAATAATTATTTGATATGATTAAAATAAATATTAATCTCAATTTGAGTACTTATAATTTAAAATATTTCTATTCACTTTTAACATATATTTTAAATTAAATAAATATTTTGTCTAATTTTAATGTCTTTTAAATACTTTAGTTTAAACATTTGTCATTAAATTTATAATGATATTCATATATATATATTTTAAATATTCCAATATAAAAATTAATATAAATATATAGATTGTTTATTAAATTATGGTAACATTAAAGAAATAAATAATATTTAAAATACTTCTTAAATTTAAAATTTACAGTTTAAAAATGGTTTATATATATATATATATATATATATATATATATATATATATATATATATATATATATATATATATCCACTATAATAAAGTACAAAATTTTAAAAAATGCCTATATAAAATTGAAGATTAATATCTTTGCTGGGAATAGCAAAGGATATTAATCTTCAATTTTATATAGGCATTTTTCAAATTTTGTAGTTTTATTCTAGTGGATTTTTTTATTATACTTATATATATATATATATATATATATAATGGCTAAATAGATGATATTTCAGTACAGAAGTTCCAGAAATAATACTATGAATTCATCAATTGTTCTGAGAATTTTAATATTAATTATAAACCCCCCCACACACACACTCAATACCAATCTTACACATTATATGAGCAAATGCCCAGGGTGCCATTTCTATTAATGAATAAAATAAGTTAACAATTATATATTGCTTTGAATTAATACTGAGATTCTTCTATTTTTGCCTGACTTATAGCTTAGCTCAGTGGAGGGTTAAAGCAAGTTTTAAAATATTCAGAATAGAAATAAATGAAGGAAGAAATATTGTTGATGATTAAAATAAGATACATGCTTCATTTGTTAATCAACCAAATGATAAAGATTAATAAAGTTTTATTTATTTAAGCTAATAAACTATGATTTTAATTTGATTTCTTCCATCATCTAAATACCCTCATAGATTAACTACAATATAACTTTAACATAAAAACATGATATTGAATAACTCCACTATCTAGTACACCTTAGTCTAAATAGCTAAACTGATATTAATTTGGAACTAGGAAATCAGATCTCAGGGAATCTTTAAAATGATTTGATTAAAGAAACTCTATTACACAATAAATTATAACTATTGTAATAATAAAAAATAATAATAATGGAATGAATTGGATGTTGTTTCACTGGACAAACAATTAGATAATGAAGGAAATAGGGTACCTTTTAATCTCACATCGTTATTTAAATAATAACTAGGTATGCAACCTTTTTATAAGTTTACCAAATAGTAAAGTATTTCATATAATGTTTGGATCAAGAGAAAAATATTATCAGATTTCAGTATGTTTATTATCAAATTTATAAAGCAATGCACATATGTTGTAATAGATATGTAAAATGTGGAAACTAGAATACGAATGCATATAAGAACAACTGGAGACAAAGTTTTAAATAATAAATAAAGCATTTATTTACATTTGCAATTGAAATAGATATAATTAGCTCAAATTGGGACTATTGCCATAATTCTTAAATTTATACATACATTACTAATCTGGATTTGATATCTCTTTTGTTACACTTTTTTATTATTTATTGACTAGACACTTACAAGATATAAATTAATAAATAAATAATGCCCTCATATTCTGACTTCGAATATATTTGGCCTGTTAATTAACTCTAACAATTTTTCATTATTAGAAAACAACACTGGGTGAATTAAATATCATAATATTGGCACAAAAATACAAGTTGGAGAGGTCACTATTAATTATTAAGATAAAACAAATCAATAAACGTAGCTGACAAGAAAATAACTTAAATAGCTCAATTAAATAATCCCTTTAAATATCTATATTTTTTACACACATTCAATAATAAGAAAATAATAATCATTCAGATGATTTGATGATTTAAGGCTTGCAGTAAATGAATATGATATGATTCAAAATATTTACTTCTCGATATATAAATTTAACAGTATTATACTTTCATTTCTGCGAGATTATTTGCATTACGTGTGTGTCACATCTTATGCTATAATTAAAAAACAAAATCATACATCTTATTAGTTTATTTAAGAAATACTAATTAAGTATTATAATTTGGACAATGCTATAGATCAATTAACAAATGTAACACTATTTCTGCTTTAATATTACATAAAGAATTTAAACTTCATATTTATTTATCCACAAACTGCATTACATATAGCTATGTTTCTATGATAACACAAAGATAAACATTCAAGAAAATTTAAGCACATGAGGAATACACATGCTTCTTGTCTAACAAATCTACTGACAAATAATCAATTCCCACCTACTTTGAGGTATAGCTTGGGAGTGGAACTTAGTCTCACCACCAGAATAAAGGGGCATAAACTACTCATCTTCATAAAATATCATTTTTATAATGCATACATATGCAATCTAGGAATATATTTCACTCATGGCAAATACTTAGATATAATAAGGGAGACAGTTCTCAATCCCAATCTATATATGTCATCTTATGAATAACTTTTTTCTCTCATAGCTACTCTATACGTTTCATTCTATAGATTGAAAAATAAATACACATACACAGATATGACACTATTTCTACCGATTCTTTTAGCATACGGCATTATCTGAAATTAACAGAAAGAAAAACAATCACAAAACTGAATATTTACTAATTATATGAAATAAATACATAAGACAAAAACACATATGTATGAATAAGAACATGTAAATAACTTCAAACTATAATATGCAAATATTACAGTAGAGTAAATGTTAAACTGAAATAATAATAAAAAAAAGACTTTTAGTTTATTAAAACTATTAGCTATTTTAAACTTTTAAATGGCAATAATTATTATCAACAAGGTTTTACCATTTATGATACAATATTTCTTTCATACACGTGCTACTCTGAAAGACAAGTGCTCACTTCCAGACACAATATATATATATATATACCTCTCTTCAATAAACCTCTGTAAAAAGTATATATAACCTACATAAGACATTATATTTAAATAATAATTATTTACCAGTGTATTGCCCATTGCAATATGATCAATCCGAGATGTTCTAGGAATCAAGGAAGTACCAAAAATTAAATAAGCAAATACATACATAATAAATCTGGCTATCTATCTATGGCATATCAATAGAAACAAACAAAAAAAAGTCACTCTTCTTTTAACTTAAAAAAACAATTCACTTGTAAAGTTTCTTTCTTTCTTAAATATAAAGTTTCCTGACTGACATGAAGACAAGAATGACGATTCCAAATGAGTACATGTTACTAAACATAAATACAAATTCCTATAAGATAGACATTCACAATTTAGATTTAATTCAGTGATCTCCAATGTTCTTAGTAATAGCTAATTTAGTTCACTAATATAGCACATGCAGTAATAAATTTTTATAATAACAGAGATATGGATAGATAGTTTCAGATATATATCACATTATATTTATCATTCAATTAATTCTGGAAATATTTTAATTTAACAGTAACTTTAGTAGCAGTTTTCCAAAAAGTAAACATTAGCTTGCCATTAACTTTACAAATTATCACAGATATAATTATTTTTGGTCCATTGTTAATTAATTATTCACGTAAATCTACAATTCATTAAGCAATAATATTTTTATTTTATAATAAGTCCATATATCAAGGAGAACATATTAATGTCCTACTTGATTTAAACAGGTCATATTAAATAAATACTAAAAAATAATTAATTATTTATAAGCCACACATTCACTTTGTTAATAAAGTAATTTATAAGCATGAATAACAAGCATAAATATTATCATGAAGTAATTCAAATATATAGTACAAAAATATTATACTTGCATCCTTTCATTTTAATTTGAATTTTATACACTTAGAGAAGAATTTAAATGGAGAGTCAAAGGTAGGTTTTGTTAAGCAGTCCTGCATAAATTTCCTTAAAAGATTATAAAGTTCACACAATGTCTTTAAAAGACTAGAACATTCATGCAATTTTATTTTTCCTTAGTATTAATATAAGATGCAAGAAAACAAAGTAGATTAAAATTATCAGCATATACATACATTTTAAAGATGATAGTGCTAATTTAATGTTTAACTGAGTGGACAAAATGAAGAAAAATATATCTTTTTTATAATTTAGCCTGACATCCTTCCTTAAAGCTGTATGGTGGCTAAAATTCCCACAGTAAATTCAATTAAAAAATAATGTTTAAAAATTCACACTTTGGAGTTTAACTGACTTGATTTCTGGAAGAGTTTTTAAAAAAATGCACAAAGAAGAAGTGGCAGATAATAAACGAATGACTGAATGAATAATCACTGAATTTCTATTACTAACTATTACTTAAATACATTTCTTTTCCATCAATCAAGAGGTCATCTTATCCTCCAAAGGTTAGCTCCACCCTTTGCACTTAGTTAATTAGAAAATAAATATTCAATAAATCTTTTCTTAAAAAAAAATCATTTTGACTTTCTAAATTAAATCAAACAAATAAAAAAAATTAAAAAAATTCTTATACTATTGAAATAAATGTATATTAATTAATCAGTAAAATAAAGTAGTTGATAACATAATTTAATTTGTCAAATAATTCACCAATCCAGATATCCATTAATTACTCAAAATATGTTTACATTTATTATTAAAGATATTTACTGTAGTTTTAAATGTTTTATTGTAGAATGTAAAACTTTATATTGTAATTAAATATGAAAATGAAATTGAAAGGTGATATAGACATACATGCATACACATATGCTGTTATATGAATACTAAATTATCCTGACTAACATATGACTGATATGGCATACTTCACTGATTATATATAGGATGGGTATGCCAATGAATAAACAGATCAGAAAAACATCTAAAGGAATAACAAACACTATTCTACAAATAAATAAAACAAATTTATATCAACATAACTTGCATATCAACAATTCCTGTAATAATCCATCCCCCTTTTCTTGCATTAAATACTTCATTAAATACAATAATAACTATAAATGCTTATAAAAATTCCCACTAAGGTTTTAGACCATTAGCAGAAAAATTTTAAAATTTAACACTATTTCACTTTTTTTTTTGTTAAACGCGGTTATATACCACTGACACAGTGTAATTTAATTACTTGTGCCCATTCAGAAAGTCACTATATATATATATATATATATATATATATATATATATATATATATATATATATATATATATATATGAGATTTAAACTGAGCACTATATTTTGAATGGAAAATATTCACATTTTAATCAGACTATTAATGACCAATTCAGTTGTTTCTTCAATATTGATTGAAAAATAAACATATAGCTATTTTTAACTAGAAAAATATATCAAGTTGGAATGGAGAAGTACTACATTATAGGTGATTGTTGGATAATGACAATTTTTTTTGCCATGCTTGCTGAAAGACTATTTTAGCTAACTTTTAATTTATGTGATTTATTAATAATAAATGTGATTACCCAAAACAAAAAAAATCATAGTTTAAAAATGAAAAGAATAAATTTATATTTATGTGTGAATTTAAAATAAAAATATGCATAATTTATAAAGTGATTTTACTATTGTTTATATTATCTAAAAATAATTTAATATGCTTCATTGCATTAAATGTTTCATTAAATAGTTAATTACTTTTTTGTAATTAAAAAAAGGTTAATATCTAATTTTTTAAAAATAATTTTCTCATTTTTAAAAAAAATCTTTAATGTTTTTTAGAATGTTTACGGATTGATGACTTTAAACAGGGTTTTATAAACTTAGCAATTAAAACTATTTTTGTTTGTATAATTTATTAAAGAACAACAACTACAATAAAATAAAGACTTTCTTCATACTGAGTTTATTAATCTTTTATCTCTATGTATGATTTGTGTAACTGGGTAAGCAATACTAAGTAATAATAAACAACCACAGATATAAGCTTTATGATGTCACGGGGGTAAAACATAACTATGCATCTATAATATCATTTATCTTCGCTTGCTTTCCATAAAAAAGTTAACCTATGTTTACATATATATGTTCAGATTATTATGATCATTTTCATTAGTTATCAATCAGCTTCAGGATAAAAGTCACTGCAAATTTTCTCCCAAACCCTAGCCTTTATCTTCTACAACATACTCAAAAACTTCCTTATTTCTTCCACCCATTTCACATATGGTCTTCTTGTAGGTCTTGTAGAAACATCTTGATATTTAGTTTAGGACATCAATTGGTTACCACTTTAATGTACATATTAGGGAAACTATTGATGACACTAATAATAGATAAGACTCCAAAATTTGTAACAAAGTGTTTCAGATATTTTATCCAACCTATGAAAACATTTATAATTTTCATTGAAAAGATAAAGATAATTGAAATAATCTATAAAAACATTTTTAAAATTTTGTCCCCCACATTATATATTTTAGTAACATAAATAAGTACTTATCAAGTATATGGAGGAAAAATGACCAAACCAAGATAAAAACACGCTCATGTTATGTTAAATGAAAAAAAAATTAAAACAATATTTATAATTCAGAAAATATTAATAAATGACAAAAAATTGGTAGTATCTACTAATTAGTAACTAGAAAATATTACAAGCAAAATACTACAGATATGTTAAATAAAAATAAAAATATTTCAAAAACAATATTTAGAGTTTAGCAAAGTATTTTAATTTCACAATTAGCAAACATCATATTTTAAATTTCATCAAATGTATGATTATGAAGGAAATATTAATTATCCTATTCAAATTCTGAAATTTTTAATTGGTGGTAATTGTTGAAGATGGTAAACCTTTAATCTCTGTATAAAATCTTTATTTTATGCTAAAACTGAATAAATTGAACTGGATTTTTTAAATTTTATTTTACAAATAAAAAATATTTTAAAAAAATCATACTTAAAATTTAAAAACTTTGAAAAAACAACTTGTAAATATGAACAAAGTGCCTAATATGACACACAATACTCATATGCTGATGTAAAAATATCACTCAGAAAATAAATAAATCCATTTTTATTTTAAATATTTTCTTTAAATGTGAACAATTTAATGTGTGTTTAAGATAAGTCTATCAAATTCTACTTTAACATCTGATATTTGCTTTATATTTGTTACAATATTTAAAAAGATTTTAACACCATGTTAATTTTGACAGATAATGGTAATACACATATCAGTTTTTTGTTAATGTTATCATCAACATTATTAAATTATATTTTTAAAAATAAACATAAAAAATGAAATAAAAGTATATACATTATTGTTTTTGTTAAATAATTATCAAACAGTTAGTGTGTAAAAATAATTAAAAATATTTAATAAACAAATAATTCCAAAAATTTTGGTTAAAGTGAAATTCCCAAAAAGGAATGCATTTTGAGGCATATATTTTGAACCTAAACAGTAGAGTAAAGATGATTTAAATTGCCAATTATCTCTAACATACTGACATCTAAAATAAATCAATGAATGTTAGATACACAGAAACTGTATTAAAAAATTCTATAATAATATGAGTTTTAATAGCAGTAAAATAGCAATGAAAATTGGCAGAACTCCTATACTTTTCCTGAAAAGTTATCTGGTTAAAATCCTAAGATATAGTAGCAAAATAGAGACAAAAAGAAAGGTTAAGTTTTGAGTAAAATATTAAAATTCTAAAATATGGCAATGGAGTACAGAATAATATTAATAAAAACATGGTGAAAACAAAAGTATTTTATTTCTACTATTAATATGACAACAAAATACCAAAAAAGTGCATGGAATAATGAAATCAAAAATTTAATTACAAGGGAAATATTAAAATCCTAAAATATGACAACAAAATACAGAAAAAAATAATAAAAACATGTGTTGAAATAAAAGTAGTTTAATTTTACTACTAACATGGCAGCAAATACAGAAAAAAAGTATATGGACTAATAAAAGTAAAATGTACAAGTATAAAACAAATATTAAAACTCTAAAATATGGCATCAGAATACAGAAAAAGATAATAAAAATCATATGGTTAAATAAAAATATTTGCATGCTAGTAGTAACTTGGTGATACACAAAAGTATTTTATATGTAACATAGCAGCAGAGTTTTTATTTTGCTATAACTATAAAATATTACAATTCAGATTGAAATTAGTTTTAAAATTAACAAATAAACCTGTAAATTACTAAAGTAATGAAAGACTCAAATATATGTTCTAGGCGTTCATACAGAAAAGGTAGCCATTATAATTTAAACTAAGTTTTTATTAATGCTTAGCATGCTTTCAATATGTAGAATATCATAATCTTTGCATTATTACTTCTTTAATATTTCATGCTAAAATCATGCACAAATATTTAACAAACTTATGCTGTCAAAAACATAAATAGATTTTATTTATTATCTGAAAATGGAGAAAATCCACTTCTCATTAATTAGTCTTTCCATAGTCCACAAAAACGTAACAAAATAAAAATGGGATAGGTTTACATTTAACCCTATGATATCAGAGGATGAAAAAACTTGTCTTCAAAGTCATATTCACATTGACTTCATGATGTAAGAAGGAGTACAAAAAGTAACTTGGAAATAAAATCTGTAAAACAAAACATATTTAGTTATCAATTAACAAATAAACACAAAAGAAAATTTATTATTAACAAATAAAATGTTTCAAATAAATAAACAGCATTTATGATTTTTTTTTCTGCAGAACAATTTGGAAGAGTTAGATGATTAGAAGTTGAAAACAATTACATCAAAATAAATATAATGCAAAGTAACAAAATAAAACTTTAATTTATAAATAATAAGAAAAAATGTATTTAATGGAAAAGTAATGTTACTTTTAAAAAATACGAAATGTGAAGTAAAGGAAACATAGCAATGTTTGTGTATAGACCCTAGATACCAAGTAGGGATAAAATGAAAAGTTTTAGCCAAAGACAAAAAAAAAAAAAACAGAAATTAAAATTGAGTGGGTGTGGATAAAAATGTTTTGTCCCAATGCTTACACTCATAATTTGGAAAATAGGTATAAAATATAATTTTGAATACAAAACATTTGAAAAAAAAGTTCTAATATTCTTCATGGCATTAATATATAAGCTATACTTTTTCATTATGCTTCTGACAGAGTTTTGTTTCCAAATAATTACTTGTGAAGATATAATGCTTAAGTCACTATGAAAACACAAGCTTCTTAACAATGTGGATAGTGAAATTCCATTCAGAAAGTGCAGTTCACCTATAGTCCAAAAAAAGACAATGAAGGGAAGTGGATGCCCACTATTTACTATCTTCCTTGTCAAACCATCTGCTCTGTTAAAGTTGAAAAGCCCTCTTGTAACTATACTGACATGAGCAGCCAAGTTACCACAATGTTGAGCCTATACAAAATTTTAAAACTATTGTTCTACATAATTAGACATACCCATAAAAACAGTAAGAAAGTTGAGTTGCAAATCTTCTGCAACAAAGCTTATTAGTTCAAATTTTGCTGAGAAATTTGTTCATGAGTTATATCCATCAAAATGAGGAGACAAATGGTGGGTTTGCAAGAAGGATACATATAAATACATAAAGCCAGATTTTCTCAATGCAGAAGTATAACCATTGCAGAATGCTGCAAGAAAATCAACCATTTACATTGCAGGATGCTATGGGGCAGTCACTCAATTGAAAACCATCACTCATAAGTGGATAGGTCTTGGACTTCAGATGGAAATCAGATATGAATTGTTGTTACTTCTGCATGCCATTTCAAGATAGATTGGCCCTAATCTCCCACTATTGATAGAGGATTTAGCCTGGCTCTGTCATTCACCCTGATGGTGACTAGACTATGCAAAGTGCAATATTAGGACATACAAACATTTCAACATTAAACATCAGCTTCATTACCTAAACTGAGTAACAGATGCTCATATCAAGGGCATAGAATCTAAAGTAAAAATATTAAAGGGGATGAGAGGAACATTATCAAAACTACTACAATCACAGTTAGACTTTATTTGTTGAAAGATATGAAATAAAGAAAAACAATAATGGGGATCACTTAATAATGTTATTTCAGGACATCCACACTGTCTTCTGATGGAGAGTTTTTTTTTTTACTTATCTAAAACAGATAACTATTGATTTTTTAAAAAACTTACTACCTCACCATTAAATACTTATTTTCTTACTATTTGTAACTTAAAGTTTTATTTTTTTAGTTTGTGGTATATTTATATTGATGAAGCTGCAGTCGACCTCTGATTAGCTCGTCATTCCAAATTGTTCCGGAGAAAAAGATTCTGTAAATAATATTGTTTGATTTTTTTAAAAAATTTGGTGTGATATTTTATTTGTTAATAATAAAAACCTTTAAACGTTATTTTAAAATTGCTTTTGTCTTTATTTGTTGATAGATAATTAGGTAAATGGATAGATTGTTTTTTTAACAGCTTTTATTTTTATGTATTTTTTCCTCCGACGTCATGAGATCAATATGAACATGCCTTTGAACCAAATATTTTTTTACTTCCTTCTAATATCACAAAATAAAATGTGAATTTTACCAATTTTTTTTTATTTTTAATTTTCAGATTATGATGTGACTAGCAAGAAGAGTACATTTTCCACTTTTGGGTAATAAAAAAAAATCTATTGACAATTTTTGCTAATATAAGATTGTTAGTTTAGAAATATACAGTTTTATTTGTTAATTGTAAAAGTAATTTCAATTTACATTTTAATATTATATAATTGTAGGAAAATAAAATCTCTTTGCCACCACTTTAGTAGGAAAATTAAAACACTTTTATTTCACTGAATGTGTTTATTAAATTTTTTTGTAACCTCCTGCCATATTTTAGAATGTTAATATTTTTCTCATAATTTATATTTTTACTTCAGTTAATCTGTACACTTTTTAAAAATATTTTATCATCATTTTAGTAGTGAAATTAAAACGCTTTTGTTTACCAACATGATATTAGCAGAATTATGATATTTTCATTTTACTTTGTTTTTCATTATTTTTGTCGATATTGTGATGCCAAATTTTAGGATTTTAATATTTACGTCATAATTGAACATTTGCTAAAAATTTGAAATGTGATGCTTATTGTCTATAAAATGAAAATACTTTGCTAAACTCTAAATATTGTTTTTGGAATTTTTCATTTTCTTTAACATAATACCTGTAGTAGTTTGATTTTATTAGATACTAGTAATTTCTTTTTGTCTTATTATTATTATCTTAGTTTAGTAATTTATTTTGTTGCACATTTGATAAGTATTTTTTATGTTAATTTATATTGGAGGACAAAATATCGGGACCATTTTGTTATTAATTTTATGTATATTATCTAAGATTGTTTATTACCTTGGGGTTTCCTGGTGTCAAAAATGGCTTAGAGCACATACTAAACCAAAACCTTTTAATTATCTATCTTTTATCATTTCTTTTAAAAACATGTTTACTATAGTTCTATTTCATTTTCTAGTTTTAAAGATATTATTGATACCTGTTTGTTTTTTCATCCACATATTTTATTTGTAATGTCTTTTTATTACTCCAGACAAATCACTTCATACTTTATTGACTAGTTTAAAATTTCCATATTGCTCTTTTGTTAAGCATTTAAGTCTTAGATCAATAGTAAACCTTTGTAAAATACATCTATTAAAATTCTTTCTTTGCAATCTCCTAGACAAATTTCTTTTTAATATTAAGTTATTTCTACCAATAGCATTTTATCCAAGTTTAATTCTTTGTTTAAATTGATCCATTATGATTCCATCAGTAATAATAATCTGATGCAAAGGTTTTTATAGCTGATAACCTTTTGTAATTCATACTTACTAATTACTTTTTTGTCTTCTGGAAAAATCCATTGAACATTTCTTTAGTTTTTTAGTGTTTATATTTAATCCTAAATTTTTGCTTTCATTGGATAATTTTCGCATCATTTTCTGAAGCTCTAAATGATTTCTTGCAAAAGTAACCACATCATATACAAAATTTAGATAACTTAAGCAATCTCCATTTACTTTTATTCCTTTGATCTCCCATTTTATTCCACAACATTCTTTTTATAAAACAGCAGTAAAACGTTTTGAACATATAGATTCATCATATGCTCTTCTCACTATTAACTTTCTTAGTATTGCTGTTGCATTGTGATAAATATTCTTTAGAATATAACAATAGCATCAATTTATATCTTGATGATCATTGTATCCTCTTCTCACTATTAATTTTTTTGGTATTGCTGTTGCATTATAATATACAATAATATCATCAATTTATATCTTGATGATGATCATATGCTTTTCTCACTATTAACTTTCTTACTTTTGCTGCAGTGTTATGATAAATATTCTTTGTAATATAACAATATCCTCAATTTGTATCTTGATGATTAAATGCTTTATTCACTGTTGAAATGATTTATAGAAATCAAATGTATTTCTGTAATCAATAAATACAAACAATAATGACAATTTATATTTATTGACTTTTCTCTTACTTTAGTCAATGGTTGGGTGTGATCTACTTTGCTAAAAATAATTTTAAACTCAGCTTGGTCTTTTAGTTAATTAAAATCTATAGTTTTTTGTAGTTTAATTGTAATTATCATGATAAAAACTTTGTACGGATTTGATAAATGACTTATAGGTCGGTAATTTCTACTACCTTCGTTGATAAACTTTTTTTAAATATCAATAATATTATTGCATTCCTTGAATTATCTGACACATATTTATTATTTAAACATTTGGTATGCTTTTTTAAAGACAAAGATCATAAATTTAATAGTAAGATTTCACTTTTTTATTTAAATATTGGGAAATTCAGAAGATATAATAACTGTAGCAGGTACTTTCTTTACTTGATTTTTATTACTATATAATTTTTATTATATCTTTCTGTAAATTGAATAAATAATCTTGCCATTCTATCTGATATATCATTAAACTTCACAAAGTTGTTCTACCACTTTTTCTTATAATAAATCATACTTCCCTTGCACTCTCAATATTTGTGCCTTTATTATAAAATTTATGCCCAGTTTTTAAATCAATTAGGTTTTCTTCATCTTTTCTTCTAACTTCATAAAGACTAACAACAATTCATTTAATATTAGACAGTTCTTACAATTTATGTAATCTTCTTTGACATAAAAGTCAAAGATTTGTTGTTTATATTATATATATATAATTTTTAAACTGTATCTATACGATTGGTTACTAAGTACACTCTCAAAGTGTTATTACAGGTAACTTTTAATGGCCCGAAGATATAAATCCATGTTTGTGTATGTGTGTACACAGATAACTATTTTTATGTACATATATATATACATTGATGTAAACAATATATATATATATGTATTAGAAATTCACATAACATTACAATATTAGCCAAAAACAAAATCTTACTAGTATAGCGTTAGGCAGTATTTAAAATATGTATATAAAAAATCTCCTATTAACAACAATGAATCCACGTGCTAATTTTTAACCAGGATTTGCAACTTAGTAAATTAAAATTAAAATTTTTTTCAGTAAGGTTGGAATTTTTTTTATGGATAGCTAGCAAATAGATAACTCATGCAACATTCAATATTAATCAGTAAATGGGTGTTTATCTATTTTTAACTAGAAGATAAAATAAAAATAAATGTCTAAAATTTTATTATATTACTAGCAGCAAACAGATGAATAATAATTTTTCATTCACTATTTTATCATGAATAGCTCAGCTGTTAAAAAGACTTTTGCCCCATAGTGGACTATTTAGAGAACGTTTTACCTTTATAATGAACATCTGTCATTATTATAAATAATATTAACACACTGCTGCAGAAAATGAAAAAGAAAATGTAATTAAATAAACCTAGTTTACTTTCAAACATATTTTTTATATGTACACACACACACACACACACACATATATATATATATATATATAGCAATGATCAGTAGTTGTCTCTTAGCATATAATAGATTTTATAAAAATATGACGTTAACTGAAATACTATATCACATTGATACCATCGATTTAATGGTCATTTGAAATGAAATTGGAACTATAAGTATTTGTTAACACCACATCACTTATAACTTCTCAAGTTGAACCAAGTTAAATTGTGCTGAAGCAAAATTTAATTTGAAATAAACTAATTATTGGTATGGAATAATAGTATATATTTAGTAATATTTCATAAAAAATAAAAGTATTATGACTTCTGATATTATTTTACAAATATATGTTAAAATGGAACTTTTTTAGGATTTATAAAATTATAGTCCCATTTTGTTATTATAAAACAAAGGTTCATGCAGAAATTTTGGATATAGTAATACTGTTTTACTTAAAATAATAAATAAAACATTAGTTATTTCAATAAATTTTATTAATTCATTTTTAAAAAAAGATAGCCGCTAGAAACTCTTGGATTACATTTCCAACTTTTAACTTTAATTAACTATTCTGTGTTATATTTTTATAATTTTTAAATAATTTTTTTGAAATATAAGTTTATTAATTAAAATAATTTTTAAAAATAATATTTCAATTTTTCAAATATAAAAAAATGCAGTAAATTGATATATATATATATAATCAGAAAATAATAGCTTCTGTAATTTTGTGACTGTTGATAAAATGTATGTGAAATGAAACAACATTTATTTGAACTTCATTTTTAAAACTGAACAGATATTTGACAAAAACATATAGATCAAAAAAATTACATTATAAAATTTTAAATTCCATCTATAATTATTAAACGATGCCAAAAATATTTTTTCAAATAGTAGTATAGGGATTTCTTTTCAGCCAATCAGGACTTTCTGCTTTATGCTATTATATTTCTCTTGACATATATTTTTGAATAAAATCTATGTCTAATCATAATATTTTTATCAAAAAATAAATATTTTATAAATATTTTGGCAAAAATAATCACAAATTTGTCCAATGTAAAAAATATATATTTTTTGTTTTGAAGTTGTAAGCAATTACTTTCATGAATTCTTGGAACCAGAGGGCTATATCGGAAATAAAGAAATAATTAATTCGTAATATTTTGACATCTTCTTTTTTATTGATTTGATATATTTTAAAATCAATAAATTATTATATATTTTAATTCCAGTTTTTAGCATCAACTGAATGCAAAAATCAGTAAATGAAATGTTAAAAACAGATACAAGACAATGCATTTTTATGCAAGTGTAGCATCATTATACCATGCTGCAGAAATACTGTAAATTGGAAATAAATTAAACAAGCAGAATATTTTTATTATAATTGAAACTTATTTATATAGAACAATGGACTTAATTGCAGATAAAAAAATAAGTTGTTATAACGATTTTTAAAAATATACTTACAGAAAAAATATTATTATACGATTTTAATTTAATTTTTACCTACTTAATAGAGTGTGATATTCAATTTATTAAATTGCACATTTTATTTATAATTTTCCTTGTTGAATAAATAAGTCTAATATATAAAATAAAAGTAAATTTTTTAATAAATTCATTCCTTATTACTGATTGTTTATATTTTTGAAATGTTATATATAGGTGAATTACTGTTAAGTATGTGTGGTTTAAATATTTAAATGTAGCATTATAAAACACTTCCCTTGTTTATTTTTTTTTTTAAAGTGTCATAGCATCGGCCGGGACGAACCCGCAACCCGGGCAACTGCCTGCAAGTGCAATGAAGTCGTGCTGACCTCTCGACCACCAATGCTTGTTTATTATAATTATTTTTTTAAATTTCACCATCCTACATTACTATGTGTGTATATATATATATATATAAATTTAATGTTTATAATGGGCTAATATAGATTTAAATTATTTAATAAATTGGAGCTCCATTGTAAAAAATAAGCTATATTAAAGTGCAACAACCAATCAAACAGATTTTGCAGGCTAAACGAAAACAACAACAAACTTGTCTAAGCATCTATTAATCAGTAGTAGCTTGCACAAGTTTTCTATTGTTTTCTTTCAGCCTGTACTGCTGGTCTGATTGGTTGCTATACTTTAATACAACTTCGCTGTAATTTTATAATGTAATTCAAATCTATTAAATAAATTATATATATATATGATGACATTTTAACACAATATCTGTATTTTTTCGAAGTTATATACCTATTCTTGTAATTAAATATTAATAAATATAGTAATAAGTCAATGGTGCCAATATCACATAAAATAGCAAGATTGAAGTTTTTTTTTTTTTAGAAACAACAATCTTTGTAAGTATACATCGAATAAAGACAAAAATATTGAATTTTATACAAATGAATTATTAAATGTTGGATACAATTATCATCTGTTCATCATCATCATCATCAACCATTATCAATCCACTGTGGGATGAAGGTCTCTCCAAGTTCACTCCATTTTATCCAATCTTTAATTTCTCTTCTCCACATCAGCCCTGCACACTTTCTTATTACATCCATCCATCCATTTCACATGTGGTCTTTTTTGGGGTCTTTTACAATCTTTTGGAATCCAGTTTAATATTTCAATTGTTCATCTATTATCATCTCTTCTAAATATGTCCAGCCCAACTCTACTTCAGTTTTTTTTTTTTTAATGAGGCCAGTAACATCTGTTTGTTCTCTTATCCATATATTACATTTTCAATCTCTTCATCTGGTATATAATACTATTAAAAATTTTAATAGGTATTTTAAAAATAAAGATAAAAATAATAAGGTTTATCCTACTAAGAATAAAAGATTATGGATATCAGTATCATATATTTCAAATAAACATTAATTTTACCAGCTTGAGTCTTTATAGCATGTCATCTGCTTGCTTCAGCTATGACATCAACAGAAATCCCAAAATTCATTGCAGCATGATTCCATTTTTAAAATGATGTATCATACTTTAAAATCGGATAAAAATTGAATTTTGTATTAGACAGGTACATTTAATTTGTTTATCTTCAGGTCAGTTTACTAGTTTACATGAGGCATTAAAGGCAGAAAATCTTTATCAGCCTTATAAGCTAATACAATGGATTAAAAATACACTGATAATTCAGATATGAAGGGCCATCAAAGTGATATAAACATAATTGCCTAATCACGACATATCATAAGTTATTAATTTTAATTTTTTAATTACTTGAATATTTTAAGTTGTTTAAAGTGATTTGATAAACAGTATAGATAAACAGTATATTAATTTGTTTGCATTTGTATTGGTGTGTGTGTAGTATATAAATGATATAATATTAAATCATTTATGCTCAATCTTATACAGTGTATAAATTTGTATTCAAACATAACAAAAGTGGTTTTTGTACAGTGTAATTTTGGGTCTCTTATCCAATTTTGAGGCAACCTTATTTTATAGACATAATGATTCTCAAAAGGTTTAATAATTTATTAGTATGTTTATATTTGTATTGGTGTGTTTGTGTTTTCTCTTGCTTGTTTGTATAACGAATAATGATTTATATATATATATATAGAGCAATGCAACGCAAATTTTAAAAACTGATAATCAAATGTACAGAAAGGTTGCAGTTGAGGTTAATAAAGCAATCACAAAATTTATTGGGCATAGTACCATGTGAAAGTATAAACACTTAAAACCAATAAAGACAGATTTAAAATAGTGTGTGTGTAATGGTAACCACAATTGTTATACATATATCACATGGAATTGTATGCATGAAATAAATCAAATTCTGATTCTTGCCTATGCCTAGATATTCATGTTGTGGAGTCAGTAGTTTTACCACATCTTGCATCACATTATTTTCAAGTCTATAGCTAGCAAATGAGCTATATACAATTAAATTATATCTCTGTTGGACAATAAATATAACAAAATAGCAATACTGGTATGCATAAAGAATATAAACATCACTGATATACACAAAAAATATAAAATGAAGAGATGAAAACTCATTTTATCAGTGATATAGACAGTAGCCTACAATTTCTAGTTTTAAATAGAGAAGAAGCTAATTTATATGATGACAAATGCATATCCATTTTTGGAAATGATTTGTTTTGTATCTTTTATTAGTATGAATCTTTTTCTTATAGACATCTTTGAGATTTGTCAACTTTTGGGGCACAAGATAAAAATGAAGAATTCTTATGCAAATATTTTTGGAGATTCCAAAGCTATGGATTATCTCAGGTAAAAAGTATTATATATGGTTTGAAAGACAATTTTGTGAGGAATACAAAAAAAATTATCAGTGAAGATGTAATTTAAACTTAGTTAATGATAAGTTAGAAATTATAACAAACAATAAATTAATAATTTTGACAGATTTTGAAATTTCTTTTTTCCTTACTTTTTAAATGGTTATTACTATTTGTCTTAGACTTATTGTTTTCCTTAGTTTTTCAATTTCTATCAATGTAAAAAAAATTATCTAACATTATTAAAACTGAAGTTATTGTGAAAATTGTGTCCCAGGTCAGTTTTTAAAAAAAAATCAATATGGCGCCAGGAGGTTATACCAGTATAAGAAAAATATATAAAGGCATATGTGAAATTGCATTTTATGTACTTTCTGGATTAAATAAAATAATGAATAATTCAAAAGCTAAAACCTCATTCTTAAATCAAAAATGCCTCATGTAGAAATAGATATGTAAATATAGTAATAGATATATAGGGACATCAAGATCTATATTGGAGAAAAGAACAAAAGAACACCTGCAGTTATTAAAAAAGTGTTCAAAATACTAAACAAAATTATAATGAAAATAACACTTCAACATCAGTTTTTTTATATCATAATAAGTTATGTATATATGGTTTTAATTTTGATTATAATAATGTAAAAATATTGCAAATTGAAAGAAACAATAATAAAAGGAAAAAAAAAAGGAAGCTATGTTAATATATAAATGTAAGCACAATTTAATAAATAGACAGGCGGTAAATGTTAAAATTAATGAATTGTGGAAAGACTAGTCTTTGGAAGAGTGTTTGAAGATACCTTAAAAAAGAATTAGAGTCAGTTGACAAAGACTATGAAGCTAGTCGAAAGCACTCTAGGCAGATAAAAGTTTTTAAAGTTGTACTTTATATATATTTATGTTAACTATTTATTAATAATTAATTACAAAATTACATATATATATATATATATAAGTAGAGGAATTTCAAGATAATGTATAATTATCAAACTAACAATTTATGAAATATTGTATCTATGTGTGTGTGTGTATTGCATAATGTACAACTACTTATAAAACTGAAAAAATTATACATAATTTTCCTCAAATTGCTATTATTAAATAATTTTTCCTCTATAAAATCAAATAAACCAGGTTAACATATTATTTTAATGTCAAATATATAAATATGAATTATTATACCATTAACATTACTTTATGCTGAAAATAATGGATTATTTAAAAATGATACAGCTGCAAATAAACACTTCATATTGAGGGATTATGACGATTACCAACTCTGGAACTCATACATTTTGTATTATGTAATATATTTTTAATTTAGTTACTCTAAAATTATATATACAAAATAAAAAGATATAGGAAAACATTTTAAAGACAAAAATTTCTAACGCCTACCCACAAATGTATCAAGAAAATATATAAGCACAAATACATAACATTTTTACGAAAAAATAATGCTAATTCTGTACATCGTAGCTATACCAATATTTTATAAAATAAAAACACCAGTTATCATTTTGAAGATATTTTTCAGAGCTGAAATAATTGCAAAATTATTTGAATTATTTTTATCTTCGTAATTAAATATATTTTGAAATGCAAAGTAAAGCAAATGAGTAATTTGAATTCATGTTCTCTCCATTAATCATTAATTAATCAAGCCTTCTTATTTTAGAGAGGTTAAGTCGAACTGGTTGCTTCTGCCTACAGAAAGATTTATTGCTTTTTGCTTTATAACATTTTATCTTTTATAATGTCATTTTTTAAACTGAAAAAAAAAAAAAGCTATAAAAAAATTATATCAACAGTAATGATAATAGTAATAAATCATTAATACAATTTAGCTTTTTATTGATATAAAATTAATATTGACGATCAATGATATGTGTTGTCATTTATTTTTTCAGCTGCCGTGCGACATTCGGGCACCGAAAATGACAGGTTGCGTTTGGGGACCAAAAACTTTTAGCTCTCAAAATCGATTCTCTACTACTGAACTATACATCAAGAACGTTTATTATTAAATGTATTGGTGGAATAACAATAGTAATGCAGTCAGATAGTTCGAATAAAAACTATCTAATATTCTAATCAATCACCTTTTATTACTGCCAAATAAAACAAGAAGTAGCGCAAGCGCAAGTGCTTTTAACTGCACAATCAAAAAACAAAAAAAAAAACAAAACAAGAGATTATCTCAACACTCCGATGTTAATATCAACAACGTACAAACAAATAACATTTATCCTATAAACTTACTAAACACATTTGATGACTCAATGAAAGTCTACTAAATTATAAATATAATAAATAAGAAAATAGTAAAAAACCCACAACTTAGCTATTTTTTTTTTGTCTCAGATAGCTAAAAACATAGATTTAAGAAGAAAAACTAAAACCATTCTTGATTAGTCATATATATATATTTATCTGCTTCAAACTTAATTCATAATTTTGATAGCAAAAAAAAAAAAAAAAAACTTTCTAATTTAACAAGAATAAACGATCTGATAGAATTCTAATTCAATTCCGGAATTAATTAATTTAAGCATTTCCAAAAACAGATAGTGGTTTATAAATGCACAGTCAGTCATAAAAAGAGAGCAATAAACTCTTTTATGACTATATACGCTTGTAAATAAAATGAAAATTTAAAATGATTCACTACAACGAAAAACTAGGATCTATCTATCTATCTATCTATCTATCTATCTATCTATCTATCTATCTATCTATCTATCTATCTATCTATCTATCTATCTATCTATCTATCTATCTATCTATCTATCTATCTATCTATCTATCTATCTATCTATCTATCTATCTATCTATCTATCTATCCACCCACCTACCTACCTACCTACCTACCTACCTACCTACCTACCTACCTATAGGATATAGAATACTTCAACTGCTTTTTATTGATGCATGTGAAAAAAATCCAGCATTTATAAAACTTGTGTGATTTTTTCCATCTTGCTTTACTCTCTAATTAAAAATAGCAAAATACCGATTTAACGACCTATATTGGGTGTTTGTTGACATGAATAGCTATCTAAAAATGAAAAAAATTTCAAAAGAATCTAAACAAATCATACTTGATTATATAGTCAGATTTAAAGTCAGAATATAGATGGCAGATTAATAAACCATCATTGTATCTTATCAAAAATTTATGAAGCAGTCCGAAATATTGACTTAATAAAATGAAATGTAAATGTGGGACAAACAATTTCACACTATCATCAAAGATGACTGAGTGTCCTTATATAATTAGAGTACCATATGGCATAATAATTCTACTTACAATGGAGCAGAACTCTTAAAATTCACATTAATATATCTCTAGTTTAATAAATGATTACAACAATCATTAATATATACAAAAATATTTGTATTATAGTTGTATCTGCAGAGTTTGATACTTATAAATCAAAATGTAGTAATTTACTATCTATAAATATATATAAAAAAGATAAAGACATTTGTAACAGATTGTGGTCTGATCAAAGTGTTGAGTCCTGGTTCAATATGAAATGTGCATCTCATTTACCTTTTTACAACTTTGTCCATATCTTTCAGAATATGTAATGGAAAATAAGTTTGAAATATATTTAAAATTTATATATAAAATTAATTGAAGTATATAAAAAATGTATATATTAAGTTAAATTATAACAGCTGTTATGCATGTCTTCCTTGAATAGTGAAGTGTGGAATTTAAAAAATGTGATCCATAATGAAAGAAGTTGGTATGGCTTCTGAATATTAAGATAAAAATGCACATGTAAAAAAATAAAAAAATATATGTATATTGTAACATAATAAAAATGATGATGCTGAGAAATGATCAATATAAACTGAATAAAACATAGCCCAATTATTGGTCACCATTTTGTAATGGAATATTGATTATAATATGGGATTATAATATAAAAATTTTGTATGTCTCAGAATTGAGATGACATTCATAATAATATAAATCTAGCCTAAATGCAAAGTGCTATTTTATAACAGCCCCAAAAGTTGTTTTGGCATTTTGTAACAATTGTCACCTGTATATGATTGTCATCAGCTAGCATCAGGTAAATACTTTGCAACCATAATAATGGATATTCTACCTCACTACCTCTCTACATTTCTTCAGTGAAAATTTGTTATAAAATAAAAGATATTGACATATAGATTTTTAGACAACTACTTTTTACTGACTCTATATGGAACAAAAGATCATGAAGTAATGCCCTTATGGTTTACATATTCATCAATAAATGGTAACTCTGATATAACTTGTATACAATTATCTGGCTCAGTCATTGGTCACACTATGCAATAAAAATATTTTCCATATATAAATATTTAGATTGACCATTACAATAAAATGAAATACTAATGGCAATCTTTATTAAAATGTAATGTATTCAGATAGTATTTAAAATAAAAAAGCAAACAAGATCATGTCAGACATCAACTTATCTATTTACTATTCCAAAGTACATCATTGCCCTAAACAATGATGTAGCCTAAGATGTCTATTTAATTTATTATTGGATGAAACCAAATTCAAATCTACAATTAACTAAGTTTTAATATACTTTTACTAATCTAATATTATGTATAGTAATGGAAATTTACTTTAACATTTAATGACATTCTATTTAAATCAACTAGTCTTAAAATAATTATAATAACATTTTGAAAACATTTTATAAATCTATACTATTTGTAATGTTCAAATAAAATAAACTCTTACTCAGTTTTATATCTAATTTAATAAAATGTCACATATAATATCATTATTTCATTCATACTTTACATTATATCAATATGCAATTATTGCTAAAATTACATTTTAAAATGAAACACTCTACAAGAATTCATTACCAATAAAACTATTAGGTAATCCTGCATTTGGCCATATCCAATAAAATTATATATAAAATATACCATAGGTTACTATTGGATATTTAATGACTTACAATCACTGATATTATTCATTTACCTAAACCTCCAATTAATCAATTATAAAAATAGATTTTATAACAATTAACTATATATAATAATAATTGATAGTTATCCAAGTCAAAGATAAATATTAAGTTATACTAGTTCATAAAATTTATGATCCCCATTTCAAAAAAGCATTAAAGTAATTAAAACAAACCATTCTGGCTAATGATAGAACAAAATCTATTAAGATTTTTGTAACCAGACAAGATAAGCAAATTAATAATGCAACCCTGAACTAATAAAATTATTTCTACCAGTTAATACTGACTTAGATAAGCAAACAAATATTTAAATGTAGTAACAAATATAAAATTTATATCTAATTGAACTTAATAATAATGTATAAAAAATATACATATATCTAACTCTACTTCACTTACCAAAATAGTTTTGATCTTGGATAAAACTTTAAGTACCAAAATTACCTTGCACATTCAAAAGAAATAATTTGACAGATTCACCAGATTTTAATCAACTCTAAATTTATTGGTTAATAATTAAAAATTTATAATAGTAATAAAAATTGTATGTAAATAAAGAATAGCAAACGATATCTTCAATAGGCTAAAATCATAGCCAGTTGAAAAGTACAATAATATGTTTTTTTAGTATATAAATAATTGATAGTCTATTACCATATCAGAATCAAAAATGAATAAGAATAAAATATGTATATATGGAAATCAAATGTGTGTTGCAGGACAATAATACTATATATACAACTGAAGGAGATATTTTAAATATCTTCCTGAGACTTTAAATATAATAATATACAATCATTAAAAATGTGTTCAAATAAAAAGTGATCTATTTATTCATTAATGGATTTCCTAAGTAATTAAACTAACATAAGACCCATTATATTTAAATCCTTCTCTATCCAAATATTCCCAAATTAAAACTTGAACATAAAAATAAATTTAAATATCTGAAAACATAAAATCATATTAACCTATATCATATATATCATTTATTATTTACATCTATGTTTTAAAATAAAATATGACCAAAATGTAAAGACTTTATATAATAATAATAATTATATATATATATTGTAATGGATGTTTAAGACACCATTACAAAATTTATAGTTTTATAGAGGTGAAGAAAATAAAATAAATTTTTATATAAGATTTCGTTTGTAAAACTTGATTAAAAGTTTTTTTTGTTAATGCTTGTACAAATATATATGTATGTGTGTGGGAATTATATTTTAATACCACAGTTATATTTGGTTTTTAATTTTGATTTTTTTTTTTAAAAAAAGAAAACTAAGATTACTTTTTTGTTAAATTTATGTAAAAGTAAAGTGTACAAATAGATTGCTTTACAGATTTTGGATTTATATTGATAAGAATAATTAAAAAAGAAAGAAAACAAAAAGAAAAGAATTTTTCATTAGTGAGTTCCTAGATCTGTAAAGGGCAATTTATTTCGTTAATTAGATAACTATTGTTACCTAGATAGAGAATTTTTAAATTTTAATTAAAAAGAAAAAGTTTGGTAATTGGTTTCAGAGACATGATTCAGATATAACAGGCTAAATCAGGTCATTGGGTTATCTTTGACTAGTTTTCAATACTTGCGTATACTTGCACCAGCGCAAAGAGACAGACACCAACTCTGAGAGGAGAAGTGCACAAACTCTGGGATACTTCCACCAACTCTGAGAGATACTTGCACTAACTATTCCTGCATATTCTGAAAGCTGATCTGGTAATTATTCTACCTAGAATGAACATTAAAACTACAGCAAGAATATTTTCTTTACCATGATGTGCTAAGATTCTCACCAGGACAGGTTTGGACATCCTGTGTCTCCATTAACTGCCTACAATGCCATAAGAACCACCTCCAAAGAAACCACTAACCAACTTGCCCAAGCCTACCGTCAGTGAATCCAGAGCAACGGACTAACCTAAAAAGTCTAGTGCACTAGCATTTAAATAAATTATTAAGGTACCTTACATTTTTGCAATTTAAATAATGTTGTCTTAGGTTTGTTCCCTTTTGTTTTTAAATATAAATGTTTTTCAAGTTGTATCTTATATAATTTAATTTCTGTGTGCTTGATATATTTTTTTTTTTTAACGAGTGCTAGTTTCAATTCTATTACTGTCCGTCCTATTTAAGTCTTAGTAAGTAAGATAGCAGTTTATTTATAATCTCACATCCCTTTTATTATAGAAAGCTGTCTGGATATTACAGACTATTTTAATTGACTTCTGGCTCGTGACCCATTTTATTATTAGTTCTACTTATGTCGTGAAACTTTATTTATAATAGACTATTAAGCAAATATAATAGTTCTTAGTTTTATTTCTTCAAGCTTCCAATTCGTTTATTAGGAGCACGTATGATCATTTTAAACCTCTCAATAGGTAAATCGTGAGCTCTTAGCCTGTCTCACTCAGAGGGAGGTCAATCGATTGAAAGTAATAACTTTCAACACTCTTTTTATTATTATTAATGTTTTGGAAGCTACCTTCATATTTATTCTGTTTCGACATAAATCTCTTTTCCTAACTATGGGTTATAAGCAGGAAGCTAACCTCCATTGTCTGGTGTGAGATCACTGTATACTTACTAATACTTCTGCTACTGCCAGTATTTTGCACTCTTTCGCGCACAGGAAATCGCTTTCAAAGCCATATAAATATTTTAGTTCAATTTTGACGAATGTACGTGTAGTACATATTTTAAGTGTACTTTAAAGATTATTATTTAGATTTATGTTTATTTAATCATACTTTTAATTATGTTTATTTAATCATACTTTTAATAAAATTATTTATTTATTCATTTATTTAGTTGATTTTGTTTTCTGTTGCTACCTTTCCAACTCACTGAACAAAACATAGATCTCATTTGCTTGATTGAGCTAGTCCGGCGCATTCGATTCGCATATCCTGTAATTCCTTAAAAATAAATGTCTAGTTCGAAATTTTAGACTAGTGGCACCCTGGCAGTCAGTATATGCGAGTCTAAAGCTTTTGTGCGGTAGATAGTATAGTAATTTTTGGCGCAACCAAACATGGGAGCCAATATTAAAACTTTACGTGAGATGTTTTGTTCGGGTGGTTGGGAAAAATAAACAGAAACGGTAGGCAAAAATAGGTGAAATAAAGTTAGTGGTAGAAAAGAAGTAGATGGAAAGATGCAGGTAGTTTCGGATCTGTTCATATTTAATGTTTTGATATTCAAAAAGAGTTTATTAATTAGTTCGACGTTCTTAATTTTTTTTTTAAAAAAGTAAAGAGTTTAAGTTTGCTTTGTAAAAATAAAATAAAGTTAGCTGTTGAAGATTGATTAAATAAAAAAAATTGTTAATAAACAGATTTAAAAGAAAACTTCAGTTGGTAATTTGGAATAAAAAAATTAGATTTAATGGAACTAAGTTTATTTTGAAAATGGAAGCTAAAGAAGAAAGCGATAGAGAGGCAGGTTGGGAAGAGAGCCCAGTTTCACTTAAACACCCCAAGATAGTAGAAAAAGAAGGGAGTGAGACACAGATGATGATGAAGATGATGATGAAGTTGATAATATAAATGAAACAAAATCAGCAAGCCGAGATGAAGGAAAGACGACAAGAGTTGCTGGAAATGAAACACAATATAACAAAACAAAATATAGAAATAAAACAGATTCAACAAACAATACTGGAGGAGCTGAGAGCAGAAATGAAAGGAATGAGACAGGAAATATTGAAGACAGTTGACAAAAATCAGGCAGCTATAGACGCCATAGAGAAAGATTCGAATAACGTGGTTTAGGAAGTTGAAATAGTAAAGGAATAGGCAAAAGACATGAAAGATGAATTAGAACAGGATAGCGTTAGAACAGGCAAGGTAGAAATAGAGATAGAAGTTGGTAGAGATTGGATGCAGATAGGTGGTGAAATAGAAAATGCAGATCAAAAGACATAGAATAACGTAAAAGAGTTTCTGCAAGAAACTAAAAATAAATTGGTTAAAATAACTAGTGGTTGTGAATATGAATTTGAAAAGAAGAGAGTTAAGAAAAAAGTTAAGGAGTATGATTTTAAGGGAGAGATAAAATGTATCTATAGAGCAATTTTATTTGAAAAGACTATAGAAGAGGGATTCGTTCCATTTCTTATTAACGAGGTGGGCTGTACAAAGTGGGACACATTGAACAAATATATTTTGCTCGGCTAAAGAGTCGTAAGATATAGGAGCCACAAGATAAAACAGAACGAGAAAGAGACAAGGCAATAAATTATAAGCGAAGGACAGACAAAAGGGGGAAACAAACATATATTAGAGAGTCAGTAAGAATAAAGAAAGAACCGCCTGACCAAGCGTAAGTGATATTGATCGGAGGTACTGCTAAAAAAAACAAAAACTCAATGGATTTGTAATTGGACTACGAGTTGAGAATAGAAATTTATTTCGATGTAGGTGATAAGCCTGAATGAATTTTGTAAATAATATATAATTACAATTATATATGTGTGTGATAAACAATATTACATTTTGATATTTTGAATTATGTTCGTTTTTATTTAATAAAATGTATAGTGACTATCGTAATTGTATTACTTTGTTGTAAATAGTTATTTTAATAGATCGCCAGTATATTCCTAAAAATTTATGTTACTTACAAATGATTTAAAATAGTATTCGTGAGAGTAGTCGGACAGATTTGATTTTTTTTTTAAAGAGAGATCAAACTTAGAGAAATCTGGTTAGTGGTAGGCAGAGCAAAGTCAGCTAAGTTTTCTTTTTTTTTTTTGTGATGACGGAGAGGCAGTTGTAATGGATGTTTAAGACACCATTACAAAAATTATAGTTTTATAGAGGTGAAGAAAATAAAATAAATTTTTATATAAGATTTCGTTTGTAAAACTTGATTAAAAGTTTTTTTATAATGCTTGTACAAATATATATGTATGTGCTTGGGAATTATATTTTAATACCACAGTTATATTTGGTTTTTAATTTTGATTTAAAAAAACGAAAACTAAGATTACTTTTTTGTTAAATTTATGTAAAAGTAAAGTGTACAAATAGATTGCTTTACAGATTTGGGATTTATATTGATAAGAATAATTAAAAAAAAAAAAAGAAAACAAAAAGAAAATAATTTTTCATTAGTGAGTTCCTAGATCTGTAAAGGGCAATTTATTTCATTAATTAGATAACTATTGTTATCTAGATAGAGAATTTTTAAGTTTTAATTAAAAAAAAAAGTTTGGTAATTGGTTTAAGAGATATGATTCAGATATAACAGGCTGAATCAGGTCATTGGATTATCTTTGACTAGCTTTCAATACTTACATCAGCTAGTATACTTGCACCAGCGCAAAGAGACAGACACCAACTCTGAGAGGAGAATTGCACAAACTCTGGGACACTTCCACCAACTCTGAGAGATACTTGCACTAACTATTCCTGCATATTCTGAAAGCTGATCCGGTAATTATTGTACCTAGAATGAACATTAAACCTACAGCAATAATATTTTCTTTACCATGATGTGCTAAGCTTCTCGCCAGGACAGGTTCGGAAGTCCTGTGTCTCCATTAACTGCCTATAATGCCATGGGAACCGGCTCCAAAGAAACCACTAACCAACTCGCCCAAGCCTACCATCAGTGAATTCAGAGCAATGGACTATACTTAAGAAGTCTAGTACACTAGCATTTAAATAAATTATAAAGGTAACTTACAGTTTTGCAATTTAAATAATGCTGTCTTATATGTGTTTCCTTCTTTTTTAAAAAATATAAATGTTTTTCAAATTGTATCTTATGTAATTCGATTTCTGTGTACTTGATTTTTTCTTTTTTTTTAACGAGTGCTAGTTTCAAACCTATTACTGTCCATCCTATTTAAGTCTTAGTAAGTAAGATAGTAGTTTATTTATAATCTCACATTTCTTTTATTATAGAAAGCTGTCTGGATATTGCAGACTATTTTGACTTCTGGCTCGTGACCCATTTTATTATTAGTTCTACTTATGCTGTGAAACTTTATTTATAATAGACTATTAAGAAAATATAAGTTCTTAGTTTTATTACTTCAAAGTCAGCTAAGTTTTCTTTTTTTTTTTGTGATGATGGAGAGGCAGTTGTAATGGATGTTTAAGACACCATTACAAAAATTATAGTTTTATAGAGGTGAAGAAAATAAAATAAATTTTTATATAAGATTTCGTTTGTAAAACTTGATTAAAAATTTTTTTTTTAATGCTTGTACAAATATATATGTATGTGCGTGGGAATTATATTTTAATACCACAGTTATATTTGGTTTTTAATTTTGATTTAAAAAAAAAAAAGAAGAAAACTAAGATTACTTTTTTGTTAAATTTATGTAAAAGTAAAGTGTACAAATAGATTGCTTTACAGATTTGGGATTTATATTGATAAGAATAATTAAAGAAGAAAGAAAACAAAAAGAAAAGAATTTTTCATTAGTTAGTTCCTAGATCTATAAAGGGCAATTTATTTCATTAATTAGATAACTATTGTTATCTAGATAGAGAATTTTTAAATTTTAATTAAAAAGAAAAAGTTTGGTAATTGGTTTAAGAGATATGATTGAGATATAACAGGAGGAATTAGGCAATTGGATTATCTTTGACTGGCTTTCAATACTTGCATCAGCGAGTATACTTGCACCAGTGCAAAGAGACAGACACCAACTCTGACATGAGAATTTCACAAACTCTGGACATTTCCACCAACTCCGAGAGATACTTGCACTAACTATTCCTGCATATTCTGAAAGCAGATCCAGTAATTATTCTACCTAGAATGAACATTAAACCTACAGCAAGAATATTTTCTTTACCGTGATGTGCTAAGCTTCTTGCCAGGACAGGTTCGGACGTCCTGTGTCTCCATTAACTGCCTATAATGCCATGGGATCCAGCTCCAAAGAAACCACTAACCAATTCGCCCAAGCCTACCGTCAGTGAATCCAGAGCAATGGACTATACTTAAGAAGTCTAGTGCACTAGCATTTAAATAAATTATAAAGGTAACTTACAGTTTTGTCATATATGTGTTTTCTTTTTTTAAAAAAAATATAAATGTTTTTCAAGTTGTATCTTATGTAATTCGATTTCTGTGTACTTGATTTTTTCTTTCTTTTTTTTTTTTAACGAGTGCTAGTTTCAAACCTATTACTGTCCATCCTATTTAAGTAGTAAGTAAGATAGTAGTTTATTTTAATCTCACATTCCTTTTATTATAAAAAGCAGTCTGGATATTACAGACTATTTTAATTGACTTCTGGGTTGTGACCCATTTTATTATTAGTTCTATTTATGTCATGAAACTTTATTTATAATAGACTATTATGAAATATAATAGTTCTTAGTTTTATTTCCTCAAGCTTCCAATTTGTTTATTAGGGGCACATACGATTGTTTTAACCCTCTCAATAGGTAGATCATGAGCTCCTAGCCTGTCTCACTCAGAGAGAAATCAATCGATTGAAAGTAATAACTTTCAACACTCTTTTTATTATTATTAATGTTTGGAAGCTACCTTAGCATTTCTTCGGTTTCGACATAAGCTTACATAAATCTCAAATATGGAGATTCAGCCTTTTCCTAACTATGGGTTATAAGCAGGAAGCTAACCTTCCTTTTCTTATGTGAGATCACTGAATACTTACTAATACTTCTGCTACTGTCAGTATTTTGCACTCTTTCATGCACAGAAAATCGCTCTCAAAGCCATATAAAATGTTTAAATTTAATTTTGACGAATGTACATGTAGTACATAATTTAAGTGTATTTTAAAGATTATTATTTAGATTTATGTTTATTTAACCATGCTACTAATACAATTATTTATTCATTTACTTAGTTGATTTTGTTTTCAGTTGCTACCTTTCCAACTCACTGAACAAAACATAGATCTCATTTGCTTGATTGAGCTAGTCCGGCGCATTCGATTCGCATATCCTGTAACCCCTTAAAAATAAATGTCTAGTTCCAAATTTCAGACTAGTGGCGCCCTGGCGGTCAGTATATGCGAGTTTAAAGCTTTTGTCTGGTATAATATATATATATATTGTAACGGAATATATGCCGTTACATTATTTTAAAATGAAAATAAAAAGATCGTAAATAAAATTTGATTTATTAAAAAGAAAAAAAAAACTTAAAAAACTGAAAATTAAAAGTTGTTTAATATATATAGATCGCATGATGGACAACTTTAAAAACTTTTAAAAAATAAAAATATTTGAAAGTAATTTTTTTTTTGTAAAAAGTAAAGATATAAAGATTGATATTTTAAAAATAGAAATAATGTTGATTTCTATAGTCTTAGAAAATGGAAATGATTGTCTTATTAATTAAATGATTGTTCAAAAGCAAACTACCTCGTGAGGCATGTAAAATAAATTAAATGGTCAGATAAGAGAATACAAAGGAATTAAATGACCAATCCAAACACGAAAATAACAGCACGGACCATAACTGAAACACGAATGGATTAGTGACGTCTTGCTCGTTGAATCTCAAGATCTAATGATAAGAGACTAATAAAAATATAAAAGCCAAATTATTATTATAATTGTTATCTGAGAGCTGACTATGAATAGATCGTTATAACTAGCTATATTGCAGATTTTCACGATGTGGAAGTCTGCAATAAATTTAATTTTCCGGACAACCAGCTGAAGCCTCTGGATGACAGTTCCTGACCAAATGCATGGCAAGTCACAGTTTCATTTCAAAGAAGGACAAAATCTACTAAAGTGATCACGAAGATGGACTTCTCAATCTATTAAATCCGTAAAGTATGAACTATTGTATCTATCTAATAACTTTCCTAAAATTGCAAGTAATTAATAACTGAAAATAAGAACTCTTATCTGACTTAAAGAATGCAAATTCAATTATTGATATTTTTTATGTAAATGTTTAAGCAATCATTTCCAGTTCTTTTTTTTTGTGTGTATTATATTTTAACTAAAAATGTATTAAATTTAAAGTTGTTTATAGACGCTTGCATGGATTCGTTTGCGGTTAATTATATTTTGGTTTTCATATTTGATCGAAATATATAGACATTCGATAAATAATGATACCTTACGGTGAGTATCGAAATGTATTTATTCGGATGTCTTTTAAGTTATTGGTGACAACGCAAGTATCTTACGGTTGAATACTATTGGGTTACTTATAAGTTTCCCTCTGCGATTGTCGGCATCAATAATTTTGTATTTTGATCATTTATGTTTATTTGAAATGTTTTTGACCATGGAATCTATGTAAGCGATCTATACCCAACATTTTAAAGCAAATCTGTGCGATCTATTTAAAATAGTAATTTAAATTTTTAAAAAAAAAATATTAATGTTAAAATCTAAAAATAAATTTAATCTTCAATTTTAAATGTGCGTTAATAAAAATCTATTTGTGTGTTAATTACTGGCAGTGGCTTCTTTTGTTTTATTGTTCTAAATATTTAATATATACTTTGAGAATAGAAGTCTATTGAAACTTATAAATGTTTTAAAATCTCTGCTACTCCCTGAGCTAGTGACATGGGCTAACGACCGGATGCAAAATTTAAAAAAAAAAAATTTTTTTTTTTTTTTTGACTTACGTATCTGCCTACTTTATAAATTTTTCTAGGTTCAAATGCCTAGATGGCGCCCCGTAGTGCAGTTTACGTAAGTCTCCTTCCCCGATCGTTAAAATGGACTCCCAACGTGGCACGATCTTTAATAAACCACGAGTGCCCTGAGAATGTTAAAAATAAATTATGCCAGTGAGATTTTTCTTTAAAAATGAGTATATACATTGAAAATGAAGCCCGTAATATTTTTTTCTGAAATCAGAATATATTGTTTGTATTATATAAAGTTATGAAGTTTGTGTAAAAAGTACTGCCAGTAAGAAAATTGCGTATATGTAGAAATAAATGCGAGGAATAAAATGTAACAATTAATATAAATCATAATTTAATTAAAAAAAAAAAAAAAGTCTAAAATCACGTAACTTCTTTGACTTGCCTAAGTTAATAATGAAATGTAGGGAAAAGGGAACACTTGAGGGAGGAGGTGTAATCTCAGCTGGGGTGAAAAGGAAAGAATAGTCAGCATTTTTTCTTGTAATTACTAACCAAAGTTATGTCGTTTCATTAATAACCAAAGTTTTGTCTTTAAAAAAAAAAAAAAAATTAGTATAATCAATTTGTGTAACGTCATTACTAACACTAAGTAAATTCTTTTTTTTTTTAATATTTTTGTTTTTGAGGAAGTTTACTGATATGTAACGGAATATATGCCGTTACATTATTTTAAAATGAAAATAAAAAGATCGTAAATAAAATTTGATTTATTAAAAAGAAAAAAAAAAACTTAAAAAACTGAAAATTAAAAGTTGTTTAATATATATAGATCGCATGATGGACAACTTTAAAAACTTTTAAAAAATAAAAATATTTGAAAGTAATTTTTTTTTTGTAAAAAGTAAAGATATAAAGATTGATATTTTAAAAATAGAAATAATGTTGATTTCTATAGTCTTAGAAAATGGAAATGATTGTCTTATTAATTAAATGATTGTTCAAAAGCAAACTACCTCATGAGGCATGTAAAATAAATTAAATGGTCAGATAAGAGAATACAAAGGAATTAAATGACCAATCCAAACACGAAAATAACAGCACGGACCATAACTGAAACACGAATGGATTAGTGATGTCTTGCTCGTTGAATCTCAAGATCTAATGATAAGAGACTAATAAAAATATAAAAGCCAAATTATTATTATAATTGTTATCTGAGAGCTGACTATGAATAGATCGTTATAACTAGCTATATTGCAGATTTTCACGATGTGGAAGTCTGCAATAAATTTAATTTTCCGGACAACCAGCTGAAGCCTCTGGATGACAGTTCCTGACCAAATGCATGGCAAGTCACAGTTTCATTTCAAAGAAGGACAAAATCTACTAAAGTGATCACGAAGATGGACTTCTCAATCTATTAAATCCGTAAAGTATGAACTATTGTATCTATCTAATAACTTTCCTAAAATTGCAAGTAATTAATAACTGAAAATAAGAACTCTTATCTGACTTAAAGAATGCAAATTCAATTATTGATATTTTTTTTATGTAAATGTTTAAGCAATCATTTCCAGTTCTTTTTTTTTGTGTGTATTATATTTTAACTAAAAATGTATTAAATTTAAAGTTGTTTATAGACGCTTGCATGGATTCGTTTGCGGTTAATTGTATTTTGGTTTTCATATTTGATCGGAATATATAGACATTCGATAAATAATGATACCTTACGGTGAGTATCGAAATGTATTTATTCGGATGTCTTTTAAGTTATTGGTGACAACGCAAGTATCTTACGGTTGAATACTATTGGGTTACTTATAAGTTTCCCTCTGCGATTGTCGGCATCAATAATTTTGTATTTTGATCATTTATGTTTATTTGAAATGTTTTTGACCATGGAATCTATGTAAGCGATCTATACCCAACATTTTAAAGCAAATCTGTGCGATCTATTTAAAATAGTAATTTAAATTTTTAAAAAAAAAAAATATTAATGTTAAAATCTAAAAATAAATTTAATCTTCAATTTTAAATGTGCGTTAATAAAAATCTATTTGTGTGTTAATTACTGGCAGTGGCTTCTTTTGTTTTATTGTTCTAAATATTTAATATATACTTTGAGAATAGAAGTCTATTGAAACTTATAAATGTTTTAAAATCTCTGCTACTCCCTGAGCTAGTGACATGGGCTAACGACCGGATGCAAAATTTAAAAAAAAAAATTTTTTTTTTTTTTTGACTTACGTATCTGCCTACTTTATAAATTTTTCTAGGTTCAAATGCCTAGATGGCGCCCCGTAATGCAGATACGTAAGTCTCCTTCCCCGATCGTTAAAATATATATACCCAGAGATATCATACCATCTAAGTAAAAGTGTTTTCATTTTCACACCCTAGTCCATCGAGCTTTTGGTTCCTCATTTCTGATCCTAATGCATAGAGATGATTTTCCTTTAAGTAGAGAAAATAATCATGAATGATAACTATCACAATTTGAATGTAATTGCTTTTGTGTTTAAATTCCAATATTTTCTTTTAAGCAAATAAATATATCCAAGCTTTTAAAAAAACAGGTACTTCATTGATGCAAAATCACACAACACTGGCTTTTTTTCATTTTTCATTGGTAATAATATATAACAATAATTTTTGTCATTGACAAAATTCAGTTATATGCTAGCTTTTTCTTTCCAAATTAAGAAAGTGAAATTTAAATTGCTTAATATCACACATAAGGTGAATTAATTGATTTTGTGAAATTCATTGATCTGAAATATCATATCCATATACACATCATTGGGTTTGCATTTATCATGAATAAATAGATGGAATTCTAAGTTTTAACAACAACATATTTTTCTATAGCTGACTTGCAATATAATGCATTTTTATGGGTTTTTTTTAAATTTTTTTTCACATTTTGCTGTATCCTCTGGAATTTCACCAACAAGCTGTCTCCAATTAAATGGGCAGATGGTTTGGGTTTATGCTCTCATGATTTTAGAAATTAATCACTTAAAAATGTAAAATTTAACAAGTTTTTAAAGGCAAATATAAACATATATGTTCTAGGCAATGATAAAATTATAAGAACTCAAGTTGCAGCATTTCAGTTCTATTTGTAACATACTCTTGCTTATACCAATGTTGTCAGGACAACTGTTGAATATCACTCAAATTTTGCTCATTTTGTAAGAAAATTGTTTAAGAAAATTTGCCTCCAATTAATAAGTGAAATGAAGATTTTAAAACAATTGGAAACAGTGAAAATAAAATCCTGTTTTACAAGTTCAATATTATTTTTTATTTTAAACCAAAATAAAAAAACTATACTACCTTTTCAATATTTTTAAAATTAATATATATATTACATATGTTTTTAATATTTTCCAATAAACTGATTTATAACAAATATATATAAGACATAATTTATTTATTTACGGGTTTATATATTTTTTTTAATTTTGATCACAATAGACTTATGATATGGTGCTAGAATTAATAGTAAATAATATTTTAAAATATTAGGTTGCCATGGTTATCTAGTTAACATTATATTTTAAGACCTCCATTATTTATAGATCAAGTAAAATGAAAATTAAATTTGATCAACAATTTTTTTTATTTTTTAAAAATACTGAGGCATACAGCACTAATATGACACTTACAATATATATATATATATATATATATATATTGTATATATATATATATATATATATATATACATATATATATATATATATATTGTGCCCTTTTCTATAGGTCAGTAATAGTTCATAACAGTCAATTACTAAAAATTTTAAATTTAGAATATGTTCTTTTAATATGGTAATTGTATTAAGTCAATTATATCTTTAAAGTACAATTTGAAGCTAAAGAGAATATGTAGTATATAAAATCATTTAAAAATAAGTTATGTAAAGCTTAAAATATTGTTTCATATGGTTGTAAAAGCTGGCCATATTAAATAAAACAGCTATAAATATTAAAAGTATATTTAAAAATTAGATTTTAATAGTTTAAAACATATAATTTAATAAGTGCTATATTTAAATTTGTAATCATATTTAAATAGTCAAAATTAATATAGTATATTTTAAAAATAAACTTTATGATGGTGAAAATTATATCTAGTTCTATATTTTTAAAATTATTCTTCCAAATTTTTTATAATTATTTTATATAATATAATAAGTGTAGCAATTTTATAAATCTAGGCAGAGAAATAGATTAAAAATCGTCTGTCAAAGTTATTATTCATGTGACTTGTATATTACATACTTTCTCACACATGCTTGTTTGAATTAATAATAAAGTTTAAAATATTTTGAAATTGCAGTATAGAATTGGATGGAATTATTGCCTATCATAAAAGTAAATAGTATTAAACATTAAGTTAACTATCGTATAACATGCTTAAATGATGTAATAAAGATGAATACAGTTAATAAAAAAATTAAATATTTTGTTTAAATAAAAATAGATAAATGGAATAAGTTATTAAAATTGTTTTAAAAGTTATTTTAAATGTTTAAATAGTTTTAATAAAATAATAATTTATTCAAAAGTAATATTTTAAATAATATTTTAAGTTCATTATGTCATAATTTCTAATTTTGAAATTCAATTCTACTTGAAATTGAAAATATGTAAATTTGTTCTCAAGCTAAAGTAAGAATTAACCAATAGGAATAGGTATTCTTACAGACTATAAATATGATTTGCACGGGGTTAGCGGAGGAGATTAATAATGTATTGAAACCAGAGAAAGGTAAATTATAACTATCAAAAAGATAGTATTTTTAAAATTTTTATTTTAGTCAATTTTTTTTGGTACTTTCTTATCGTTTATTTTGCAAAAACTAATTGATAATTTTAAAGAAGTATTTTGCAAAAGGAAAGTTTAGAAAAAAATTATATATTTAGAAACTTAGTGGAGATGATTTTCTAATTTTTTAAAAGTTACTTGCCAGTAGTATTTTATCTGAAGTTTAACCTAGACTACGCAATAGAGATGGATATACTACGAAATAAAATGGATATAAATTGTAATACTGTAAAAATGTTTGGAATATTTATTGATACAGCTTTATTAATATTTCACCGAAGAACTGTTTTGGTACATAAAAAACCACAGCTCGGACATCATACGGAGTCTAATGAAAAAATTGGAGACGCATTATTATTTATAAGCTTATCCAAGATTTATTTTTAAATAGTAATAAGACAATTATATCTCATGAATCATTTTATAGAATATTATATTCAAAGGAGTAAAATGTTATATACTTTCTGAAGGTAACATTTTTAAAAAAATATTTTCAAAAATTAAAGAAAGAACCCAGAAGAATATGTTACAGAAGCATTTTTTTTTATATTAAAATATCTGGTCTTAGAATTATTTAAAATGTATTTAGAAAAGATTTGTTTAAAAGTACTTGAAGTTTTTTTTATTTTTATTTTAAAAGAGATTTATAAAAAATACCAAACGAAAGTTTAAATTGTAACGAGCACAGATGTTCGTTACATTGTTTTTTTTTATTTATATTTATTAAACATGAAAGTAAATTAAAAAGTTCGCATTTAAAAATTTTCTTTAAGAATTAAAAATTGAAATTAAATATCATCTTAAACTCGTGTATATTAAATCACACAGATAATGAAAAATTATTAAAATAAAACTTTATTAAAGAAAAAGTATTTTAAAACTAAATTTTAAAGAGATTTGGAGATAAAATTATATCTTTAAATATATCTTTGATTTGGAAAACAGGTTAATTAATCAGAAATGGAAATGATAAATTTAATTAGTCAAATGTAAACCAGCCTTGGGCATCTAAATGTAAAAACATCGGTCAGATAGGAAAACAATAGAAACAAATAGCCAATGAAAGAAATCCATCGGGAAATCGGACCTCAGCGAAAGGATCATCACATCGATGACATAACGCCAAGTCAATCCTTCGAATACGTATAAAAGGAAAATTTGGAAGTGATTATTATTGATTATTTACGATGTGACAGATATGTGTTAGTGCGGAAGTGAAGGAGAATGGATTGAAAAAGACTCACGTTCAATCCCTTCAGTTGTTATAAAATGGAAAAATGAAACATCACTTTTCTTATATTCAGAGGACCACAGGATCATCGGGAAATTTAACGCTGGATTTCAAATGGCAAGCAATTGTAAAAGATGAACATTTCTAAAACTGTAAGAACTTTATAAAATATAACGAACAATATTAATTTGAAAACACTAAGAACTTTAAATTTTAAACTTTCCTAGTAATTTAATTGTTACAAATAGAATCCTATCTGACCAAACTAAATTCTTTATTAATAGTGTTATTTGATGTATTTTTTTTCTTATTTATGTAAAATCATTTCCATTTATTTATTTTTTGTTATTTAAGTTTTTATCATGATTTTTTTGTTTTTTGTTAAATTAATTATATAAATGTTAAACTTAAGTCGGGCATGAATGGCTGTATAGATTTGTAAAGTTATATTAGGGGAGAGTAATCTTAGGTTATTTGTGTCATTGTTAAATTGGGTCAATGGATTGTATATATTGATGTAGTTAGTAGATATAGTCGGAGATTCACTACTGGCAGAATCGCTTCATACGCCGCACTCTCCCGTTTTGCCTATGGAAGGAATTATAAGATGCAGAGCGCAGTTCCTTTCTATGGAGTTTTTTTTATTGCTCTTCTTGAATGATAGATGTCACAATCCTATTTGACGAGAGGCAATTTCTTCTCTTAACTTTTGGTGCCACCGTATTTCTTATTACATTGAATACATCGATATATCAGATGGATTGATGCCAGTTTGACTGCGAATTTTAGCCTAAGGTTAAATAGGGATAGAATGTTTATTTTCAAAAGCAAATTTATGTAGTCTATTCATATTCGACCCTAAATAAAAATGCATTAAATTTAAGTTGTTTATGGACGCTTGCATGGATTGGTTATTGGTTAACCCTTTTCCCACCTCTTACGAGGCTCCTCGTAGACATCTGACATCACTCTAACTCTGCGAGTTTTTATACGAAAATATTCATTCAATAGGTTTTTAAATAGGTTTTTAAAAGTTCTATCAGATGGTGCCCTCTTCCGAATTCTTTTACAAGTAAAAAATAAAAAAAAAAACTGCATTTAAAGCTAAACAAAGAAAGAAGCTTATTGGTGATTGGCTCTCAGCCAGTTCTCAGCCGACAAAGACATTCTGATTGGCTGGAAAAAACAAAGAAACCGCCTGATCAAAGAAAATAAAGATAAACGCTGAGATTTTCATTTCGAATGTGATTTAAGTATTAAAAAAAGGATAATTTGACAAATTAAAAATAATTTTTAAAAAATAAACTAAAAAAACAAAATTATTTTCGAAAAATATCGAAGATTTTTGTAAAAATATTGAAGCTGTAGTAAAAAAAAATATTTATTTTTCTATAACGTAAAAGTCGATCTTTTTGTTTATATTATAGCTTTTATGTTGCCGAAATTGAATATTTTAGAATAAATAAATAGCAATTTATTTTTGAAAGAACTTTCATTCTCTTCATAACCTGAAAAATTAATAATATACTTTTTATAAACGTATCTGAGTTGAATTTAATATTATAGGCGAATATGTTTTAACAATAGGATTTGTCTTCAGTTTGTGAGTTGGCCAATTAAAAGATTTGATTTTTACCTCATACAACCAATAATATAATTAGCGGTTAAAAGGTTAAGTATGTTTTGGGTTTTCATATTTGATCAAAATATATAGACATTCGATAAATAATGATACCTTACGGTGAGTATCTAAAATGTATTTATTCGGATGTGTTTTAAGTCATTGGTGACAATGCAAGTATCTTATGGTGAATACTACTAGGTTACTTATAAATTTCTTTCTGCAATTGCCAGTATCAATGATTTTATATTTTGATCATTTATGTTTACTTTGAGATGTTTTTAACCGTGTAATCTATGTAACCGATCTATAGCAACATATTAAAACAAGCTTTTATAATCCCATCTGTGCAAACTTAATTAAAATGTAAACTTATAATATAATAGAAATTAAAATGTAAATTAAAATCTAAGGTAAAGTTAAAAATAATGTTAAATGTTAAAATGTAAAACTAATACTAAAATAATTTTAAATCTCATATATATGTGCATAAATAAATGTTTGTACATTAATTATTGGCAGTGGCTTATTTTATTTATTTTTTTTAATATTGAAATATAATTAGATAAGATATTATATTATTTAATCTCTGCTATTCCATTGAGCTAGTGACATGGGCTAACGACCGGAATCAAAATTTTAAAAAAAAGGAAAAAAAAAATTTTTTTTTTTTTGACTTACGTATCTGCCTACTTTATAAATTTTTATAGGTTCAAATGCCTAGATGGCGCTCTGTAGTACAGATTACGTGAAGTCTTCTTCTTCTCCGGATCGTTACAAAATGTATCAAGAAGGAAATATATATAAAAAAGTGAACACATAGTTGAATAAAAGATGGATCCATAAAAATACAAATAGTACTTAAAAGTTTATCGAATATTTTTAAAGTTAAATTAGATGGATTGATGCATCGGATACGCAGAGAATATTGGTAGAGAAGATTAAGAAGCTTCATGGGATTAATTAATATTATGATTTAATAATTATCATCCTAAATACTAAAACCAAGGATTATTTTCTATAAATTTTACTAAATGGATTAATAATTATTTTTATTTTAAACTTTAATGTGCTTGGAGGAGAACATTTTTTAAAATTCTAGAGAAAATAATAAACATTTTGGACTTATCAGGAACTATCATCAAGAAAATATGTAATTATAGTTTTGATTCCTTTTATTTTGTTAACCTAGTTTAAATCTAAATTTTTATATAAGATTAGGAAAAACATAAAAACATTAATTTATTAATATTAAAATTTTATAATATAACAATCTAATAATTTAGCTAAAAATATTTTAATATAAAGTGTATGGGTGTGAATTTTTTTTATATCTGCAATGCTCAAGTGGATAAAGGAAGCCTATTGAACACGATGACTAGATAAAGGTTATTGGTAATAATAATAACTATTGATAATTTATAATGTATATTTTTTTTGTTTTCTTTAGATCATCCATAAATTGGAAGAATGAAGTGTAAAAGTTTTTTACTTATATGTACCGCATTTCATACAACATTTTAAAAAAACATTATGAGATAGGATTGATTTGAAAATATGCATACAATGATTTTTTTTTTTTATTAGTGATATAATCCAATATAACAAATAATTATGTGATTCTTTTAAAATTTTCATGTTATTGGATATTCAAATATTGTCTAAGTAGATTGTATATGATTAGACATATAGAATAATGAAGTAAGCAGACTTTTCTTGTGGAACAGCTAGATTGTTTAACTATTAATGAATTTTATTTATTGTTTTGTAAATGCAGATAGTTATTTATCGATGTAAGATATGGAAAATCTTGAAAAATAATGTTGAGATAGTGGCTTGGAAGTACTTAGTGAACAGGAAACCAAGATGATGTTTTAAGAAATAGGATGTTATAAGGAATGGAAATAATATTTAGTCTTTATGTGGTTATCAGCATAGTTAACATAGCCCTATGACTGATACACATTTTATTTGGACAGTGTTTATATTTCTTTAAATATTTTATGTTCTAATAAAGCTGAAGAAATAGCTTTAACATCATCTCTGTACTAGAGGATATTAGGCAGGTAAATGTCATACCTCTTTGCACTGTGCCATGATTTTGAGATATGTTAAGAGTAATACTCTAGATTTCTTCCTTAATCCTATGCATCTGTTTTCGCTATCTTTATTTCATGTAACTGCATCATTCAGTAAGATATGTTTAAGAGAAATGATAAATAATTTAGAACTTAGGTTATGCTATCGTTTTGTATAAGATTGGTTTATTTGCTTAGAAGGAATAGGACATTATAACTTAAAATTGAAGATCCAAAGTATCCTAAGGAAAGAAAAGAATCATAGAATATATTTTGAATTTTATTTCGGAAATGAAATATAAACTTTTTTAAAATAAAGTATCTAAACAAAGATATTTTCTTTAAAGTGATAATAATTTTAAATGCTTTAGTATTATTTTTTTTAAGAGAAAAATAAGTATTGCATATTTTAAAATACAATAGTACAAAGTAAATTATGTAAACAATCTGCATAGTATATTTTTTGTTTATTGATTAACAGAAATATATTGATGATTACACTTATATCATACTAAAGTAAGGCTTAAAGAAGAATATATTATGATTAGTAAACATCGTGTGATAAACACTAAAATCTAGTACTGAATTTTTGGATAATATTTTTTGTAACATCTTTGACTTTGCAAGATGAAATTTTTTTAATATTTTGAGAAATCCATACTCATTATAAAATTTTGTTTTCTATAGAATGTTTTCCAAGTATGAATTTTTTAAAATAAGATAGTTTAATAATATTAAGGATAAAATGCTATTGCTAATAAAGTAGATAAATATATTTGTAATAAGTTAACCATAATGAGAAACCAAATAGTAACATTTTTTTTTAAATTTTGTCCTAAATCTAAATAAAGATATAATTGAAATAAATATTATTTTTTTTATAACCTGGTAGATCAAACTGTAAAGTAAAAAAGTTAAGGATATCCACTGTAAATAGTGTAAATAAATTGTTTATTTATTTGTTGTTAGTAATAAACTTTGTTAAATTTTGTTATTTCAAAAATTTTGTGTCCAAGTTATTTATTTCTCCACATCGCTGCATGAAATCATGATATATGCATAATAATTGAAACAAATATATAATTTTGCACAAAAGATAAATAGAGAATTATTTTAAGAATTTTAAATATTTTATTGGTATTCATTATAATTAAATAATCATAATCTTACATTATTTTATTGGTCATAAATCAGTTATCACAATATTATATTAAATTATATGCTATCAGTTGCCACACATATTTTGTTTGTCAGATTATTAAAATGCTACCACGTATTTATTATATCATTACATGAAGATATAAGATCATATTATATTATTTCATTATTTTATTATGGTAATAAAATTATAGTAAAAAGAAAAGATATACAGAATTAGTTAAATAATGAAGAATATTATTACTGTTATTTATTATTATTAGTTTCAGTGTAGTAGATTATGACATAAAATCCCTTCTCATATTTTACTACCGTATTTTTATTAACTTAGAATAAACTTTATGAACCTGAGATTATTTTATTGAGCTAGATTATTACAAATAGAAGATTAAGTCTTAATTATTAGTTTAGTCTTAGTTAGTAAAAGTTATTAAAGTCGTAAGAATATTATGAGTTTGTTATTTGAAATAGTAATAAAGGGGGGATAGTGTTCTTATGCCATTGAGGTAGTATCCTGTAGGATATTGGCTCAATGTAATCTATCTTGTCACGTGTATTTTCACTTCAAGTCTCATGAAAATATTAAATATTTATTTAATTTATTTTTATAAACTGAACCTTATTCATATTTTAAATTTGAGCTAGTGAAATATTTTAATTTTAATGCTGAATATTTTATTTATTAATTATTAACTGAGCTAGAACCCATTTTATTTCATATCATAATCTATATGTTGTAACTAAACATTACACTGGTAGAAAATATAATACCAATAAAATTAATTCACAATTTGCTCCCAATAATCTCATAAGCTTTCAACATAATGATAAACAACATACAAAGCTCTCTTACACTATATAGACATATATAGAAAAATATTCAATTACTTGACAAGTTACAAGTTTAATACCTGCATGTCTTCATCAGAAATGAAAATCTATTTTTTTTTTTAATTATCTTAAATTGAGGGGTATAATAATACATTGTATTTTAATATGAACAGAATTAATCTTTATTATTGTTTGTAAGGTTAGATTATATATATATATATATATATATATATAATATATATATATATATAGTGAAAGGAATGCAAAACATCAATATATATATATATATATATATATATATATATATCAATTGATGTTTTGCATTCCTTTCTTATTTTTCTTTAATGCATGATACCTTATATACAGTTTACCATGGAACTAAAAAATATTAATAATAACTTTAAAAAAATATTTTAATTGCTACAAAGCTGTATTGCCCTTTATCATATTATGTCTTGAGAGAATCTATTCACCAAATTGATATTTTGATTGTAATTTCTATCTTTATACTGCTCATAAATTTTCTGCTGTTAAATATATTTTAATGTTAACACAATGTTTGCCTAATAAAAATCAAAATAACTGTAATTAAAAATATAGTACTCTTTACTAATAACAATAAAAACATAATAAATAAAACTTTATTTTTAGTGATAAAAAGAGATAGAAAATAGTAAAAAATGAACAATCTTTGATGAATGTAGAGTAATTCTGTCTTAAATTGAAAATATTCCTGATAAAAGTATTAAATAATTGATTTACGTCAAGATTTTTTCTTCTACTCGCATAAACATAAATAGCAAATATTTTTAAAACATCAATTTTTTTATAAAATTTTGTGTTTTTAATACCCAAGATACATTGTTAAAAATAGATGAATTAAGATAAGAATTAGGAAAAGTAAAATTGATTTCAATTAAAAATCAATTACATTAGATTTTATATCTCATTGTTGGTCATATTTCTGATTTTGATAACTCTAAAATATTAGTTAAGTTAAAAAATAAGGATCTACTAACTGTGAAAAAGCCTATTAAAATTCTAAAAAAAACACCATAAGTTTAAATAAATGGAAGAAAACTTAACACATTCCATTTTATGGAGGTCTATTATTTTATCTATTTTCTCTTTTTTTAACAATATTTTTTAAGAATTACTTAACTCCTGACATAATGAACAAAAGGAATATTTAAAAACTTTGTAAACCTTTTCTTTTTCAATGAATGGACATTTACTTGATAAAATATGTTATAAAAAGACTTTAATTCACATACAATCATGATACTAATTTAGTAATATGCCATAGTTCTGATAAAGATAAATGAGGTTTATCAAGCTGTCATCTATCAAATTCTATGAAGAGTGTTCTGCATAACCTACCCAAACATGTTGAGTAGATATCAATAGCCACAGATAGAAATTTTATTCAAGATGTGATGAAGATGCTCAACTCACTTGAGACAAATGAGAAAAACACAGACACTAAAATGAAGATAAATAGGGAAGTCCACCCTTCTGTCATATTGATTTTAGGATGATATCTAACCAATACAATAATAAATCTCTAAAAAAATTGTAGTGACAAGGAATGAGTCCTTATGTGGAAAGAAAATCCCATTTAAGTATGACTAGAGCTAAAGTAAAAGTTCTAGACAATAGTCAGCTATCTACTAGTGGTTAGCAAACAAGCCCTAAAATGCAATTGGCAAAAAGACTATTGGGCATTAAACTAAGTAGAAACTCAGAGAAAAGTTCCTTACTTTGGGGACCTATTTCTAAATAATTGTGAAACATGATGATGTGTTAATAAATAGTATAGATCTTAATATTGATTACTTAGAACCTTATAAAGTGAATGAGCTGCTTATATTGTATAATTGCCCAATTATAAAGGTTACTGTTGCAGGGATTATTATAGATGCTTTGTTAAACTCAGGAAGTCAAGCATCTATATTGTCTGAGGAAACTTACTTGAAAATTAATAATGTTGACCAAACAATTCCAATCTTTCCATTACAAATAATGCTGGCTAATGGAAAGTGAACAAATTTTTTTAACAATCATGTTTTTATAACTTTAGAAATCGGTTCTTCAACATTTGAACATGACTTTTTAATAATGCAAGGTTTGATTAATGAAGCCATAATTGCATCGGACTTCATGACTCTTAACAATTGTTTTGTCAATTCTGAAAGTAAAATGTTTGGATGTCAAGAGAAAATTTGTTCTTTTGCAGTCAATTTTGTTAGTCAGGCTAATTAATTGATGAATAATGCAAAAAACTACAATTGATGTGAATATTAAGGTTAAGTTAAAGTGTTTATGTATCATAGGTACACTATATTATGAACAATTCTACTAGTTGTTGTTTCTGTATAGAAGTATTTTCTCAAAAATATCTGGCATCTTGGAAGAGTATATACATGGAATAAGATTAAAAAGTGATGAGCCTTTCCAACAGCAATCTTATCCAATGCCATATCAATATTGGGCAGAAGTCTGGCAACAGATTGTAACAATGATAGAGTGGCAGATAATCAGACCAAGCCACTTATCATATGTTAATCCACTCATGGTAGTGAGGAAAATGATGGTACAATTAGGGTTTACCTGATTGCCTGCATGCTTAATCAACATACTATCCCAGAGTGTGGCATTCCCTCACCTATACAAGAGTTGCTAACTATGTTTAAAGAAAAGAGCATATTCTCAACATTTGACCTAACAGCCAGGTATTGACAAATTTATCAGGGCCAATCTTATATTTTTGAAAGAAAGCCCTTTGGTTTAATAAATAGTGGTACTGGCTTAATCAGATGCCTGAGTATGGTATTTTCAAAAGAACTAAAAGATTTATTGGCTATGTATGTAGATGATATCATTATTACTTTTAAAGATATAGAATATCACATAAAACATCTCAGTATATTTCTTTATGAGTATTCTGTCAATAACACCAATGTGAATTTGGAAAAAGGTACCATAGGTGCATGCGAGATTACTTTGTTGGCCATTTGGTCAATGATGAAGGAAAAAACTTCACTCAGATAAAATAGCAGCTATCCAAAAGTTTCCTTTTCATAAATCAAGGAAACATTTGAGGTCACTTTTGGGACTTAGTAATTATTATCATTGGTTTTATAAAGTCTTTTTTTATGATACTGTATGTTTGTCAGTATTATTAAAAATATAAAAGAGGGAAGTGGAACCAAAAGCATACAACAGAATTTCAGACCATTAAAGCTAATTTTTTGAAAACAGTAATATGAGCCTATCAAGATTTAAATAAAAAGTTTTATTTATAAATAACTTAGTTATATTTTCCGAGTCATCATTTAAAGGGTGCAGAGTTAAATTATTGGAGAAAAAGGCATTAGCTATGTATGGGTGTTGCAAAAGCTTAGACAACTTTTATTGGGATCCAAAATTATAGTTGTCTGTCCACCATAAGTTAGAGTATATTAATAAAAGATATCTTAATAATGAAAAATTGATTAGATGGAGTCTTTATCTCCAACAATTTAACTATAGAGTTATTTATTCTTCAGGACAGAGAAACATTATTGCAGATATATTTAGCCATAATGCTATTTCCATTAGTTACAAAATTCAAGTGCCAAAATATTGGTATTTGTAGTGTGTCAGTTTTGTTAGAAAAGGATATTGTGATGGATTATAAGAATCTAGCAGTTTTACAAGCACAAGTTGTAGGGCTTAATAAAATTATTAGTTTATTGTTAGATCCAATTAGATTAAATAAACTAGATATATAATAGGATTAGGGAGCGGTATACACTTAATGATGGGATCTTGATGAAAAAATTAAACAATGAGGATAAAAATTCATGGAGGGTAGTTATTCTACTTTGTTTAATAGAGTAGCTTCTATATTATGTCCACTCTCAATATGTACACAAAGATGTTCAGAAAATAGAACATATGATTAAACAATATTTTTATTTTAATAAAATGTAGCAAATGACTGCAAGCTTAAGGAGTATGAGATCTGTCTGAAAACCAACGTTGAAATCAATCATATGCTGTGAAATTTTAACCCATATTACCCAGTTGACCCAATGAATTATTGACACTGGATTTTGGTGGGACACTTTCACTGTTTAACCATCAAAAATTTATACTGGGTATGTATGATCTATTTACAAAAATACATAATTTCCCATCCAGTCTCAAAAACTGATGCCAAAAATGTCATAAGGTGTATAGAAAATTTCTAAATCTATTTCATAGGCAAACCAGCCTCTATCTTAACCAATCATGCTACTGTATTTATATCCAGTTGATGGAGGAAGGGTAGTAGGAAAAATAATATCAAACATATTCATTCCATCAGAAAATCCCAATCAAATCCCAGTGAATAGGTAATGCAAGTATTAGGAAGATGGTTCAGAGTATATCTTGAACTCAATCATAAGCAATCTGTTAACATGCTACCTCAATATGATTCATTACATTAATTCTACAATCAGTGAATCCACTAAAATTTCCCTGATTAGATTACATTTCAGGAGTCCTGAATCATTGCTTATCAAAACTCTTTTACCTATCATTGCAGAAAATATTAATAGAGGGTATGATCAAGCAGTATCCAGAATTAATCTTAAGAAAATGAGTGCCAAACCACTTGTCATTCTAAGTCTGGCCCACCACTTTTCAAAGCTTATGATTATGTCTTAATCAGAACTCCTGATGTAAGTAGTCCATAGAAATATATGTTTAGTTTTTTAATTTGTATTCAGGGCCCTGTGAAATTCTAAATACAGATGGGAAAAAATGAATTTATGATCTTTACCCCTGATGGAATAAGAGGAACTTACAATACCTAGAGTTTATTGCCTTATCCCAAAAACAATTGAGTTCTTACTTAAAATCTAAAGGTCAAAAACAGTATACTTAAATATAATCTAGATGTATAGTTTTAATAATATAATAAAATATAACCTATAAGTATTTTAATGAGTATAGAATTTAATGGCTTATTTATTTATTTAATTATTTTTTTATAATGGTGGAGTTGTGACCCTATCATACAGAATGTTGTTTTTGGTGGCTCTCTTAACTTATAAGTTTATGCTAATTAAAAAATAATAAATAAAAGTAGAGATGATAAAATGTATTTTGCAGATAAAATGTGTAAATTATTCTATCTAAATTTTATAATTTACTTCAGTCAAATAATTATAAATACAAAATATATAATGTATAATGACTTAAAAATTATTATAAAGATGTAATTTTGATATTTAATAAAGTAAGCTTTTAAGATAGAAATTAATGCTTAGTTGATAGATGCTTTTACAAAGAGTAAAAAGTAAAAAGACTTAGAGATAATATAGGACTTAATAAAGTTAAATTTATGTTTAAAATTGTGTAAGATAATTTATGAGTTTATTTGTGTTATAATTATTCAATTTTTTTCTGAGTGATTAGTAACTTAGTTGAGTTATTTTTATTTAATAGAACATTAAAATAACTGAATAAAATTGATTAGCTTATTTTAAATAATAAGTTAGTTTTAAAAAATGTGCTAGATAATTACTAAAACAAGTGAAATTCAAAAGATGTAAAGCAATTTCATACATGCACGTGTGTGTGAATTCGTATGCATGTGAGGGAATTTAATAAAACATTATTAATTGCAAATAGAATTAATTTTATTTATTATGTATTCAAAAAAATAAGTGAATGATTAATTTAACATTAAAAGGGTTAAAATAAATAAATATAATTTCTGGTAAATTTAAAAGTGATAATTTAAATATAATAAATGTTATTTATTATCTGGTTTTATTTTATTTTTTTATTAATTAAACAATTAATAAAAGTTAAGTTCAACTTTTGATAGTTTAAATTATCATATGATCATTGAAAGTAGATCAATATTACGAAATTTTCTTAATTAATTTGACATAGTAGTTTGTATATTTTTTGATAGATGTCACAATCTATATGGTGTGCATAATTAAGATTCCTGTGAAAATAAATAAAGGGGTAAAAGATGAGAATTTTTAGTATGTGTGTGCTGCTATTGTCTTGCCTGCTGTTGATCTCATGTTCATCCTTGTTCTTAAAAAAAAAAAAAACAGTAATCATTTATTTATTTTAGCTATCTTTTATTTAAAGTGTTAATTTTCTAAAACTTTTATTATTCTAACTAATAATGAGTAACTTAAAAAAAGATAATAAGGTATTTTGTTTTTTATACCTAACTATTTAAAAGCATCTGAATAATGAACAAAATACATGGAAGAAAAAAAATACTTTTTACTAATTCATTTTACTCAACTGTGCTTAAACCAGAATTTAAAGAACCAGGTAATGTTTTATATTGTTTTCCAAAACTATATTGGAGACTGTACTAGATTATTTTTGCTTTTTACATTTCACCTTTAGTAAAATAAAATTTAAATTAACTGTGGAAAGACTTTTTAAAATTGACTTTAAAGATAAAAAGTGTCAGCATTGGTGGCCTAGTGGTTAGCATAACTGCCTTCCAAGCATCTGACTCAGATTCACTTCCTGGTCAATGTATTTGACATACAAAAAATAAAAAATAAAAAAAAGTTTTGTTTCAATGGGTATTAACAATTGCTAATGTCAAAACTCTCAATTGATGACTATTTAAGTGAATTTATTTTAAGCATTCTTTCTAATAAAGACTTCTGAATACTGGCTTACCTAAATTTATAAAAGAAGATGAAAGTTATTATGTGTTTATTTTATTAATGTTATGCAAAAGAATATTTAAAATAGAAGTTAAGTGAATAAATTAATGTGATCTTTATTGTAGAAGATATAGCCTTAATGTATAATAATGGCATACCTTATGAAAACAACTATTTAAATTGCAGAATTTTAAAGTAGATAGAGTTTTTTTAATTACTATAATTATGTATCTGAGTAAACTATAATGCAAGTTTAAGAAGAATATTTAAAATGCTTTAAAAAAGTTGTTTATTTTCCCAGTATAACCATGGGCAAAATTAAATAAAAATTCTCTTAATAATATTTGCTGTTAAACTGAAAATTTTGAAAACAAGCTAGTTGATATTTTTTTATGAACTGGTAAAAATGGATTCAAATCTTTGCTAAAAATTATTTATTAAGTGCTTCTGTTATATATTGTTCATTCCAGAGTCATTCTTGCTTTTATTTTCTTATAAAAGAAAAAAATATGACTAGTACAAATGTAACATTCTTAAAAATAATTTGCCAGCAAAAGAACATTGTCTTCACATTTCAGATAGCTCACTGTGGGGAAACTCAGATGAAGAACTGATGGTGTTTTAAAAGAAAAAGTAATTTTATTTATTTTATTTTTTATTTTCTTATGATAACACTACACCAAAGTATTTTTTTATAATTTATGATATAATTATGCAATTACTCTTATGATATGGAAAGTAAATTTTTTTATTGTTGGTATAAGGTCAATTGTATGGTATACTTTGTCCAGGTAGAAATACTTATCACTTTACATTTATGAATAGCATTTATTAATACTTTACTTGTGGGTAAACAGTGAGTCTATCTATGTTTATCAGAAGCTCACAATAGTTTTTTTTTAAAATTATTATGATAGAATAATTACATTATTAAGTTTTTCATATAACAAGATATTTATTAATTTTATATTTATCAATATTTGCCTATGCTATTTTCATCCATTTTAGTTTAACAAATTTTATGGTGTTTTATTGAGTGTGTGTATTCCTGATTAATTTCAAAATTTTTATTATACTATTTAAAATATTTTTATAGTTGTTTGACTTTTAATAATTTGTTGGTTTCATGCATGTATGTATTTTAAAAAAGAGAATATTGATTTCTCTAACTTTTAAGTTGCCATTGTTTTTGCCTAGGATTTATGATTACTTCCATTTTAATAAGTGTGGTAAAAATGATGCTTTATTAAATGTTTCTTTACTTATATTGTGCTTTGAAAAATGTAGTGTGTTCTCCTCATTGTCTAACATTTGTTTCTCATTAATGTTTAGTTAGTGTAGCTTGGTTCCTAGAAAGGATTATTTTTCATGGTATGTATTCCATTTTCCATGTGTTGAGACCTTGTTCACACATATATTTTATCTAAGATAAAGGTATTGGAGTCTACCATGGTATATTTTCAGATATGTAGTTAACTCTGAATAGCCTTTCTTTCTTGGCTTATCCTTGATGATGATATTTGTTATTTTCTACCATGGAAGTTATTCATGTTTAAGAGTGGTATGGCAATGATAAAGTAGAATTTGAAGTATCTAGTTGCTTAAGAAGCACTTCACTATCTGTAGTGTTTCATTAAGTAGAGCAGCATATGTATTGTCTTGTTGTCCCTTAGCAAGCAGTTCAGAAGTAAAACAACACTGTATTATTAATTTTAATGCTTATTTTGTGCATAGCATGATAATATATACACATATGAAATATCATCTTTAACACCATCCAGAAGTAGTTTGCCAATAGATTGGGAAGTTGTTTTAATATTAAATATTTTATTATGTGGACATAGACAAAATATATTATGTTGTGTGCATAACAACTGATGAGTGTTCTCATATTTTTATTAAGTAAATAATACCAGGCAGTAATTGTCTTACTTGTGTTTTACATGATTATTATCATTATCATATAACATTGCTTGTACAATTTTAGCTATCTATCATATTCAGATTAAATGTTTTAATCATTAATGTGTCTTCAATGCTGTCAATAAAATATTGTAAGTTATTACTGGACAAAAAGTATATGTTAAGGATAGTTTTGCTTTATTATAATTTGAAAATTTATTAAATGATTATTTAACCTTTTGAACGATGATTATATAATTGGCCGAATGAGTTAAAAATCAAAACTTGTAATTGGCCAACTCACAACTTTAACAAAATCTATTGTTAAAATAGATCACTTTTAATAATATAAATACGTTAGTTTCGTTTGTAAAAAGTATATTATTGAATTTTCAGATTCTTAAAGCAAACGAAAATCTTTTCAAAAATAAAATTTGATTTATAATTTAAAAAATATTCAATTGCAGTGAAATAAAAGTAACCGCTATTCAACCAACCAAAAAAGATTGCTGATGCAATCTTTTTTTTTTCACTTTATGTTACGATCAATATGTAGCAATAAATAAATAATTCTTGGTAATATCTTAACTATTTTTCTAAAATAATTTGATTTTTAGTATTATTTTATCAATAATAATTTGTAATTCAATTCAAATATTGTTTAAAATGTTGTAAACATTCGTTTATCATTTTCGTAATAAAAATCAAAACGAACGTAACTTTTTACTTTTTGGCAGCCATTACCCTTGCTGACAGAAGTGGGACAGCCAATAAGATTCAAGAAAAGTTGGTGAGGAGGTGGTGCTTTGGTTTTGTTTGACATATATGGTCATTTTTATTGATTTTTTACTTGTAAAATAACTCTGAAGAGGGCACCATCTTACAGAACTTTTGATTTTCTTTCTAGTGACGTATCATATGTATACATGGGATAAAAAGTAGCCGATTTAGAGTGATGTCAAATCTTCTCGTTTTTAGACGAGTCATGCATTATAAGAGTTAATTGAGTAGCTTAGTCTAAAATATGTGAAAAATAAATTATTTAAATATTGAAACAGTTTATTTTAAATGAGTGTAACACTAATAATAGTTCATCCAAATGCTTGTATCGATAGTGAATAATGTTATTAGTATGTAGGTAATCATTTTATCATTTTTATGGCATCCTGTCTAAAAAAAGAGTGCCTATGTTTAGCAAATAGCTTTCTATAAAATAAATTGTCAATAAATTTTGTCACTTGTAAATTTAGTGTTAATGTTAATAAATGTGTTTATCTTATTAAAATTTAGTTATTGATTTCTGTATATAATTTCTTGTGTGCTGAATCCTTAATTATATTACAAAAATATTGGTAAATCAGATAATCAATTTTCATACAGATCCAAAATCCCAATTTAAAAAATGCAAACATTGCATAAGTGTTAGAATTCCAAAGATTGGAATTGCAACTAAAAGAATTAAATATTTATTTGATTTTATTTTGAATTCTTTAATTCATTTCAGACTGCATATTATTTATTTAGTTTACAAAGAATTCATTATTTAGGAAATGATTATTTTTTTTTATAATGTTGTTGATGAGTAGTAGAAATATATAAAAAGTTTTCTTTCTTTATATTTACTCGAGTGGCATCCTGGGTAAAAGACTTTGATTCTTCCAAATTTATATTTTTATGCAATTATTAATTAGATTAAACACTTATTTAATCTAACTCTTGTTATTATTATAATATATTAGGATACATTAGTTTATAAGAGAATGTCCCCTGAGTGTAGGAGGATGTCATCCATTAATTCAACAACATAATATGATGATTTATTTTCCAAAATTAATAAAGAAGAACCTTCAAATCATTACTTATTATTTCATTGATTAGTGTTAATTCATTTTATTAGTGCAAAAGTCAGTTGTGTGTCATAAGAAATTTATTATAGTTCATTGTACTATAAGAAAAGTCCATTATCTTTCATTCTACAAGAGTATATTAAATAAGATAATGACAATAAAATTAATTGGTGATAAATATTTGTTTATTAAGATATTTGAAGAAGATATAGTGAAGAATTTCATTATAAGATTTTATATTAAAAGCAAAATACCTATGCTACTTAGAGAATGCATTTTGATAGAAGGGAATTTATTGTTTTGAAAACTATTGTATAGAAAAGAGCAATTTTTTTTCTCTTTCTAATTTATTTATTTACTTTATAATAGAATGCATTTGTCATTGTTGTGATGATTATTAAAGTTTCATAGTTATCAACTTCATATATATATACACACATGCATATTCATGTGTCAGACAGAGTGGAAAAAATCAGTGATATGGGTAATATTTAGCCGAACACATATTTGTAATGTGTACAAGACTCATAATAACTAAACTGACTGTTTGATATTCCAATGCATGTTCAGTGGGACACTGTTTTTTCTTTGATTGATACTTTATTAAACTTGGCAATTAACCAGGTTTTTTATATTCCTCCTCAGTTTAGTTAACTCACCATGAGTCTGGTACACAGTGCCTAAAATGTGCTCAGTTAAATATTACAAATATCTTTGAATTGTTACACTCTGTAGAGATGATAATCTGGACCAACTGATGATTGCTGGTTTAGCATGAAATATGTATATTGGTGATTATTTATCTTTTCAACATTTATGTGTTCAAGTGTATCAGTAATATGAGATAGAGTGGTGAGCGGTGGGTCATGTGAAAGTCTGTGCTCATATACCCTGTATATTACATATATTGATATAGGTATGTAATAAGCCTGCATTTCAGCTATTATGATATAAAAATATACATAAGGCTATAATTTACATTATTAAAATTATCCCAGCTTCAAAACTCAATCAGACTAACCAAGAAATAAAATCAAAAACACAAACAATGGTTTCATTGCTACAAGCAGACTTCTCAAGTGTAAAGAACTACAAAACAACACATATTTATATTAAACATTATCCACAATTACATTTACTTCCCATCCACCATTAATATTAAAAAAAAACTTTTAAATAAGTTAATTGGTTTAGAATAATACATTTTCAATAATAAAGATTTGTTAGTTCTTTTTTTTATTTCATTTCTCTCAAAGAAGACAACCTTAGCTTCATCAAAATTAATATTATGGCCTGTATCTTTTTCATGGACATACAAAGCAGAACTAAGATATTTATTTCTAACCCTTCTTTTATGTACCTTTATTCTTTCATTTAAGTTGAAACTACTCTGATCTATATGAAACTTCTTACAAAGACAAGGAATAATATACACTATACCAGGAATAGTATTCCTAACAAAAATAATAATTTACATTATATAGTTATTGATTTAATTATATATATATATATAAGACATTTTGTGGGTTCCTCTATGTTAAAAAATTTAAATATTGATATACCGACATTTTGATTTGATCACACAAGTCATCCACTGGCTGATAAAAGATAAAAAGATGATTGTAGAAGTGCTACAATCAGTGATTTGAAAAAAAAAAGTTAAAGTTCCACCAATAGCAAAAATGTTAGATTAAGAATGTTTTTTTAAAAAAATCTTTCCAAATAGGAGGAAGTTTGAATGTATCATCTTATTTATTGATACAATATAGCCTTTTAAGTATCTCAATGGCTTCTCTAATTTTGCACTGGTAGAGATTATTACATCTGGATATGATCCTGGTACTAGAAAAATCAATTTTATGACCTAAATCTATAGTATGGAGTGAGAGTGCTGATGATGATAAATGTTGTTTAACTGCATTAGCATGCTCATCTCTCCTAACACTGATCTGATAATTACTCATACCTATGTAAAAAGCTTTATAATTTTCACATGAAATTTGATAAACACACATAAGATTCAAGAGGGATTGAATCTTTAATTTTTTTAACATGGATCAACCCGAAAAATATGTCTTTTATATATGCAACCTGCGAAAATCTTTGTATCCATATATATAAAACATCAGATGTCACATATCAATAATGTACAGCCAATATAAGATAATGTGCAGCTTTTAAAATAGTAAATAATAAATAATCTTCTGAAGCACTAATATTTTATTCCATCTCATATTGTATAATCTTCAGTCTGAGAAGATACAATGATAACTTAAAATCAACTATTAAATGAGCATTTAAGTAAGCTTCTGATACAATGTAATTATCTGTAACTGTGATTCAATCTGAGAATCACTTAAATTAGCATGGCTTTATAATTTAAACCAGTATCAAAATATATTTTATAAACTTTATGATATGTTTATGAACTTTTGAACTCAAGACGATAATATTTTTCATATAAACGGAACAGAAACAAAACTTTTTGAAATAACAATAATATTGTTTATTAAGAACAATATAAGAAAATATTTACATACAAAATTTTATTATAAACATTGCCAATATAGCACTGAAATATTTTTACAAATATCTTGACTTTTAAAATTTATTTTTGATTTACAAAAATATAAACAATTTCTTTGGCTACAGTTACTGAGGATCCCTTTTAAACTCTTTTAAAATTGTTTATCCTGATAAATAAAATAATAAGATAAATAAATACGTACCAGAGTAAGCAGAGGCTATTTAACACTAAATTCTAATCTCTTTTAAAAATCAGCGATTTCAAATCTTTAAACTTCAATTAAAATAGACTAAGTTTAATAAGCACAGTTTTGTTTTTTATTGGCATATTTAATAATATTGTGGTGTTATCAAACAATCAGGATAACACACAAAAGGCTTATATTTATAACCCTAAACTTAACAAACGCTAAACTGAAATAAGCATATTCAGCATATATTTTAAAATTGTCATTAGTTACACTGACATTACTAATATTATAGCTAGTGATATATTTAAGCAAATTTCTAGTTAACTTTAAACTAAATTAGATATATGGGACACTCACTCATCAGAAGTCATTTACACACTTTGAAATAAATTCTGTCCACATAAAATTATTACCCTAAGTGTTTTAAAATTAAAGATTTAAAAGACTTACAAATCCAGTGGTGAAAACTCTGGATGAACATATTAAAATTAGTATGTGTGAAATGACACTTATACCATATGCATAATTTAATATACTTAAAAGTAAATATAGATTATTGTTGGTTGGCTTGTAGATGATAAAGCTATCATAACAACACAATACAAACATTGATATACCTATAAGCATTAAAATAGCTAAACACAATCTGAAGAAGCAAAGTTCCTCAAACAAACATATCTTATCACATATCTAAAACAAATCCAACATCACTTACTGTGGTGGAACTAGCATTAATTCATCATGAATGATAGGCCAAACTAAGTACATATATGCTCTGCAGAGGTGAATAAGAATGTGGTAGCTTTCAAAATACCTAACTTTGAGGCAAAAATAGAATGCCTGGACCTTGTCTACAGTGCATCAGGAAACAGGAAAGATACATCAGGAAAGTATGAACTTCTCTCATGGGATTCCAGTATTTCAAAATGTGATTGCAATCACAAGGAATACAAATATCTGAGATATAATAACTCTAAATAGGAACAAGTACTATCACCTCACAGAAAAGCCATACAATAAGGATGGAAGACCTTGTCTAAACATACTCATAGTGATTAAAAAAGCCTAGCACTATGAGGCTAACAAATACTAAACTAACAATAAGATATAGACTTTACATGAACTAAGTTGTCACTAAGAATTTTAAAAATACAATATGTATATTCAATATAAGGCCAACAATGCAAAACTGTGTCACATGACTAATATAAGAATTACTTAAAATTAAATGCATATAAAAATTCTAGGCAAAGTCACAATGCAACATAATAAAATATTAGATACTAAAAATATAGTGACTAGTGGACTTTAAAAGATTGAAAATAAAATGCAAGAATATTAATTCCCAATGCATATTTAAAATATTTGCAGTTATTATTAATGTAGCATTTATAAAACAAATGAATGAAAACTCTCTGAAAAACATCTTGGGCTGATTTAAAATAAGACTGAGTAAAATACCCCACATATAGATAAGCTAAGATAGATATTTAAATTTTTCAGGAATAAAATTATCAAATACAAATTAACTTGTGAAATGCTTAATAAATATAATAAAATTTACCTGAGAATGGTAGAATATCTATCTACTCATTCTAATAAACCCATTGATATTTAAATGGTAACATTAGTTTACCTGGTATATGTATGATAATAGTATTACACATATTTTAAAACAAAATATATAGCATAAATATTTTTCTGGTTTCTTTTTTTTTTTAAACCAATATAAACACAAAATATAACAACAAAAATATACAGTGACTGCAGTTCATAGTTTCAACTTCATACTGGTTTTTCCATTCTAGACATGGATATAATTTATTGAGGACAATTTATCTGATGGTATTTGAAGCTTCTGATCAAAACATTCATAAGCATGACAATGATTTCTAATAAATGAAACATGTTTAATAGTTCCTTAAGGATATTTTAATTTCTTCCTTTAAAGATATTTTTATAGTAAACATTGAAATAATAAGAATAGCCCAGCACGGGAATGATACATAAAATAAATTCTTCAGCTGAGAACATTTTATAAGGATCCCAGGTTTACATGTACAATAATATAGTTTTATTTTTCAATTCCATTTCTCTTTTAAGTGAACACATTTTTTTTTAAAAATTTTTTTTTCTTATATAATATTTTAAGATGTGTTTCCAAAGAATTTTTCTTTACTCTTCTCAACATAAGAGTAGAATTATTTTACAATTAGAAAATTTTCTCTGTTTAGGAGCTAGAAACAAATGTCACAACTTTACATATAAATAAATGCAAATATAACAGTTCATTATAGAGACAAAAGTTTATCATTAATAATGGTAGTTTATAGTATTTTGTCCAACTGTTTCAAAAGTAGATAATTAATCTATCATATTCAATACATTTTTAAATTGAACATTAGGCAAAGTTAATATTAAACTATACTAAATGCTTGGCAGATAAAATTCATCCTTCCTTATTTTAGTGCAGTATATTTTCTCTTTTAAAAGTATTTTAGAAACAAGCATTATTATGACAGGAGTATCTTGAAATTAATTTTAGGTACCACTAATAAATTCTTGGACTTAAAATCAGTTTTAATTAGAAGGATATTGATGCATTTTTAAAACTATAATAAAATTAAAATATAAATGTCTTTTAATTTTCATCGCTTATGTTTTAGCTTAATTAAATAATTACTAATTATTCTCCAACTACAATAGTTCAGTACAATAAAGATATTTAGCCACATAGATACTAACGATTGGTATCCCAATTTTTTTTTTATGGTAGATATAAGATATACAATAAAGAAATAAGATAAAAAATGTAAAACTTCCTTTAAACATTTTGTTACTATAGTTTTAAAGTTAATTGAACATTGATATCAAAAAATGTTACCTTTTCTTAGCAGTTGCAATTCATAATTTTAAACAATTAAATATACTTTTACATACATTTGCTTTTAATAAAATAAACTTTTAAAAAAAAATTACAACTTTTTTTCTTTTTTAAAGAAAAGAAGTTTTCAGCAGCAGCACACAATAATAGTAGCCACTGAACCACCTCTATTTATATCTGATAATTTTTACTCCCTCAATTGTCAATTTCTTCTCCTTAATATCCAATCAATACAAGTCATTTTATATTTAACTTTAACACTTTTTTTAGATCATCTGAAAAACTGATTACTGAAGTAATTGATCTAATTATTTGAAATACACGTGATTTAACAGTAAAATTATAAGTTAATTATTAGTTTCTTATGTAATATTAAAAATATTTATTACATAAAATTAAATGAAACAAATATAAAAATTAGAACTAGTTTTGTTTATTAAAAATCTTTTTTTAAATATTTAATTATAACACTTTTTTTCATTCATTTGTTTAAAATCTATATTGTAGTTAAATTATTATTTATTCATTTACTTCACACATCTCGGTACATGCACACACATGGATGACCTTTTAACCTGACCTCTACTAGCTACTTACAACTTATTTTAAAAAACTACAAATGAAAATATTTAAAGAATATTACATTAGAAATGACTTTATAAGTTAAAGTCTAATTTAAATTAAACATTTAAATACTATTAGACTGCTCTAACATAATTTAAAGATGGCTTTTAAACCAATTTAATACTATTTACTTTATTTATAATATGAGCTTATTTATAGGTTATAAACTAAAAATGATAAAACAATAATTACTTTATAATACATTTAATATTATTTATTAATTTAAAAACTGTCTCTGATATTTTTTTAAGTAAATTTACTATCTTACATCTCTTATCAAACTAACTACCACATGCTACTGAAATATTTACACATAATCATCCAAAATTTAATAAATATTACAATTCTATACATTATTATTATATATTACTCACTAACTGATTAATTTCTTTTATTTTTATCATTATATATTTTTTAAATCAGAAAATTACAAATAAATAATTAAACTAAGTTAACCTCTGCACCTGGTGGAGCCAAGTGAATATATATATATATATATATATATATATATATATATATATATATATATATATATATATATATATATATATATATATATATATATATATATATATATAGTAACATTTTCCATATGTCTGAGTAGGTCTCTGTATGCAATAAACTGCATGAGTTGATCAAGTTATGAAAAAGAAAAAATGTTTCACTCTTATTTCTAAAAACATAACTATATTTCCTGATCAACTCTACCTAGAAATTGTTATGATTACGATTGCCAACCAAATCAGTTTTTAATTTATAATTGAGGGCACCAGAGTCATTAGACTCACTGATTTTGCATCAAACATATTGTAACTTATAAAGGAAAATGATTTTTTTTTTAAAAAATGGGTCATGGTTTACCATAACTAATATTATTTTCCAGATATTATTCCTGAGGCATAATTAATAAATATTGGCAAAGGGTAAGTTATACATTCAAATTCTAATAAGCTAAAATAAACCTCTAAAATTAATAATGTACAAATGAAAAAGTTGATGAAAGCAAAATATTTTTATTCTAATAAACTTAAAATATTTTAAAGATAAATAATTAACTAAAATTGGAGGTTACACACACTAATCCAGGTAATAAATCAATTACTTAAAAAAACAACATTCACTTAGAAAATTCTTCTATAAAGTTCCTTTAAAATGACAGTCTCTTTAATATGAAAATTAAAAGTCTATATCAGGATTATACTATAAGCTTATATGAAGAATTGTTTGCAAACTTTAAGTCACAATCAGGGTATAAAGAATTTTAGCTTACCAGTAAGTTTACATAGGTTATGGGTTACCATGTATGATTTTTTCTGTTGTAGAAGAAGCTCATGGCCATTGGTTATAAGTTGATCTTGGTCTGTCCTAATGGCTAGTCACAAAAGCTATTCTGATGTCCGTCTTCAGGAATGATGTCAACAAAAGCCTCAGTCCACTCCAACCTGCAGAATTATTTCTGCATAGAGTGGTCCTGGATATATTTTGTTATCCAGGACCAACCAAAAGGAAAAACAGACAAGACAAGATGCTGATCAAACTGGTCTCCCCTTTTACACTCGAGGTCCAGTTTTCAGACTTCTGCACATTATTCTTATAATGATGTGTAAGTTAATAATCTTATAGATTCATTTTTTTCTGCTACAAATTTCTTTTTTATAACACATTTTTTGGTCATCTTTAATTAATATCCTAATGTTTCTTGAGCATAATCTTTGCGTGGAATTCCTTTTGTTCTTTTTAATTTTAACTTTTGTTTTTTTTTAAAATTAAAGTAACAATTTGAAACAAAAATCAACTCACATTGTATGTTTTTTAAAAAAATAAATTATGCTAACCAAAAAAATTTTAATATGTCTTTTTTTAAAAAAGACTCATTTTTTTAGCTTTTAACTATATTACCAAATGCCAGTATATTTGTACCATATATAAATAAATGGTACTATATATATATATATATATATATATATATATATATATATATATATATATATACCCAATCATACAAATAACAATGCTATAAATATAATGACATATGTCACCCTCAACAGCACTAAGCTTCAGTTCATTAATAGCTTTTTGGAATAGCGCTTAAGCACAGATATTATAAATTATAGTGGTATAAGAAAAGTTTGTTACATTTTAAATGACAGATGGGGAACATGAATTAATCATAATTTTCCCATCTTTTTTGAACAGAACAAAAACATTTTTTGGTCATAGTTATATAAATCTCTTTATTACTATATATTATAAATATATTTAAAAATGTATAGTATTCTTTAACATAGATTGAAAATATTAGTTTTCCAATCATGAAAGCCAAAATTAAATTATTTTTCTTCTTATATATATATATAATAAAAAGTCAGATGTCACATGACTTAAAAAAAAAATATATTCCAAAAGATGGCGTATACAAAAAAAGAAAATTCCCCCTTTTTTTTTTTTCTCCCTCCCCAATAATTTATTCTGGTTTGGTTTCCTTTCTGTGGGGGAAAGGAGTAAAAATATGTTAAATAATCCCCCATTCCTTTATGTTAATTTTTTATTTTTTTTTGTGGAAGTTTTTCTGTTGTTATTTTCCACAAAAATTTAGTTTTTTTTTGTTTATTAAATTAAATATTTTTAAAATTTTTATTAAAATTTTTAAAAAATGTTTGAATGGGGTGGGATTTTTTTTTTAAAAAAATGAGGGGGAGAAAAAAAGGGAGATGTCACATGACTTATATATATATATATATATTGCTTGCATTTACAAATATGTAAAATTAAGAGCACACAAATAAGCTCTAAACAAGCTTTTTGAATTTTTTATGATAAATGCTTCTACAAGAGAAGGCATTAAAATCACTTTTATCTAGGATTTTCCCCATCCCCAGACCAATTGCAAGCTATAGCTCTCTTCAGTGAGAAGCTAGGCCACCAGATTAAAAAAAAACAACTCAAGTTAAGCATTTATCTAGCAATTAACCACCAAGAAGATCTGAAACTTTTAGATATCTACATGTCTTTAATGTCAGCTCTCCAACTGAAAAAATCATATGAGCCTAAACTTAATTTAGATACTCTATATATTAATAGGATTAGCCATTTAATTTACCCCTGGGGATGGGGTTCCATTCTAGATAAAGATTATTTGAATGCTTTAGCTAGTAGTAGCATTTATCAAAAAAAAATATTGTTTAGAGCTTTTTAGCATGCTTTTAATTTTATATATTTGTAAATGCGTGCTATATATAAGTCATGTGACATCTGACTTTTTATTATTACTATTATTATTTTGCTGTTAGGCTTTGGCTCAATTAAATGGCTAAGTCTATTAATATATGGAGTATCTGAATTAAGTTCAGGCCCATAAGAATTGTTCAGTTGGAGATCTGACTTTAAAGATATGTAGATCTAAAAGTTTCAGATCTTCTTGACAATTAACTATTAGATAAATGCTTAGCTTGAATTGGTTTTGTGAATCTGGTGTTCTAGCTCCTCACTGAAGAGATCCATAGCTTGAAACCAATCTGGGAATGGGGAAAATGCTAGATAAAAAGCATCTGAATGCCTTCTCTTGTAATATCTGTCATCATTAAAAATTTTTAAAAAAAGCTTGTTTAGAGCTTTTTAGCATGTTCTTAATTATATATATATATATATATCTGAATTAAATATTTTCATAGATTGTTGTTATAATAAAGAATAGAACTGAAGAAATAATATCAATGTAAATAAAAAAAAACTTTTAACCTTTGATGTTGGTAGGAAATTATCAATTACTACTAACTGACAATTTCTGATAAACAAGTTTCTCTTTTGGATTGAGGTTTTTTTTTTTTTTGTAATAAAAGGGGTCCTCTTATATGATTTAAACTCAGAAAATTTGTTTAGCCTCAGAAATTGTCAGTTAGAAGTAATTGATATTTTTTTGGTAACAACAAAGGTTAAATGTTATCTCTCTATTTACATGGATTACATCTCACTTCTGTTTTCCATTATAATAACAATGCATGAAAATATTTAATTCAACATATACAACTCTCTGGAGAAGTTAAAAATATTATTTGCAGTATATCAATAAAGATGTTATTTTTTTATTTTCTCACAAGATAACATGATTGTCTATATAAAATCTTAGTCCAAAGTGAAATAAAGTACTTAAATACCAACACAACTCAACAAATTCAGCAATAATTGCAATTGTTAACTTTTCAATTTTCAAAGAACAAAGAAAGAGAATTATTACTAGATATACTTCCTGATTATTATACATTAAGTGTCTATAATATTTAAGTTTTCAAAGAGAGTTTATATTTTATTGCCAAATTGATGTGAATCACGTTTATAATGTTTATCATAATATATTTGCTACATTCAAAACATAATTGCATAATTATTTATATAAGGTGATTTTTTTTGTTTTATAACGAAATTAATATTATCAAAAATTATTTATATATCACAGACCTATAAATAAACCTGATATATCTCACTATCATTTTAAGTCTAGAAAAAAATCACCAGCTAACTATAAAATTTAGAGTACATTTTTAAATAACTTTTTTTTATTGTGATTTATTATTACTTTTAATAATAAGACTAAAGTAAAATTAGATGTAAAAAATTATTTTAAACAATCAGAGCATATATGTTTAATAATTTATTTTGTCCACATTACCATTTTTAAAAAAAAATAGATATGAAATTAATATGCTGAGCCACATATACAAACAAGTATGATAATTATGTTCATCGTTTATAATATTGGAACATAATTTATTTCATATTCAAACATGATAGGTATTAAGTAATCACTATTAATAAACTATTATAGTTTTGTGAGTGTGTAGGCGCGTTTATTGAAATGCTAAATTATGCAGAGAATGAAAAAGATATTTAAATATTTTGTTTATTTAATGCATCAAGTGTTATATAATTAAGATATATTCTTCATTAATAAAGAAATATTCTTACATGCGGAAGATTAAGTTATTAAATATCCATATAATAATTAAAATAATATAAAGTTCTACTCTATAATTTTATTTAATAAAATAAATCATTCTCATAGTGTTATAAAATATAAACCTGCTTGGGAATTTATATTTTATTTAAATAAATACATAAAGTATTACTGAGAAGATGTAGGTCATGCTAGACACTACTATATGCATTTTTATCTATTTTTTTATGTAGATAACAGAATTATTTGTTCTATAAATTAAAATAAATATTAAGTGATGACTTCCACTCATCGACATTTATATATTCTATCAAATAACATACAGTCATATTACATGTGTCTATCTCTGAATTAATAATATATTTTAAAATTTTAGCAGCATTTATATTCTATATTATTTATATTAAAAAATAACAACAATTGTTGTAAATAATAATTTCTTTTCAGATCACACTTAATTGCTTATAATGAAACAAATCAACTCAAATTATTTTCCATTATTATAATGTTTTGAATATACGAATGACTAAAAATATTAAAAATATGAATAATTCGCAAGCAATCTTATAAAGTCATGCAGCATTTAATAATATTATTATAATATATTTTCTTTATAATAATATTTTTTTTATTTTAAATAATAATGATAAATTTTCTGCATTGTTGTTTATAGCAACAGAACAAGATTCATTCACATAATAAAGTTGCAATAAGCAAATAGTTTATACTTTGTGGCTAATTATGAATCAAAATATACAAAATGCACTAACATGCACAAGCACACAAAGCTAAAAACAAATAAAGCAAATATATATTATTTTAATATCTATTCATTAATTGACTAAGTGCTTTCAAGGTTCAAGCCCTCATAATCATAGCCGTATTACAAAATATAATAAATTGACTTGGAGTGATGCAAATTTATGCAAATGAAATAATTATGCATTCCATTTCTTGGATATTTTGTAGCAAGAGTCTTTTCTATTGATGTCATTGCCATTTCTAGATATAAAGAAAGCTTCTTTTATCTTTCTTTTTAGATAATGCCGCTCTCTGCATACCACCACTGGATTTCCCGGTTGACAATCATGCCCAGCTGAAGCACGGTGCTGTGCAAAAACTGAACTATGAGCAGTGTCCAACAAAGCTTTATTATAAGAATAAGTGTGTTGTGATAGCCTAGTGGAGAGAGAGGCCCTAGTCTCACCATAATATGATGATCTACAAAATTTTTCACACACCTCCTAACTCTAACAAATTAATTAATAATACCAAAGACTGCCTTCCACCCTTTCTGACACCTCAAGTGGTCTATAATATTGCCTGCCCTGAAAAATTTTGTAGATCATCATATTATGGTGAGACTAGGGCCTCTCTCTCCACTAGGCTACTGCAACACACTTATTCTTATAATAAAGCTTTGTTGGACACTGCTCATAGTTCAGTTTTTGTGCAGCACCATGCTTCAGCTGGGCATGATTGTCAACCGGGAAATGCAGTGGTAGTATGCAGAGAGTGGCATGATCTAAAAAGAAAGATAAAAGAAGCTTTCTTTATATATAGAGATGGCAATTCCATCAATAAAAAAGACTCTTGCTACAAAATATCCAAGAAATGGAATGCATAATTATTTCATTTGCATAAATTTGCATCACTCCAAGTCAATTTATTATATTTTGTAATACGGCTATGATTATGAGGGCTTGAACCTTGAAAGCGCTTAGCCATTTAATGAATAGATATTAAAATAATATATATTTGCTTTATTTGCTTTTAGCTTTGTGCTTGTGCATGTTAGCGCATTTTATATATTTTGAATAATAAAGTTGCAAGTAAATTTAATATTAAGTGGATTTAAAAATTATATATATATATATAATAGAATTAAGATCTAATATTCACCAATTAATTTCTGCATTGTAAACATGCGATTTTACAATGTAATATATCATATTATATATAAAGAATGCAGTTGATTCAATAATAGGATTGAATAAATTTGTTAATAGTATTTATATGTTTACTTTTTTTTTTAAAAAAAAAATGTTTATAATAATTTGTTTTATATAAAATCTATGTTACCCCCCTCACCCCAATATTTAGAGACTATATAATGTAAATAATTATGAATAATTTTCATTGGATATAATAAAAATATATACATATGAGCAAAAAAAAAATGCATTAGGCAAATATCAATAATTAATATAATTAATATATTTGTTTCCAAATAGACTCATCAACACTTTAAATTATCATTGTTTTTTGTATTTACAAAATTTAGACTTGTACATATGATATAATCCAAGATATTTTTTGGACTACTATTATGTCATTATAACACATAAACATTGAATTTTAGATGTATTTACTCTGATAACAAATAAAATTAATAATAGTTTACATCATCCAACTAATAATTTACTTACACTCATACATGCATATATCTAATAGTAAATATATATTGGATTATTATCATTATCTAATATTAATTGTTAAATATCTTTATAGAAATACAAACTTTATTAAAACTTTTCAAATGCAATAACAATATTAATAATAACCCACAGTTTTGAGTATACATTGAAATTCAATTTTCTCAAATCTACAAGGACCAGGTTCGATCCCCATACCAGTACTGTCACCAGAAGACCACAATATCAGCAAAAAATAAGAGAATAATATCACTCAAAATGTTGTTTTATATTTTCACCTCGATGCTATTACTAATAATATATTTGAAAAGTTTAAATAATGTTTTAATTTTTCTAAACATATTTAACAATCAATATTAAATGATAAAAATAGTCCAACATATACAAACTTTTAGGAAAATACTAATGCACATACTTGTATTATATATATATATAATTTAAAAAAAAATTCTTGATGGTGTTATTTTATCTAAAATTTAAATTCGTTTTAAAAAATAAATATTATAGTTTATTTAGTCTTTTATAAACTTTATCAGATAGTAATTAAAAGAAATTAAAAATTAATAAAAAAAATCGATGATTTGAAGGCTTGTAATATTTTTTAGAGTAAAAAATAAAAATAAAAAACAATACAATTATGATTGGTATAAATTATATTTTTATCGATTATTAATATCTTTAAATTTGATAATTCTATATTACTAAATATAAGAAAAAAATATAATTTAAAATAAAATTTATTTTAAAAAAAATTTTTTTTTTTTAATATTCAGTACACTTAAATAAAATTAAATATTTATTTAAAAGTTGTAAAAAAATATTTCAAAAATTCTTTATAAAAATGCTCTCACTTCTGATTTTGAAATACTCTCATTAAATTAAAAATTGCATTGAAATATTTTAGTTTAGAATATATTTAATATTTAATTAAAATGATGTTTCAAATGTAAATAGTAAAATAAAATATTTTATTTTAAATATATGTGTATGCTAGAAAAGAATATGTATAAGATAACAGCTAGTTGCTATGGTAATCAAGGTTCTAATTAAGTGTCTTCATTTGATAAAATGTATTGTTGGGTAGTCTATATTGTGATTGTTCTTTTTAAAAAAATCTTGTTATTTATACTAACAGCTTGAAAACTTTAAATACAGTGAGATTTTCACATCAAAAACTTTTCTTATCTTGTCATATTATTTTGAAACTAGATCAGAAAACACTTATTATAATTACTTGTTATAATTAAGTGTAGAAACTTTTCACTTTTTGAGGAAGACAACGAGAGATAAAGGCATCACCTGACTCCTACATCTTAACTTTGATGTGTCTTAGATTTATTTATAGTGCTTATTTAATTTTTTAAATGAAATTCTAAAAGACAAAATACATCATTATTACACAGATAAAATGAAAAGTAGAAAAGTCATATAATACTTTTATGTTTATGTAAAATAATTTTATGAAATAATCCCAGCTTTGCATTCAAATTCTCATTCATACATGTAAGCTATCAGTGTAATATAAAATTATTGAACCATCTGATATTCAATAACCAATCAAACTTGAAGTTGATTACACTAGAGTATATGAAGAAAACTTCTGTTTATATTACTACTTAAACTATTTTGTTATAAAATTATAAAAAGTTTACATGTTTAAAAATCTGAGAGGCTTTGAAAATGTGTAGTCATTAGTGTGAGTGAAAAATAGTGCTTCCTTCGGAAGGGTACTAATTAATTAGAAACCGATCATTAGAATCTATTTGCACTACCATATAGTTTCAAATCATTAATCATTATATAAAAAATTGGTTATCAAATTAAAGAAACCACTATTGCTTTTTCACACTTAATTTATATTTTAATGTACTTTTTAATGCCTGTAATAGGTATTGAACTTTTGATATGATTAAAATATTTTTCTAGTTGAGTAATTTTCAGATCTATATTTATTGGTCCATAGTACTATAACTATGTCTATTGATAAATGGTATTGATAAGTAGCATTACTATAATAAGTATATAAATAAGCATTTATTTTATATAGCGTCTGTATACAATTGTATTTACATTCGAATATTAGCCTTTCAAGCTAATTGTGCAAACGCTTTGCGAGTGTTAATAATAAATGAATACTTTCTCACTAATACAAGATATAGTATTTATGCAGGAATAAAAGGAATCCTCTTATCCCTACAACTCAAATATTTATATATGAGCAAATCTGAAGTACTGGCAAAGAAAGTGTGATGATAGAACAGTCACTTTAAATTACTCTATACGATGTCTGAATGAATGACGTCGATATACAGATGCTATATAAAATAAATGCTTATTTATATATGATTAAGTTTTCAGTTGGAATGATGTTTAGTAAATTCTAGACAATTTCATTGATGTCATTCATTCAGACATCGTATGGAGTAATTTAAAGTGACTGTTCTATCATCACGCTTTCTTTGCCAGTACTTCAGATTTGCTCATATATAAATATTTGAGTTGTAGGGATAAGAGGATTCCTTTTATTCCTGCATAAATACTATATCTTGTATTGGTGAAAAAGTATTCATTTATTATTAACACTCGTAAAGAGTTTGCACAATTAGCTTGAAAGGCTGATATTCGAATGTAAATATAATAAGTATAGTAAAACTTTTAGTTTTTTTTTAAAAGTCACATGATGATAAAGCCTCCTAATGATATATGATGTTCAAATGCTCCAAATAGCAGACTGAATATAGTACTCCCATTTATTAATTAAGATAATTTTTTTTACTTTATTCAGTTAAAAACAAATTCAGAAACCCTAACTCTTGAATCTATTATTTTATCACAATATCAAGTAATATAGATTAAGTAGGACAATAAAAAATTCCAAAAAGTTAAATGTTTATTTTATTACAATGTGAAAATAATATTGAGTATATTACATTATATTTATGGTATCACAGAATACTGAATTTACTGTCAAGAAAGTTCAAAGCATATCATACATAAAACAATCTCTTAATTTCAATGATTTATTAGAATTATAAATATTAAAATAAATGAATATTAGATATTCTTACATGGCTCTTTAATGGCAATTAAAAATCTGATATTTACATTATGTCAACAAAAACCCATATATCTAAAAATATATAAAATACTTCCTATCAATTTCCTTGTTATAAACACCTCTTTCCAATTAATAAATATTTATTTATGAATTTAAATATTGATCAATGATGGACAACGTTTTTGATTTTCTTCTTAAGATTCATAACTGGATATTGCTACATTTCACTTTATTAAATACAAAATATGCCTGAATAAAGCAGATGCCTTGCACTAGCTTTACCATATCATAAGAAAACATAGCTTCAGCTAGTTTATATTTGCCAAGGGAATTATATATATATATATATATATATATATATTCCCTTATATAATTCCCTATATATATATATATATATATATATATATATATAAATTATCATAGTATAAAAATACAAACACAACATTTAATTTCTAAACAAAAGTTTGCTAGTTATCTTTTCCATAATTTATAATACTTTTATTCAAAATACTGTATCAGAGGCACATATGTCTATAAAAAATAATCCATATATTCATCCAAATATTTTATCAACAAAATAAAGGAAATAACTCTAAGGAGTAAAAAGAGTGGTTTACCTACCATATATCATTATAGCTGCATAATCACTTATAAACAAATATATCTTTAGATTTGAAAAATAAGTAGGTTAGAAAAAGTCAAAGTAATAATTATGGTTATAATAAAAACATTGTATAGGTTAAATGAAGCAAAATATATCAAAAAATAAAACTAAAAAGTATGATCAAAATAATTTCTGTTATACATGGAATTTGATGTTAAAATAGACTTCGCAAATAATAAATAATCTTTATACATCTCTAATTTATCCAGCATTTTTTCTTTATACTATTTGATGCATATGGTATAAAATATCTTAAGGAGTAAGTTTATTATTGTATTAAAGAATAATGTCTTTTGAAAAATAAAAGTACTAAAATTAAATCTGCATATAATATTAACATACGAAAAAGCAAATTCATTAATTTACACACTAAAAAAAATAAAATATAAAGCAGTGAAAGCTGTACAATAGAAATTTGTAAATATTAATGGTACAAGAAAATGAACTTCCAAAATATAAATATTGTTAAGACTTAATGAAATATACATTTTAAGATATAATTAATACATACTATAAACAAAAACCTACAGCAACTGTTAACTTAAAGGAGACCCTATGTCTACTTCATACATTCTTGTTTTTGCAGCTGTTATTACTATATGATTATTCATATAGTATTTAAGCCAGGATGTGTTGCTCACCAACATTCCTTAGTCAGCATGAATAGTTTATTGATTTGTTACCTTCAAGTTTAAGATCAAGAAACACCATTGTCTTTCTTTTCAATTGGCTGATAGCTCTAATCTGAAATATTAGTTAAGGTTTTTGAAGGCAGAATAAATGTGTGTGAATGAAATTTTTAAACAGATATTTAAAATTATCACAGACAAAACTAAATTATGGCCTTTATTTCCAAAAGTTTGTAAAGTCATTTGATAAGGCAGTGATTAGCAACCAAATATGGAAGGTGTTAAGGATCCCCTGATTGTGGATTGAGGCTACCACTTAATGCAACAATTAACTTAAGTACTTACAATTGCAGATCAATTTAAAGTAAAGAAAGATTGCAACAATTGGGAGGAAGAATGGCCTAATATTAAATGCAACATTGTTGAACTTTGTGATGATGAAGTGATTTAAAAAATGGAAATGTAGTATACCACAAAAGTACAAATATTGAAAGCAAAAGTGGTAGTATTCATTATAAATGAAAAGTAAAAGAAAAATATTATGAATATTGATGGTATATCAGACAAAGGGACAAGATTAGTTATTCAGCTTATTAAGAAATACCATATATAGATAATTTAGCTTTGTCCTAACACATTCAATTGTGATGAAGAAATAGAGAATTATTATATGGATATACCAAAGTCTTTTGATTAAACCAAAGAACATTTTAAAATTGTTTTGGGAGACTTTAATGCTAAAATTGGTAAATGATTGGAAAAGCAAATTGCTTGATACAAATGAAAGAGAACACAGACATGTCACATTAGCAGAAAATTTTTTTTTTTTGAGACAATAACATGAAAATGAACAAAGAAACAAAGAAATAATGATGCAATACATAACCAAACAAAAATGCACATTTCAATATTATAATAGTATTAATAAATTCAACACAGAAAGTGATCTATTAGTAAAATGTAAGATGCATGTTAATGCAAAACTAGAAAACCATAAAAATAAGTAAAACAATATTCACAGTAAAAGCAATCCAATGAATTTAAATTAGAACTTGCAAATTATTGTAAAATAATAACATATTTTGAAAATGATTCAAATTTCAATGAAATTAATAGGAAGATAACTGATGCATTTTTAAGAAATTCATCAGAGACAGCTTTTATGAAAATGCTACCATTTTATCAGTAAAATTTCTACAGAGTCATGACAATTCATGTAGAAAAAAAAAGGATATGAAAAAATATAAAAATAATCTTTTAAGAAGGATCAAATATCTGGAATAATGTAAAATGGCCCAAAATATTTTATAGTATTATAAGAAAATATAATTAGCAAGATAAACTGCAGAAAATAATAAAAAAAATGTTCAAATTAGAAATTGACATTTTGGCAATGATAGGAAATTTATTTCTGCAATAAGTAGAAGAGATGAAACAATTATTAAAAAAAGAGATGGCATAATAAAATGTATGGAAGTTTTCTATAAAACATATATATAACAATAAAGCAAGTATTCTTACACTTATTTTATCTTCTGAATTGATAAGGATATTAACTGAAAAAGTGAAAATTGGAATTAAATCTATGAAAAAGGGAAAACCTCCAGAAATTTATGAAATTATAATCAATATTTTAAAAGAAGCAGGTTAAGAAATAAAAAAAGTTGATTGCAATGTTATATACCAAATGTCTACATAATAAAGATTTACTAGATGATTGGAAAAATGCAGTATTAATATCAATATTAAAAATGACATACTGATCAGTCTTTTATCATTTCTATACAAAGTTTTTGCCAAAATAATAAGAACTTGTCTATGATGTGAACTTTGGATTTAAACCAACTAAAAGAATAAGATTTAAAAGTAGGTCTAGCTCAGTGGACCACAGCCAAAAAATATGTTACCCTTATGCTTTAGATTCATAGATTTAGAAAAGTCAATTGATTCTATAATTGATTCTATAAGAATTTTTTTAGAGAGTTAAACATTGGATTATCAAGACATATATTATTCAGAATATGTCAATATTCTGAATAATAATTATCACAATGCAATAACAAGAATTATGTTACAAGTTATTATATATATATATATATATATATATATATATATATATATATATATATATATATATATATATATATATATATATATATATATATATATATATATATATATATAAGGTTAACATTGAGAAAGGTGTACAACAGGGTGATTCCATATTTCCAAATCTTTTTATAACAGTTTTGCAAAAAAAAAATATTTTGTGGGTAACATGGGAATGCTAGGGGTGTAAATGTAAATGGAGATTATTGAAGTCATCTAGACATTATAAAAGGTGCAATTTATTTTACACATAATACTTCAGAGATTCAGGATATGTTGCAAGAGTTATCAGATGAAAATAAGTAATTAGAATTAAAGATAAATACTAAAAGAACTAAAGAAATGTTCAATAGATTTTCTCAAAAATCAAAATAAAGATTGATAATAAAAAACTAAAAATTAATAACTACAAATATCTTGGTCAGATTACTAATACAACTGAAAAGAGATGGGCTGATTTTAGTAAAAATATTTTAATATTAAAATTAATTTTTATAAACTCATTATAGTCTATTATTAAAAAGGTAATAATTAATATTATAAATTTTTACAATCCATTAAGCATTTTTTTAACAGAAGAGTGCCAGATTCATAGTGCTGTTTTGTTTAAAGTTAAAAACTACACTTATATATGGATGTGAATTACATTTGAACCATTTGCAATTGTCCATGTCTCCTTATATTTTCATTTTCTATCATCTCTTTCAGCCACAAACAATGTTTACATTAGTGGGTCTGAAAGTATTGCCCATATCAAGCTTCTGATCAAAAAGATTTTATTTAGTATTTTGTTTAGTTCTGTTGCATACTATGTTTGCTGGGCAATTCTAGTAGATCTATTTACACATGATTTTTTGTAATACACAGACTTAAAAAATGAAATACTTATGTAATTTTGTAAACCACTTGAGTGGAGTGCTGTCTTGTTTTTTGTCTTTTGAATTATTTAATGAGTTGTTTAGTAAATATTAGCATAGTGGTCCATGCATATATTTCTTAGCTTTTTCGCTATTTTAGGAATGTATGACAAGCTTACACATGCCTTTGCCAAATTGTATGTAATTTTGTTTTTATTTTTTAATTAACATAGTGTAGCATTTTCTGATTGTTTTTATTAGAATATTTCAATTGTAATTGAGATTTATGAGATCATTGATATAAGCATTGATATTGTTCTTTCTATTATTCTCTCATACTAGCATAAATTTGTGTTTCTGTACAAAAAACATTTTAAACCTGGGAGTGTGTTCTAAAGAAATTATTGATTTAGGGTAAATAGTTTCTCTTATCTGAATAGGTTTTAGATTCTTTTTGAAATTGGAAACATGCTTATGTGTTAGAAAAGGAAGTTTTTAATAAATGTATTTTACCAGTTCATTTTTAGAAATCTTAAAGTTGGACATTTAACAGAAGAGCAATACAGAGATTTCAAAAAGTTCAACAAATATGGAGAAATGTAAATTAGGAGTAATAAATAAATGTTAAAAATGAAATGCATTAATGAGAGAAAAACAAGCATTATTGGCATAAACCACTAAACATCACATGTATGGAGAATTTCATCATTATTGGCATATTAAAAGAATTAAGAGCTTTAAATTGAACTGGAATGGCCTTATTCTAACAAATGTAGAAATCTCAAAATAGATTCCAAGATTAATGAAGATCTAAAACAAACTATATGGCAAATAGATTAATGAAATATGGAAGTGTACTGGAGTGATACAGTAAATAAAAGCTACAGAATGAGAAACTGAATTAAAGATGAAGTCTTTCATTCTCCAGTAAATTGATATTTAAAAATGATATTGATGATTATTAACAGAAGTGTTTAAATACTTTTTATATTTTGATCACAAATTGTCATTGTTGATATTATAATAGAAGTCAAATTAAATGATATGTGTTAGTATAACATTTTAAATTTTCTTACATAGATAAACATAAGCATGATCTTATTATGATTAATAGATTAATATCCTAATTATAAAAATATGATAATGGCAAAATAAAATGATGGGTTCATGATAATTCATATTTATAATTTATTTTAAAAATTTAATAGTTGACAATTGTAAATTGCATTCAGGTTTCATAAATTGGATTAAAGTTCTTTTTTACATAGATTTGTATTATACAAACACACACTCATATTGATCAAGGTTTGTGTTTGAATGAAATTAAGTCAATTTTAATTTAATTTTAATTTGATAAAGAAACTGATTTATTTTAACTAAATGTATTTTAAATAAATCTGTTGTAAAAAATATGTTACAGGAAGAAGTTTAATTAAATAATAATTCATAAAATTTTGCATAATTAACTTGTATTATTATTATTTAAAATACTTGGAAAAGCAATTTTTTAGGCTTTATTTTAGATTTTGAAAAAGTAAACTTCAATTAATAATATTAATAGTGATTAAGATGGTTTATGAATCATTTACAGACATATGGGCTTGTGTAATTGAAAAATTGTATAAACATAGCCTCATGTTTAAATAAAGAATTTTGTAAATAAGGAAAATTAAATAATTACTGACTTGTTTAATTAAAAAGTTTTGTAACCATGTGGGCTTTTTAATTAATAAAAAAAAGTGTTTTGCAAAGAGGACAATGATATAAGAAAGCCATCTTGGAAAATAATTTTATTCTTTTGGTGACTGCGTTTTTCTGCTTAAAGCAAAGAATACTGAATTTCTACCAGCAGCTGAAATAATACGTATGTGTAGCTAGATGCTTCTGGAATATTTTCCCAATATGTTTGCTGAATATGATCCATACAAACTCTATTTGCAAGCATTGTTGGTAAATCATTCAAAATCTCTTTTTTTTTTTTTTTACAAATATGCATATGCATATATAATTCCTCTTTTATAAAAAAATAATCACTGCTCAACTGTATTTTGAATTTTTAGGTAGTCAATTTTGATAAACTTTTAAACTTGTATTAGCAACAAGCCAATTATATTTGTAATTTAATTTAGATGACTTTAAATATTTCTCTTTTACATTAACTTACTTTAGTTCTTAGAAATTATAAAACTTGATTATGTCAGTATATGTGATATCGTGGTATGCTTTGAATCTATTTCAAAGCTTCAAAATACAATTTCTTTTAAGAATTTTGTTTGGGAAAATAGTTTATATTTTTAAATATTTCAGAGATAAAAGAAATCAGTTTTGTTTCATAATTTTTTTGTTTCCTTAAAGAATTTCAAAATCACTTCCATGATAGTTAATAATCAACTTTAGTCTTAAAATAATAGACAGTTAGTTCTAAATCAGTCATTTACCTAAAGAAAAAAGTTTTAAAAAAGAAATATTTGAAGGTGTGGTTATTTTTTAATAATTTAAATTTAGTATAAATAAAAAATTAGTGTTTTTCTGCAGATATTAAAAAAATCATTAATATAAGCCAACATATGTTTGTGTGTCTAACATCATGTGCACATATTATATAAATAATTCAATAAGTTGACTTTATTGTGCTTAAATTTGTAGGCAGTTTCTGAAATTAATGATATATATATTACAAATAAAATGTATGTTAATTAAAAACTACTGTAATAACAATAAAAATAATAAATATAATTAACTATTATACAGTCTTTTGAATCTGCACAAGTACTTTCAGTTAATTCATTAACCCTCCTCAACTGCTGTTAAATTAAAAAAAATTAATGGAAGCAAATATCACCAACTCAAATCCCATGAATCCTGAATTTTAACATTAGCAGCTTGTCTATTACTTATATAAATTTTATTACTATTTATTAAAATTGCTTCCTTAATATTTTTTTATGATGGTTTTTCTCTTCATGAAGAATCTTAATACTTTCAAAATGAAACTTAAATTTATATTTAAATGTCTTTTCATGATCCAAAAAAATTGAAACAGACATTCAATCATTAATATTTTTACTTTCTGCATATTCATCTTTCTTTAATCTTTTTCAATACTGCTGCTTGCTTGATTCACATATATATGATAACATACATCCACAAAAAATTTGATAAAGAACATTACTTTTTTTCTTGATAGGCATGACAATTTTAGAATTATTCACTAACTAATTAACGTTATTTGTAAAAACAAAATGAAACATTAATCACATCCATTTATATATATATATATATATATATATAAATGGATGTAGATCGGAAGACATCTATATATCAGTATGATAATATATATAATATATATATATATATATATATATATATTAAAATTTATCATACTGGTAAGTGCAAAATTTTTATTATGAAACAAAAAGATCTAAAACTTGCCATCTTATGCATACTTGGTACTTTTGATTTACAATTTATATATCCCCTCTTTTGCAATGGTTTGATTATTAATTTATAACTTAACTTACTATTATCCTTATATAAATAAAATATTTATTTTATATAGTGCAATGTTTTTAAACTGTAATAATAATCGGCATTAAGCTAATGGACATGTGCTTTGTGGATTTTAACTATGAATGAATACTCTCACTTTCCAAATACAAGATAAAGTCATTGTGAAAAGATAGGATATATCCATCTATCCTATCAACACAAATGTTTAAGTATGGGCAAATTTTAAGTATTTGGAAATGAGAGCATGGAGATATTAAACAATCAATTTAAATTACCTTTACTATGCCTGAATGAATGATGCTTGCGAAATTTATTAGAATTTATAATATATCATTCTTAGTTGAAATTAAACATATGTAAATAAGATATTTATTTTATATAGTGTGATGTTTTTAAACTGTAATAATAATCAGCATTAAGCTAATGCACATGTGCTTTGTGGATTTTAACTATAAATGAATACTCTCACTTTCCAAACACAAGATAAAGTCTTTGTGAAAAGATACAATGAATCCATTTATCTTTCAACCCAAACATTTATGTATGGAAAAATCTTAAGTATTTGGAATGAGAGCATGAAAATGTTAAACGATCACTTTAAATTACATTTACTATGCCTCAATGAATGATACTTACAAAATTTACTAGAATTTATGATATGTCATTCCTAGTTGAAATTAAACATATGTAAATAAGATAATATCCTTATTATAATTAAATCAAAATACATACTATTTTTGTACAATTCCTTTTCAATAGTCCATTTCAAGCCATTCAAATTATTTAAGTTCTCTACAAGCATATTTATACTAATAGTAGTTCCATAAACAAAACATCATCCACATATCTTTTGTGAAGCTTAAAATAATAAAAGCACACATATATAAAATGCTACTCTCATATGTAAACATAACAAAATTGCAAGCTTGTGCAATAACATGCAGACCCATAGATCAACCTTTAGACATTTTATAATATCCAGCTTCAAGAAGAACAACAATGTTATGAAAAAAATTTAAAGAATCAGTAACAAATTTTATTACACATTTACCAACACTTTTATATTTTAATGCATGCTCAATTATTTTTATGGAATCCATTCTATCAATAGAACCACACATTTCTGTTATGTCTAATGAAGCAATAACATCATTCTCGTTAATCACCATATTTTTAATTCTTCCTGCAAAGTCAATAAATGAAGCAATAGTATTTTTTCCAAATCCTAAAACCTCTTCTAACAGTTTACCAATATATTTAGAAGTTTGATATATAAATGAACTATCAAAATCAACCATAATTTGCAAATGATTATTTTCTTTATGTAACACTATATTTTCAAAAATACAAGGACATATAGCACAAGAAGGATATATCTTAAGGCTTTATTCTTAGCTTTTTTTGAAATATTGTTAATAAATTTTATTCTCTCATGATCCATATCATATTCTTAAATTAAAAAAAAACCAAGTTTATCCATTTGTACTTTAACTCTCTTAATATATTGGCATTTCATTATTAAGCAGATCTGCAGCTCTTTATCTTCTTTCAAACAAATTATATTATCATTTTGCAGCTTCTGTTTAAATTCCAAAATGGTGAGTTTCCATGAATTTTTATATGGAATCACATTAAATTTATAACAATTAATTTTCTTGATAATTTCATCAGCAATATGACTATCACTATGAATAATTTTAAATGAATTTTGAACAGCTGCAATTAATTCCAAATTATAATCATCCCAAGAACTGCCAACATATTTAGCTCCATGACTTAAAATGTACATCTAGACAAATGTATTTTTATTTGACAAATTAAGAAAACTCATATCATTATAAGATTGTGGATACAGCTTTTGGTATCCAGAAACTTATAATGATATAAATTTTGTTAATTTGTCAAATAAAAATTTAATTCAGAAGTTTGTTTTAAATCACAGAGCTAAAAATGTCAGTGGAATTTGGGATGATTATAATTTGGAATTAATTCCAGCTGTTCAAAATTCATTTGAAATGATTTATGCTGATATTCACATTGGTGATTAAATTATCAAAAAAAATTAATTGTTGTAAATTTAATGTAATTCCATAAGAAAATACATGAGAACTAGCCATTATAGAATTTAAACAGAAGCTGAAAAACAAAAATATGGTTTGTTTGAAAGAAGATAAAGGATTTCAGATGTGTTTAACGATGACATATCAATATATTGAGAATGTAAAATTACAAATGGATAAACTTGGTTTTTTTTTTGATTGAAGAATATAATATGGATAGTCCGATAATAAAATTTATTAGCAATATTTAAAAAAAAAACAAGAATGCAGCCTTATGTAATAATGTCTTCTATAAGTCATATCCTTTCTGTGCTACATGTCTTCAAATTTTTGCAAATATAGTTACAGAAAGAAGGTAATCCTTCATGAATTATGGTTGATTTTGGTGGTTTATTTATATATCAAACTTCTAAATATATTGATAAACTGTTACAATGGTTTTTAGGATTTGGGGGAAATATTATTGCTTCATCTTTTGATTTTGTGGAGAGAATTAAAATATAGTGATTAATAAGAATGATATTGTTTCATGAGACATGACAGAAATGTATGGTTCTATTGATAAAGTGGGTTCAAAATAATTGAACATGCATTAAAAGTAAAAGTGTTTGTAAATATGTGTTAAAATTTTTTATTGATTCTTTAAAAGTTTTTAATGATAACATTGTTGCTTCTTTTGAAGATGGATATTATAAAATGTCTAAAGTTTGGCTTTTGGTTCTGCCTGTTGTTGCACAGTTTGCAATTTTGTTTTGTTTGTGTATGAGAGTACTATTTTAGATACATATGCTTTTAAAGATATTAAAATTTACAAAAGATACATGGATGATGTTTTTGTTTGTGAAAATATTAATACTATAAATTTACTTTTAAAAGAATTAAATAATTTGAATGGCTTGAAATGGATGAGTGAACAGGAGCAGGTCAAAACTATTGTGTATTTGGATTTAATTATTATAAGAGAAAACATTATGTAAAGTTATAAATTAATAATCAGATCATTGCAAAAAAGGGGATATATAAATTGTAAATGAAAAGTATCAATAATGCATATGATGACAAGTTTTAAATCTTTTTTTCTTCATAATGAAAAATTATGTTGTTATCAGTGTGATAAAATTTAAAATATTGACATTTTGCCAAGGAATTGTTTGAAGTTGGTTATAGCAATGAATAAATTAACAATATTTTGACAATTTAAAAAAAATATATATATAATGATTTAAAGGAATTGAAGATTGATGATAAAAAATTGGATATCTATTTCATATATTTCAAATGCAAAAGTGAATTTTTTAAGTATATATATATATATATATATATATACTTAAAAAACACATCATTATATATATATATATATATATATATAATGATGTGTTCAATGTTTTATTTTGTGTTACACATAACATTAATATGGTAGCGAATATATATGTTATACCTGTCAAGCAGAAACATAATGCTGTGTATCAAATTTTTTTGGGATGTATGTTATCATATATAAGTGAATTGAGGTGCAGTATTGAAAAAAAAAAATAAAGGACCATGAATTGTTATTGAAGCATGTGAGAAGTAAAATGATAATGTTTTAATGACACCTTCAGTTTTTTTCTTTGGATCATAAAAAAATATGTAAATATAATTTTTTTTTGATAGTAAAAGTGTTAAGATTCTTCATAAAGAGAGAAACCATAATAAAGGAAAAATTAAGGAGGCAATTTTAATAAGTAGAAATAAAATGAATATAATTAATGAACATACTGCTAATGTTAAAATTTGGGATTTATGGGATTTGAGTTGATGACATTTATTTCCATTACATTTTTTTAGCTTAATAGCAGTTGAGGAGGGTTAAGAAATTAATCAAAAGTATTTTTGTGGACTTAAAAGACTGTATATAATAGTTAATTACTGTTTTATATTTTGCTTTTTGTACTTGGTGAAGGCTATTTATTGTTGTTTTGCTTTAAACGTGGTGTGGAATTAGATGCATGGTCTATAGGTCTGGGTTTTGTAATGATCTGCACAGTGTGAATATTTATAGCTAATTTAAACTGATTTAATACTGTTTTTATGCAAAAGTGAAATATATATGTGCACACGTCTTAACTGAGAATGCATGTCTAATAGAATCAAATAAATAGTAGAGTATTTAATAGTAATCAGAAATGACACAGCGTTATAACATAAAGTTTTGTGAATAGTAATTTTAAAGCTCCCAGATATAAAATATCCTATTAGCTAACATATAAAGAGGCAATTACAATTAAAATGCACTTGTATCCGAACTCTACTAAATTGAATTGTTAATAAACTTTGCTTTTTATCATTAGATCTGCTTCAGCATTTGTTAACTGTTGTCTATTCTGCCAATTGATATTTGCAAAGAATCTTTGTTCCTTGTCATCTAGATGCAATTTTTGATAATAAAGCTTGAAAGCATTTGTATTTATTATTTTCACCAGTAAATTCTCATATTCTAGACTATAGGTCTAGTGGTTCTCTCTGGTGTTGTATATTAGTGTGCTTACTGCCATTATATTATATGTATACATTGTAACCCTAATTTCAGATTGTAATCAGATAGGAACAAAAGACGACTGGTCGAGATGTGTGCACTTTATGTGAAGTGCTTTTGATGTTGGTTGCATTCTTATGAAAAGTAAATTAAAATGAATGAATGTTTAACTTCTCCATAAAATAAATATTAATAAATTTTCCAGAATTTAATAAGACATTACATTTAAGATCAATAAATTTCTCAGAATATTCTTATAGATTTATAATAATAATCATGAAGTATCTTGAATTACTTATCTTCTGCTGCAATATATATACATATATATATATTATATCAAATTAGATCTTTATACAATATATATATATATATATATATATATATATATATTGTATAAAGATCTAATTTGATATAAATTAATATGTTCTTTTAAATAAGGCTAGAAAATTAACTCTCAATCCTAAATTAAATAATATGTTAATTAACTCAATCAATATTAATTATTCAATTAAAAATGTACAGATTTAAAGGTTATTATGTAATTCTAGGTATGATGAATATAAAAGGAATTTTATTGTACATTACCCTACTAATTTGTATTTCAAATAGCAATGATAATAATATTTGGTGTACATACATTTAATAAATTAATATGTAATTTAATAGTTTGGAAGAATAATCATTTATTTCAATAATATGTAATGACGATGATTTCAATAATGATAAACAGATGTATTTACATATAACAATTGTTTTATTATAAATAACAAGTATATAAACAAAATAATAAAATTGTAAGCGAATAATAAACGTATTTTAATAACAAAATTCTATAATAATATTATTGATTATTACTGTTTGTCCTCCATGAATAAGCTAATCTAGGTTTATGATTATGTGTGTAATTCTCAAGTGTTGCAAAGGGAAGATCCTCTATTAGGGATGGGTGGACATAATTAAGTCTTAGATTTAACCTTTTTTTTAAGGGTCATAGTATCGGCCGGGACGCGAACCTGCAACCCGGGCAACTGCCTGCAAGTACAAGGCAGTCGCGCTGACCTCTCGACCACCAATGCAAGACGATTTAACCTTATTTATAGGCGAATAAGAATGTTTTATAGTGTTCTTAATTATCTTTATATTAATACTTAATAGATTAATAATTTCATTCTACAAGAGCAGAAGAGTTCTTTAATTCTTTTGGAGCAAGCAAAACTATTTACTCAGTACTCTTAACAATGCTATATAAAATCCATAGCTTCATTCATTATGAAGTTCATATCTTTGGCCAGAATGACTTGCTATGCTTCTTATATTATATTTAAAGTTTAAATAAATAGTTAGGAGTATATCTGGACTAACAAATACAATTTATTTTACTGACACAATAAGAATGCTTTGTTGCATAGAATAGCATTTTAAATTATACAAATATCATAGGCACTATACAAATAAATATTATTTAATGATTTAATCATTTACATAAGATGTTTAGCTATTTATTAACACAAGACTTATTTCAAGGACTTATAAATTATAAAGCCAATTAAACATGAATGAGTTTATCTAGGATTATAAGTTAGTTTAACTAAATACAACTTGACACCAATATAAAATATAAATCACATATATTACAATCATATCCAATGTCACAATAATAATAATAATAATAATAATAATAATAATAATAATAATAATAATAATAATAATAATAATAATAATAATAATAATAATAATAATAATAATAATAATAATAATAATAATAATAATAATAATAATAATAATAATAATAATAATAATAATAATAATAATAATAATAATAATAATAATAATAATTTAATTTTTTACCTATAGCTTTATATGCACATTATCTTGAGAATTATTAGTTATTTATTACCATACTAATAACTAATATAAACTAAATAATTTAACAATTATAAACAAAGTTTATTAAGTAATTTCTCAAATAGGTAAGGTTTAGAATATTCTGTGGAAATATTTACATTTTTGCAGATTATTCTAACATTTATAAATTACACACAATAGTTTAATACAAGCTCTAAAAACTAAATCAGATATACAAGATAAATAATTTCACAGGTTTAAATCTGTAATAACACTCAAAAGATTTAATCAAGCACACTTAGAAATTCTATTCCAGATTGCATAGTTAGCACATTAATCCATTTTAGAATGTCTACTGATTAATTTATAGTGTCGATTATAATTTCATATTATAGCATTCATAATCATAAATCCATTATTATAGGACTGATGTTGAATTGTTTTATGCAAAGCGAGGGGAATAATCATTTAGAGGACATCTGTAAACTAATATCCTTATTGTGGATATTTATCACATAGTTTAAAGGCAGTATATTAATAATCCTTTGATTTAAACTTGCTTAATTTATTTTGCTATAGTCCAGGGCATTTTAATAATTTATAAGGTCTAGAAAATAAATCATAGTCCATAGACTGAATTAACTTCACTGATCTTCATTAAGAATTAAGCAGTGTTACCGAAGTTGTGAATTTATATATGGATTTAGACATATAATGTATAAAGTTTCAAGCTTTATTCATCTATTGGGAGGCAATCAATATAGTTTCCAAATAAGATTTTTCAAAATTATTTGAAAAAACAAAGATAAATGATTTGATTGATATTACAATGAGTATTTCATAAGCAATTTTCCATATTAATA
>JAQFVV010012732.1:115000-165000 GCA_028023455.1 Epiperipatus broadwayi | reverse complement strand
TCTGCAGACTGATGCATATGCGAAAAGGCATAGTAGCTTTAATACATAACACTAATTGCACCAATGTATTATATAAACCTGAAAAACTAAATTTTTAACAATATGAAAGTAAATTTTATTCACAAAAATAATAAAAACACATTATGATTTTAAATAAAAACAGATAGTTGTGAGTTTTTAAAATGGCATTCTACCATTGCAATCATTCTTCCTTGTTAAGGTCTAGTATTCTGCTACTGTAATCTTCCTTCCCCAAGTTATAGAATTCTGCTATTTTAACTATCATTTCATCCCCCCCAAAGTATAGCATTCTGTTGTTGCAACCACCATTCCATTCCTCCAAGAAATAGCCCTCTGTCATCACAACCAACATTAACTCTGACAGGATGCAAGATTACCCCTGCTCCAAATACTATATAAACACAATGAAAAAGAAATACTACTATATCTCTTCATTTAATTGTAACATTTCCTATTATATATATATATATATATAATAGGAAATGTTACAATTAAGCAATTGTAAATTTCTCTGCAGAAGGTCTCCAAGCATTATTACTTCATTTTAAGTGCATCCTCCTCAATAGCAGACAGAAAATTGTCAAATTTTTATCATGGTACTTACAGATTCAAAAAATAATAAATAAATTGACTACAAAATGAACAATAAAGCAAATAAAAAAGAGAAAAAAATACTACAGCCATTAACTATTGCAGACAAATATAAAATGGACAGAGAAAAAAATCTACATCTGGTTCAGAATTTTACAAATGGAGAATTAAGGCACATTTTTATGCAATATAATGGCTGCATAGGATGCTGATCCAAGAAATGTGTCCAACGACATTTATTTTGTTAAAGAGAAACAAAAAAAAAAGAGTAAACTTTTATCAAAACGTAAAATAATTTATAAACCTTTATTAAAATGGAATCAATCAGATGGACTAATTTTTTAAATATTATCCAGAAAGCAAATGAAAGTGCCATCTTCTCTGTGAAGTCTTTGCTAAAAAAATCATAGTTCTTCAGTTTTATATGCATTATGGGAAAAATATCAGGTCCACTTGCACATTTTATTTTATCACTTCCAACACTGTTGTCACTATCCTATCTTCATTTGCCATGATGAAATAAATAGTCACAACTTTCTGTATTTATTTAGTTTTGTAATGTGTTTTTGTTATTTTTGGGTACAAATTTATCATTTAAGTTTATCAGAAGTTCTAGTGTTTACATTATTTGATGAGATCACAGGGTTTATAAGATGGAAATTTAAAGTTAGAAATTTATCAGTGGAATGACAAGAATGTGAAAAGGCATAGCAGGTCGATATTTAAATATCAATTTTTCACATATATCAGAATCATATAGTATGAAGACTATAATACAAGGTCTTCATGCTATGTTAGGTATAAGATGTAAAGTTATCTTCAATAGGATAAAGATAAAGATTTTTTATTAAATGTTTCCTGATAGTGCTGCAGCATCTCCTAGTGGCCACAGTATGCATAACCAAACACTACCAGATATAGAAAGAAAAAAATATTTATTTTATTTACTAATCATGTTTGATGAGAGAAAGGGAGCTGAGAATATAAGATTTATAGATATCATTAATTTTAATTCTGACTTATAAATTTGTTTATTTAAAAAAAATAATTTGATTTACTTATATTGTCTGTTTTTCCTGATTGCTTAAGTTGACATCCTTTCAAAAAAACAATATTTGCCATTTTGATTTTTTTTTCTGATATAAGGGAGAATAATTTTTTTTCACTTTTTGACAAAAATGAAGCAATAATTTAGAAATTTTATTTGTTTTATTTTTTAAAAATTGAATAGTGATAATAATGTTAATTTCTGTGAATTTTTAGGAAGGATGTAGACCTTACCAATCAATGAATGTAGATTTGTTGTACTTATATCATTTGATGCTTAAAAATATGCACTGATAAATAAGTGACATACATATAAAATAATGTCAAAACATTTAAAAGAGTTCACTATTCAAATTATGTTTGATTGAATTAAAAAGCTTAATGTTGGAAGAAACAATTAGAAAGCCAAAAGAATGCAGTAACTGCTAATAAATCCTAACATTTTGAAGTATATTTACTTGAAATGTGTGCAAAATGCAATACTAGTTGTTGCTAACAGCTTTCTGCTCTGGGGTTGAGTGTGCCTGACTGAATTCTAGCAACTGTGCATTACTGCCAGAACAATTCCAGATTGTGAAAAAACTATTCTGACTATGACTAAGCAATTAATTCTTGTATCTCATTTTTTATTCGTATGAGTCTTTTTATAGTGAACTTTCTCACCTCTTGTGAACAATCAATTTTAATAACCTAGTCATATGATATTAATCCTGTTGAGGAGTTCTAATGGACAACACTATTACTGAAGTTAAATTTAAGACAATCCACAGCAGTTTATTTTTTTATAAAATTACTAAAAAAAAAAAAAAAAAGAAACAAAATTAATTTTATAATGCTTTTTTAAACAAAAAATTCATATTATATTTTTGGTAAAAAAAATAGATAAAACAATGAAAACGTTTCTGATTCAGAGCAAAAATCTCTCTAGTATTTATTCAGAGATGACGTGAAAAATTAACAACATTTGCTTAGGCAAGTCAATTTTCTAGAAGTAGTAGCATTTTTTTTCTTTTTTGTTTTACTACTTAGTTAAAAATAACTAAATATATCATTAAAGACATTTATCAGCGGTCATACTTCCATAAATAGATAAATGATCGTTAATTATTTGTTATATGTGAATTCTTTAACACATATATTAAGAACAATGGTGAAACTATCAAGTTTAAAAAATAAGAGAATCATATATCACATGACTCCACTTCTTTTTTATTAAGCTTGCAGGATATAAACAAATAGCTTTGCTAATTGCTCAACTAGCTTTGAGATAAATGCTTAGCAAAAGAAAGCATTTAAAATAACTCTATTCTGAAACCCAACCCCCATCCCCTGACCATAGTTTCATGATTTTGGCACTCCTCAGACAGGCGCTAGGGGAGCTTCAGATACTAGATCTAAAAATACCAACCCAAAAGCCAGCATTTATCTAAGAGTTGACAATTGAGTAGAAAATCTGAAGTTTTCAAACACCTAAATGTCTTTAAAAACGCAGCTATCTAACTCAAATAGCTATATGGGGCTGAGAGACCTTCAGCCAAACCATATATTAGAAGCTTTAGCAATACAATATTATTCTCAATGATTCTTGGAAATTGAAAAACAGGAAAAATAGATTCCTATAAGTTTTAAATTTTATTGTTTAGTAGATAGGCGTCAGCAGTTCTCATTATTGTATATAATTGTACAAATGTTAAAGAAATTATATGTGTTATATTTTGTTGTTATTATACATACTATTTAAAATTCTGTTAATAATTATTATTATTCATGTAAATAAACTAATATTGTAGATACAGTGGTTGAGGGAAGTCTTTGTTTCAATTTGGAATTATTTTCACCATTCTGTCATATCCAAATACACAAATTATTGGGAGTTTTATATAGAACAAAACTGATAGATTTAATTGTTTGTTAAATTCAATCACTATTACTTGAATGAGAACATTTAATAGCATTATAGTTTTAATTTAAAAATGGTTATATCTTTCTAGTCACATGGAAATTTCTTATGAAAGTTCAGAAGTGTATATGAGTATCCGATATTGGTATGAGAATATTTTAGACAATCTAATTAAAGTTAACATGGTATATAAAACCAAGTAATTTGATTATTTAACTGACTAAAGTTAAAATGAAAGTTATTTGGAATAACGATTATATTTTAAGATGATAATAAAAGTAGTTCATTTTGTAAGTAGTAATTATTTATAAGTTATAATTATATTAATTGTTAGAAAATAGACGATGATTTATACTTGGGAATTTATTATTCTTGTCAAAAATATATACTAATTTTAATAAAATAACTTAAAATATATTATAATGTTAGATGTAGTTATGATTAAGATGGTTGGATCTTAGTAAAATCCCTCTTATTATTCAATTATCTTAAATAGCAGAATTATTATGTTATCATATGGGAATAAGTAAGAATCTTGAGATATGCATAAGATAGTAGTAGTTATTATAAAAGATATGAGATTATAATAGATTTTATTAATTTGATGCGATTAATTCAAGATGTCATGGAAAGATAAATATGTCATGGAAAGATATATATTTTATTTTTTATTATTATTTAAAACCACTCTTTTGTAACTGTCTTTGTAAATCTACCTTAGGAATTATTTGATAAGTAATTAGCATCAATTGTTGAGTTTCATGAAATAATATTTTATATGATTTATGGTTTAATGTTAGAGCTAGGCTGTAGATAGATTCAAAGTGTATAGTAAGAAACGTGGAGATCCAGGGTGGACGGGTTATAGTAGAATGATAGGATTTTGACGCTCATGTGTCTAGCCATATTATGGCATAATCTTAAAACAACAAAGACAAATGAGAAAGTATAATAATTATTTATTTGTATAAAATACAACATTAATCAAGCTTAATACCTTGATATCAGAGAACTACTATAATCAGACCCACCTTACTATAACTTAATAGACTGAAGGGATGTACCAATGCCTACCACATTGGTGCCAAAAACTGTAATAGAATTCTTTATAACCAATGGCTTTAATCATTGGGCAGCCAAGAATTGTACCCATCGATCTAACTGAATGCTCCCATCATTGTGGTGCCAAGAACTATAACCAAAAGCATATCATGCCATCTATATTATGCACCAAAGACCATAACCGAAATCTGGAGCAAATTACCACAAACAAAACTAATGATATAACATAAAATTGTTATGATCTAATCTGGTCGCAGCCAGGGTGTACCGCAAAAACCTATCATAGTAATATGTGAAAATACATTAGACAAATTATAAGTATGCAATTTTATTATCATTCAAACCTTAATTTGCGATTTTTCATTGCATGAGACATTATGGCCGTCCATGGTCAAGATGGTATAATTTGTGGAACTACTAAAGATTATGAATTTTAAAATTACATTAATGATTTTTAATACAAATGCTAATCTAGGTAAGAACTTTGCAATAATAAATAAACATGGAATACTTGGGTTCTTTTCTATAATTTAATAAATATCAATGAGACTCTTGTTATATTGATGAATGACAATTAAAACATTAAGTAAATACATTTAATCATGTCATTATCTGGTAAATCTGTTTATAAGTTTATAAAATCAATCAATTTTGTATCATGTACTCGAATCAACTACGCAAAGCTTAAATGATGGAAAAGGTAAATGGGATTTTATTGTACCTTACACATCATAAACTACCAAGGACAAAAAGCATTCAAATGTTTTTCTCAAAATATTACTAAACTCTTATATCATGCTGACAATAGTATGTACTTCAATATATGCTCTATTCAAGATATATGATTTCTGATTTTATGAATGACAAATAGCAACGGCACAGTAAGTTTAATTATAAATCAATATTTATTTACAATTTTTATGACTAACAAGTAATTGATGTTTAATGTAATAACTAAATACATAAATAAACAAATAAAATAAATAAATAAATTATAATTCCATTGGCTTCCTTCAATAACATATCATAGGCACAGTTTTATAAAGCCTAATCATACATTATATTACAATTTGATATAATTGATGTCTTGAGGAAATTATACAAAAATTCAACATTAACTCATGAAATATACAATGTGTCAGTTCCAGAACCAATAAACATATACTGTAGACCTATAATAATGTAATAAATAATATTATATTTGTAGGATTTAGCTATAATGCTAACGCTAAATAAAATGAAAATTTAAACTTCAATTCAGATAAATTCTTAATTAACAAACAGTTAATTATTATGAGGTAACTTAGATAGAATGTCCTGCTACACTTTATGACTTAACTTATAAATTATGTTTATAAATGGAAGAAGATGATTTTAGCAGAATAACCAAAATACTTTGCCCAAACTTATATTTATGAAGTAAAATCATATTCCTGTGGATGCATTCATCTACACATAGGAATTATATAACACTGGGTGCCTTGTGGATTTATACACCATCATAAAGCAATAAATATAATTACACAATTCCGCGGATTAACCACCAGCGCAAGAGTGAGTGTAAAAATACAGAAAGTGGCAATTAATTAATCTGCAGATTAATGACCAGCACAGATTAATGCCTTTTAACATTATAAAGCAATATTACTTTTTACTTCATATTTAAAGTGTATAATCATCCTCCTCAGTTATTGTGATTATTCAGAAAACACTAACATTTTAGCAGATGTGGGTACTTGCATTATAAAAAGTGTTTCACTAATACAACTAATATATTAAATTATCTTGCTTAAAATAAAACATAGCAACAATGTAATATAAGTGACATTAGTATAGGAATAAAACTCTGGAAAGACTCACAAGACACTTCATGAGAGGTTGACACATATCATAAATTCATTAGTAATTTTCAAGCTTTTTTGCAAGCGCTATTCCCTTGAATAAGTATTTTATTTAATCCCAATAATTTAATTTAAACCTAATAAAATATAACTCATGAACTTCACATACAAGTTCATATAACAATAAAATTAAATTAATTCATTCTTCCTTAAATACATGAATTCTAGCAAGTGTGCGTGTGACAAATGAAATTGTACAGCATTTTATAATAATAAATATGATCCGTGAAATCCATGTAAAAATGTCTGAACAATAAATACACAAAGTGATAATTATAATTATAGTTGAATTCCATAAATGTAATTCTATTTATTTGTCTTAGATATTATAAGCACTTTTAAATTAATGATTTTACGTGGCTCCATAAATATAAAACAATTCCAAAAACATGACACGCAGAGTTTAAATGAAAATGTTCTTCATAAGTTATTAAATTCTACATTTCTATATAAAACTGTTCCAAGTTTATAACCTCCAGGCTAATATTTATTTAACCACGTTTAAATTTAGGGATACTAATTAGAGCAAATAATTTAATAATTCCAAATTAACGATAAAATTAGAAAGTAGTTTTAGTTAATTATTTGAAAACTGTTTCCATTATTCAAATGGTAAACAAATTAAATAGCAAATACATTACTGGCAGTATATAGTTAAATAAATTAATCAATGCTATATTATTTTAAATTATAAACGGAAATATTAAACCATGTTAATAACTTTAACATTTAACTTTGATTTTAAACCTCTTCTTTTCTAAAAAGAAAGTTTTCCTATCTAAAAAACTTCTGTAATTAAAACATTTATTTAGTGTTTCCAAATTGTAGAATAATAAAATATTTCAAACATACCGAGATTCTGCAATTAATTCTGCTTTAAATTTGAAAGCTCCGACATATTTTTAAATGTAAATATTGGAAAATTATTAGCGATTTGATCCACTTGGCTAGCTGACCCGAACAGATTTTTAAATTTAGCAGTTCATTCTATTATTAAATACCTCCATTTTATGTTTACATTGTAGAAAACTTTTTGGTAAATCCGTTTACTTATTAATTATTTTTAAAAATAAGCACATTTTATTCTTACATCATTTTCTTTTTTTTTTTTTTAACAGCAACCTTATGCAGACGATCTCTTTAATCGTGCTTTTTTTTTTTTTACATTGAAACGCATATGTAATTACTATATATTTTTTTAATAATTAAAATTAGTTAAACAAATGGTTTTTTAATTCAATGAAAATAATTTCTAAGACTATTTTAAATAAATAAGAATTATTATTATTTTCAATCACATTTTACTTTATTTAATATGTGTTGTCAATTTCTAAAAAGTTAAACATATTTTGATACAAATCAGTGGATGGAAAGAAGCAATTTAAATACATTAAAATAACACAGACAATAAGTAAGGTAAAATATTACTTATTCTCTCTAATAAATTATCTTGAATGCAAGAAAATAATCTGTTGAAAAATGCAAACCAAGGCAATCAAATCACCAAAAAGAAGACAGAGAAATTTTTATACCAGTTATATCGATCTTTATATTTTATACTAAAATATAAGGTTGCAATATATATATATAAACAAAAAAAAGACTTATAAATCCAATAAATAATATTATATTTCAACCAGAGGACGGGTTTTCATCAGAAAGAAAAAATACACAGTAAAATGGCGATAATCAAAAATTACAGATTTGGTAAAAGATTAAAAACTTAACAAAACCCCCCTGATTGGTCACAAAATCTAACACAGAATATCTATCCAATCAATGACAAAATTCAAACAAAAAAAAAACATTCCCTCCTAATCAAGCTTAAATTCTATTTAAATTAAAATATAAAAATAAAAAATCCAAAATTAAAAATTAAAATATACATATGTGCATACATAGAAAAATTAAACTATGCTCACATACAAAAAATAGCTGTGCTCACATTAATATTATTAAAAACTAAAATACTTATACATTTTAATCAAAAATTATAGTTAGTGCAAAGTACAATAATTTATAACTAATTATTTATCTATAAACCAATTAAACACAAGTATTAAACATCCATGTAACCAATCTTTACATAAAAAACCTCATATAAGAAATTTTCATATAAAAAATACACATATAGAAATCATTTAGGAGACCAGGTAACCCAGAGATGTAAAACCATAAAACAATACAATACTAGATTACATCCAAAATTTTACCAAAATCCTTACACAACCATGGTTTCATCTACTACAAATAGACCTTCTCAAGTGAAAATCAAACTAAAGGAAAACACACACACACACACACACACATATATATATATATATATATATATATATATTGGGTGTTGTTGTGGAATGAAAGTTATTTAGTGTCTCTAAATGTTATTTATGTTTATGAATTGTGGTAGTCTATTTTTATTAATTTCAAAATCAGCTCAGCAAATTTTACACCATTTGCTTTACCATTTTGTTCTTCTTCCCACCAAAAGACAAACTAACAGACGATATTCTCCTAGAAATTTGGTCTTTTTATTACATTGAGAGCATAATTATTGTATTTATTTAATAATTTATTTTAATTGAACAAATGGTTTTATTTTAATTCAATAGAAATAATAATTTAAGATTACTTTAAATAAATAAAAACAAAATATTATTTTTAATAATATTTTAAAATTTTAATATGTTGTAAAAATTTTAAAAAGTTAAAATTCTGATATAAGTTAGCATATGGATGAAGAAATAAATTATATTAAATAATATAAGAAAGTAATCTTTTCAAATGTGAATCAAGAACAAATAAGAGAAGGAGAAATTTTTATATAGTTAATCATTATATTTTTAAAATATATGTATATATATATATATATATATATATATATATATATATATATATATATATATATATATATATATATATATATACAAACAATCCTTCTCATAATTCATTTCAAACCCCACCTTCTCTTAATATCAAAAGAAGTCTACATAAGATTGATAGCCTCAGGATCAAGAAGTTTTATCATCAAAGTCTCCTTTATTCTTCTTTTTAGCTCATTCTTTTCATAAAAAATAACCAAAGCATTGTTAAACAATATTCTATGACCTGTATTCAATTCATGAATATATAAAGCTGAGTTAAGATACCTATGTTTAACTCTACTTATATGAACCTTAACCCTTTCATTAAGGCTAAATTTACTCTGGTCTACATAAAATTTACCACAACTACATGGCATTTTATAAACAATACCAGGAATAGACCTACTATCAATAGACTGCTTTGAATCATTAAGTAATGAATTCAAATCAGAACCTTTCCTCCATGCAACCTTCATTCCACCTAACAAATGACTATTCCTATAAACCAAATTATATATTGATGCTTTAAATGGTAAAGACATATAATCATCACCCTTACCAACAAAATTCTTATCATCCAAATCACGACTATAAACATTATTATTAAATACCATTTTTTAAATAAAATCATGATTATAATCCAATTCTACATATTCAGCAGCAAATTGACTTCTTTGAATATCAGCATCATTATTAAAATTATTAAGCTTTCTATTCCGACAACAAAAATTCAACAAAGACATTTTCTTATGTATAAAAGCCTGATAACTATCAGGCCTAATCATATTTCTCAAATTTTTTGGTTTTATAAAATGACTACAAAATAAAACATCATTAACCTTCTCAACATTAAATTTAAAAACTTTAATTTTACAAAATCAAAACCACCCCCCTCAATTGTAAACTTAATACTAGAATCAAAACCATTCAATCCACATAAAAACTCTTCTAATTTCTCTTTCTGAATAACAAACAAACAATCATCAACATACCTAAAAAATAATTTAATAGAACATGAAAACATCTTAATAACACTACACTCCATATAATCAATATAGACAGCACACATGAATGGAGAAATGACATAACCAATAACCCAACCTTCTCTAATCTTATAAAACACATCATTAGACATAAAATACATTGAATCCCCTAACAGCAAAAACAAATCATGAAAAACCTTAATCTTATCTGCAGAAAAACATTATAATTTTCTTAAAATTGAAAGAAAAACATCAATACTTTTTAATCTATTAACCGATTGGTACATATTTTCAATGTCTAAACTACCAAAAACATAGTCATCATCCAAAACAAAAACATTTATTTTCTTAAAAGCTTCAAAAGAAGAAGAAACAGAAAATTGACCCAATTTTATATAATCCTTAAAATATCTTATAATAAATTTTGATATTTTATCAACAATTCCACCTGTAAAATCAAAAATACATCTTGAAGGAAAATTATCTTTATGAGACTTCAAATTAAAAAAAACCTTTGGAGCCACATAATCACTAGGGTAACAATTTAAATAAGTAGTTCTATCAAAAATCTTTTTATTTTCCATAACTTTCATAATCTTAATTAATTTAGATTTTATTTTTTTACCAGGATTAGAATCTAAAATAGCGTATTTTCCATTATTTAATTACAAAGAAACTTTACTTTTAAAATCAATATTATTTAACAATATAAACCGGCCACCTTTATTTTCTTTTAACAATACCACATGATTGGCTTTCAATCTTTTTTTAACAAAACTAATTTCCTTAGGGGCAAAAACAAATTTTTCTCTTTTAAGTAATTGACTATTCAAAATAACCTGTAAAGACATTTTATTCTCATCAGAAATATTACTATTACTTTCAATATCAGAAACAAAATCAAAAACTAAACTTTTATTAGCAAACGGAACAAAGCCAGGACCCTTAGCTAAAATAGCCAAATCAGATACATTCAAAACATAACTTGACAAATTTAAAACAGATGAAGCATCAGGTCTATTTTTATAACACCCAAATCTAAATTCTTTTCCTTTCACAAAACTTTTACTTTCAACCATTTAAATTTCTTGAAATACTTATTATTATAAGTGATTTCACACTTACTCCTAAACCACTTTAAAAAAGAATTTAAAACAGAATAATTAAAATTCCTTCTAAAATCCAACTTTCTTCTAAACATTTTATAACTATCAATTAAATTAGATAAACTACTCATAATCTGTATGATAAATTGTTTAAGAATAAATCTTTTAAAATTTAGAATAAAATCACAATCAGTAAATAAAACCAATTTCCTATCCAATTTAATATTACATGAATTAGAGTAAATTTAGCCTTAATGAAAGGGTTAATGTTCATATAAGTAGAGTTAAATATAGGTATCTTAACTCAGCTTTATATATTCATGAATTGAATACAGATCATAGAATATTGTTTAACAATGCTTCTGTTATTTTTTATGAAAAGAATGAGTTAAAAAGAAGAATAAAAGAGACTTTGATGATAAAACTCCTTGATTCTGAGGCTATCAATCTTATGAAGACTTCTTTTGATATTAAGGGAAGGTGGGGTTTGAAATAAATTATGGGAAGGTTTGTTTGTTTGTATATATATATATATATTCTTTTAGTTTGATTTTCACTTGAGAAGGTCTATTTGTTGTAGATAAAATCATGGTTGTGTAAGGATTTTGGTAAAATTTTGGATTTAATCTAGTATTGTATTGTTTTATGGTTTTGCATTTTTATTTTTGCTAGTATAGTGTTAGACAGTTTTGGTTATATATATATATATATATATATATATATAAAGTTTAAAGAATGAAATGTTATATATATATATATATATATATATATAACATTTCATTCTTTAAACTTTATTTATTTTTGTCAATCTAAAAAAAAATAAATTGTTTATATTATTTGCTTAAAATACATTTGTTCAGGTTTTGCCAATATTTAGCAATAATCAACTAACAAAACAATATTTTTTATAAATGTATTAAATAATCCCTACATGACCACACATGCTTTTCAAATTATATGAATAAAAATACAATAAAAGATAAATAATCCACAAAATACATTTTGTGCTGAATTGGTACTATAATCATGTATAGAAACGTCTTTCATATATATCTATTATGTGTGCAGTATTTGTCATTAATAAATTGTTACATTTTTATTTACAAGCGTCATAAACACACCACTCTCAACTTTGACACTATCCATTCTAGATAAATACTGTAATGATTATCACTAATCATTTATTAAACTGGATATTGTTTTTACCTCAGATATTATGATACTTTGTGTTTAATGTTGTTTTTTCCATATGTCATAGCTTCGGCCAGGAGGTGAACCTGCAACAACAGTCTGCAACCAACTGCTTGCTTGCAAGGCAGCTGTGCTAACCTCTTGGATAACAACACTTGACTAATGTTTGAGTAAATGATATTAATAACATTTCCAATAGACAAGATTAAAATACATAAAGAATAATTTTTGAAATGATTGAAAGGAAAAGGTATTCCGATTGAAAAGTTTTGCTTATTGGAAAATCTATATCTAAATAAGAATAGGAAGAATTTTAAAAGTTGCTTATCCCCTGCAAAACATTACACTAGAAAAAATATAAAATAAGGATCTTGCAGATATCCTTTTTATTTAAGTGAATTTTTTGGTGAATATTATTTTGATAATAATATAGTTAGCAATAAGAATAAGGAGGTTGATTGCATATATATATATACATAGTAAAAATGAATAGAAGTGCTGAAAGTTTGGGAATAAAATCAGAACACTATTATTTATATAATTATAGGAGAAGTTGATAGTGTTTACAAGAAAATTTTAATTCAAATTTACTTTTAAAATATTTAATACATTGTACAGGCTTAAACCTGCATTTATATATGTAATATATGCAGGATTCGAACTCAGACTTTCGCACGAGCCACCACTCTCAGTGCCATCTCATATTGTTGACCTACTTGATCACATACATGTTGAAAAGATAAATAATCACCAATATACGTATTTCATGCTAAACCAGCAATCATCAGTTGGTCTAGATTACTATCCTAACACACATATATATAATCAATGCTCAGCTTTATATTAAAATAGTAAATCTTCATACTTTAATGGACATGTTTCAAACTATTTCAACTTACAACTTTTCAGCCTTCCATTTGTAAAGTTTATAACCTTATGATAGAATAATAATAAAATCTTAAAATAATAATTGTAATAGATGAATGAAAGTAGAAAATTATTTTTCATCTTATTACAGTTAAAAAGAAAAAAAAATGTTAGTTGTTTTATTTGGAGCGCATCATTATTTGAAAACAAAAGTGGATGATTAGAAAAAAAGGAAAGTAGAATGAACGCATTATAGTTATTTGTTTAGAGATAAAAGATAAATTAATAAATTAACTGATAAAAATGAAAATAATATTTATTCAAGAAAGCATAAAAAAATAGAATAGTTTTATAATTAGAGACAGAATAATTATGAATGATATATTGGAAAAGTCTAAAAAAAATATAGGCGGAAGAATCATAGAAAAAAGTTTGATTAATGAATTAAAACTAATGATAATAATGATAAAAATAAAAAGTAAAAGTATTGACAAATCACAGTTACTTATGATAATAAATAGTATTTTATTTTTATTTGTTCTTTTTTTAATTGTTTGATAAAAAATAAAATAAAAATTATCACATTTAATTTAAAAAAAATTTGTTACTATGGAAACACCAAGAACCGACCATTTATGAATTGATAAAGTCTTAAACAGATAAAGTACTTAGTATTCAACGCCTTTTTTTTTGAAAGTAAATACAAGTATTTCGATTTTATTATAATTTATAGTAAAAATTTAGTATTGATTTTAACGGAATTTTATATTTAATTCCGTGCAATATTTGCAAAAAGAAATTATTGCTATAGTAACATCAAAACAATTTTAATCCGGAATTCCTACAAGTTCATAAATATCAAGGTAATAAGAACAATATTATGCAAGATGTCTTATTTCAAAAATAAATGTTATTGTACATTATTTATATAGGAAAAATGTTATTAGAAATTTTATAATAGACATTAATGTCATGTGCATACAGATATATAGATGTTAAGATTATTTTTTGAAATAAGTGCTGAAGTTAGACCTATTATTATCATCATGTGACGATAGTTGAGATTAATAACCGAACGTATTGTTACACTTCATAAACATTAATGAGTTATTTAAATCATGTAATATATAAACTATGCAACAACCAAAAATATATAATAAGATTCACTAATCAAACTCAAACAACTATGTTTATATGCAATTATTTGCGGCTTATACACACACCTATAAATTATTCAATAAAGAAGGTTTAATTTATTATTGTATATGAGAATAAATTTATTTATAAGAACAACTTTCACAAGACATTAAAAATTGGCACTAATTACCTTCTCCAGAATGATTGTTTCAATGCTTGCCAACATCTCTCCCCAGATATATATTAGCATTCCAATGTAAAATACAAATCCATTTTCTATTATATATCAAACAGTAGATGAATTAGATATTAAAATCTACATAATTGATCTGATTTGTAGTACATAATAGGAAAAAGGCTTTGATATTTAATCAGGATACTATCAAATGTCCCTGCAGTCACTGATGAAATGTATTCATTTATCTTGGAACGATTATTCTAGAGGAAAAAAAATGGTGGCAATTTCTGATATAATGTCAAAGTCAGCAATTAATATTTTTATGCAAATTTATTCGATGATTAATTTAAAATTTATTTAATGAGTAATTTATTTATATAAATATCAGTGTCATAACACCACATATAAAATAAATAAAAGTGATATCAAAACGTCAAAAGCTATTTGCATTATTTTATCACCAGTCCCTACATGATGAAATAATAAATCCATCTTCGCAAGACACACCTTTTAGGTCATCACTCTTTTGAATTACTTTGAGAGATTACTGGTTTACAGTATAGCAATGTAATTTGTATTAATACTACCAATGTAATTTATTTGGTGTTAATGATAAAATATTTAATTTATCAGTTCTATTTTAATAAAGCTTATTTTTCCATGGTTTATTATAGTGCTGAAAAAAATAATATAAAACCCTTTTTTTAAATAATCGTGTGCAATCAAATCAGCATCTAAATAATAGCCAGACAGTATGTGTATGAAATCACTGGAAGAAATATTAAATCATATTATTGGTTTGATAGTGAAAAAAAATTTTTTTTTAAAAAAAAGTATTATAATATATAGGGTATATGAGCACAGGCTTTCACATGACACAACACTCTCCACACTATCCCATAATACTGATACACTTGAACACACATATGTTGAAAAGATAAATAATCACTAATATATGTATTTCATGCTAAACCAGCAATCATCAGTTGGTCCAGATTACCATCACTACACATATATGCTATAAGTGCTCAGATATATATTAAGATAGCCAAACCTCATACTTTAATGTATGAGTGTTATGAGATAGTGAGGAGAGTGGTGTGTCATGTGAAAGTCTGTGCTCATATACGCTATATATTACTTATATAGACACAGGTATAAACTAAGCCTGTGTGTTTCAGTTATAAAAATGTATTATGCAATTTTATTTTGTGTTATTAAGTTACAAAAATTAGACTTTATTAAAATAAGACTGCAAAATTAAATATTTAAATTATGGTGACAAATAAATCACAATAGTGGTATTTAAACAAGAATAAAGTATTTATATTGATGTAGAGATAATCTTCTCTGAAGGCAGTTGAAAATAATAGTGTGGTCTAAAACATTTATCTTTTGAGGAATGGTCCAATTGTTTTACCATAAAGTAACTGAAAATAAGATAATGAAGATATCACTTTTAATATTTGATAGTGCTTCATTTTATTTTAGATATTTACAGTGTCAAAATTTGTTACATATATATTTTGAGATTAACTCATTACAATTGTTTAAATATAAGTAAATTGCAGTCTAGTTTCAGCAAATAAAAATACTTTTTTAAAAGTAAAGATAATAGCTATTTACCTTCATTTTTATGTATATATCAAGAGGATTGTCTTTATTGCCTTTGCTAGAAGGAATGCATTTTTACATCAATCAGAAATTTATTTTTTTAAACATTTTAAAATCCTATTGACGTATATCAGGCAAGCATAAAAAATTTTCATTTTTATAATTATATACTTAAGCAGTTGCAATGAGTTAATATCAAAACATTACCTAAAATATCTAGCACTGTAATTTCTTATTTATTACATAATATTAGTATTTAAATTGATATTGACATAAATAAAAATAAAAGAAATTTAATGTTTGCTTGATATATATATGTCAATCTGGTTTAACAATATTTAGAAATAAATTTATGATTGATTACAAATTCATTCCATTTATCAAAGGTATTATAGACAATTCTCCAGATATATGTTAGGAAAAAAAAGCAGATATCTCTTTTATGTTAAAAATATATTGACATTTTCTGACACTAGAAGGAAACTTAATTATATTTAAATCATTGCAATTATATTTATCAGTATAAATTCTTTTTTATTATATGTATATAAGTTCAACACGTAATTAATAACTGAAACACAGGCTTATTCTATACCTGTGTCTATATATGTATTATATAGGATATATGAGCACAGACTTAGAAACCCATCTCTCTCCACTCTATCTAATAACACTGATACACTCAACCACATATATGCTGAAAAGATAAATAATCACCAACATAGGTATTTCATGCTAAAACAGCAATCATCAGTTGGTCCAGATTATCATCTCCCACACATATATACTACAAGTGCTCAGATATACATTAAGATAGACAATCTTCATACTTTAATGGACAGACTCCAATCCACTACACACTCCAACTCTTCAACCATCCATCCAATTGAAAATCTGATGATGGAATGCTCAAAGGCCACCTTAAGGCTGAGATTCTTGTCACACCCATGTTGACCTAAGGTCAATCTGAACCTCACATTTTTACTAACTCAATAAAGCCAATTGATTAAGGCTATTAATAGGTTTATAAGTGTAGATGATAACAATCAAACCTTAAAATATCAACAATCTCAATCTATAGAGAAAGCAAACTCCTGCACTCATTGGTCAGGTTACAATCTTTAGTGGTTATATAAGCAAATCAAACCAATGATAAAGATGGTACTATCTTTATTGTTAAAATAGATTGCCTTGATTATAGGTCGAGATTGTTGATAACTAGTTTCTTATATTTGCAAACTCCTAAAAGATGTAATGTATAACAAACACCCAACATCAAATTTTGAGATAGTATTAGCAGGCATTATAATATTTATGTGTTTAACGTATAACATATTTTATTTATGCTTTATAAGCATAAAAATATTTTAATAAACAGAGAAACTAAGTCAAGTATTTATAATTTATTGCAGTGCTGTTTGTTAACATCAAAATCTTCAGTGCAACATTACTTAATAGGAGGACTAAAGAATGACAAAAAAACATAGCAATATTTGTTTTTACAGGACTTATAATGTATTCAAGAGATGTTCATCCAGAAAGATGGGCTTATGTTATATAACAATTCTGATTTATTTATTAGAGATTTTGTTTGTGAACAAACCATTGTTAAATAACATTTTTATTTGTTTATCAAAACTTAGTTTGAAAGCTTTTTTTTTTATAAATGATAAACATAACTAAAAGCTAAGTAATAATATAAAATTGTTTTCATTAAATATTCAATATTAAATGGGTAAATGATTTATCAATGAATATCTATAAGGAGTTTTGTTTTCGGTAATGTATGAGATAGATTACAACTAAGGCTTGCTTTTTATATGTGTAACAAAAAGATACATTATATTGAAAAGGACATTTCTAAAATACGCATTTCTTGTTCCGGGAAAAAAATAATAGTCCTATTCTCTAAGATATTTTACCTTTATTCTTTGAATCTATGGAATAAAGCAAAAATATATTCACATATTTTTAAAAAAACAAACAAATTTTATCTAATCAATAATACCATAACTGAAAATAAAAATTGTAAACCAATCATATAAGAAAATGGTTTAAAAATAAAAGATTTAACAGACAGAATCAAAATATCGTTTCTATCACAATCTTTTAGGAAATCCCACAGTTAAAAACTGTCATAAAATAAAAGATAACTTTGTTATATCTTATAAAAATTTGAATGTATATATCACTAACAATTAATTTTGGGTTTTATAAGACCACGTTTTAAGAAAACTTATGAGAGATGTGCCATAGTAATAAGTATTTTTACAGACATTGTCTGTTTTAAAACAATATTATTTCCAGTTTTTAGCTAATGGAATGGCAGACTAACTTTGATTGTTAAAAAAGACATTTTTGAGACAAAATACAATGAAAAGCAATCAAATCTATTTGTCAAATAAATTGTTCGTTTAATCTGATTACATTTTACATTGAACAAATTTTAAATATTGTAGTAAATATATGTCCTCTTAAATATTAAAAAAACAATAGTAAACGACCCTGAAATATGTAAATGTTTTGGGTCACATACACTTTTAGATTGACTTGAAATGCATCATGGAAAACATTTATGTTTTCTCTTTAATTTGAATTGAATGATTGAATAAGTAATCTAAATGATTGTTTAAAAATTAAGCATTATTATTTTTTCTGGAGTGGAGAATGTATTGTTAAATGTGTAAAATTAAAGGTTTATCTGTATTATGAAAATATTAATAATATTCACATTTTGTGGTGAGAAATATTATATATATATATATATATATATATATATATATATATATATATTAAAAAGTTGTTCATGAGGTACAGATATAAAAGAAATATCTGGATACAACTGTATAATACTAATTATATATATATTTACTACAACCAATTATATACAGATGTACCTGGATAACATTTTATTAAGTGGACATCATTTGAATCACTTTAAAATTTATTAAATAAATAATAGAATACTGGTAAATGTTATGGAATGTGAATTTATTGAATTTCTCAGAAACATTAATTCATTAAAATGCATCAAGAGAATTCATTATATTTTTTCATTGTTTTAGTTGTATGTTTAAATATGTACTTTGAAGAATTGTTCACAGCTTCCAAACTGTGTATGGAAAAGTGCTGATAAAGTTACAATTATTAGTATGTAATACTTTGTCAGATAAGTTGTAAGCTAATTAGTTTGGAATGCATATTTCAATAGTCATGTGAAGTTGAAGTCCAGCAACACTCTGATGATTTAGTATCTCACTGTTAATTGTGAGCATTTGCATAAAGTGCACAACACAAAGCAGACCATAAGTTCTGTGAGCAGCCATGTAAATGGCATATGCATAGAAACAATGCCACCAAGCAGCCTGAACAGGCTAATGGGACTGTAACATTTGTACATATTTATAATGAAATAGAATAAAATTTGTTACAACGGATAAACTATTTGCTCTATTAATGGAAATTATAACCACAAAGTTGTAATTAACATTTTATTAAAAAAGTCCAGTACAAACAGTTTTTATTTTTCTAATAGCATGTTTTACTTCTCATTTCACTTTTAAGCTATTCTTCATATTTATATAGTTTTTAAAAATATACTTTTGTTTTTTATAATTTTCATTATCGATTTTTTTTCATAATATATTGACATTTCTGCAATAAGTGTTAAATGTTTTTTTATTCTATCATTAAAAGTATTATTATCTCTATAAACTTTATTAGGAGAATAATGTGTATACAGTGTCATAGATAGTATGTAAGTGTGACATGACAAAAGGTACAAATGATTCTATGATATGTGTGGAGGAGTGTTATTATACTATGTATGAATAAAGATTAAACAAATAATTAGACAAATATGTAAATACAACGTAGAGACCCATACCAGATTAAGACATAATGTTAACAAAGTATTCATCATAGAAAATAATTTTACGGCAGCAAACTTGAAAAATAACTTCATAAAGTTTTTTAAGTATTTAAAAAAATTAATCTACATTATTCAATATGAATAATTTTATAAAATATTCTGAAAATAGATTTGATTATTTTACTTTTGGAAATAAACTTTTTTTTAAATAATATTTTTCAGAACTAATAAGAAAAATAGATAAAAAAAACAAATGCGATATTCTTTTCATAGATCTAGTTATATTATTATAATCCGATTATATATATATATAAGTAACTTTCAAATTTTGACAATTAGAAAACCAGTTTAACATTTTCTTTGTAACGTTAAAAAAGATTTGAAATTTACATATAGATTGAAAAAATAAAATAAAAAGAATTCTTAATACTAAGAAAACAGTAATTTGAAAGATATCCGTTTACACGGCTATCTGATTTTTAAAATCTAGTGAAGAAGGGTTGATTGAGGACTAAAACTGAATAAGACATAATCATTTATTAGATAATTATTTTATCTGTTATTACACTTCTTTATCTTCATTCCAGATTATATCTAGTTATACATTTTTGCATTAAGATTATAATTTAACATTTTTTAAAAGTAACTTTTTATATACAAAGTTATTTTTAAAAAAAATCTCCAAAAATTATGTTGAATATATATATACAACAGCATATAAACACATAATAAAATCTCCAAAAATTATGTTGAATATATATATACAACAGCATATAAACACAGAATATTTAACAGTCCAGTATATTGAACTTTTAAAAATCTTTAATTAGTAATACCTCGAAGTGGAATATTATTTCTAGCATATCTGATAATAGAAAAAACCCAAAAAGGATTAGGGAAGAAATAATTAACATTTATTAAAGCAATGTGCCATAAATATTTTGTGAAAACATCGGAGATAATATACAGTGAAATCATGATATCCAATATTTTGTTTGAATCCTCCATTCATACAAATGTAGATAGCATATAATAGCGCATATTTTTTTCATAAACATTGATGAGATTAGAATATATAAAAAGTTATTTTTAAAACTCCAAAAATTATGTTGAATATATATATATATCCTAGATAAAGATAGTTTGAATGTTTTTTCTTGTAGCATTTATCATTAAAAAAATAAGCTTGCTTAGATTTATTGAAATGCTATTTATATTATATATATCATTACCATCATCATCAACCATTATCAATCGACTGCAAGATGTCAGTCTCTCCATGTTCAATCCATCTTCTCCGATCTTTAGCTCCTCTTCCCCATATCACCCCTGCACACGTTCTTATTTCATCCATCCATCTCACATGTGGTCTTTTTCTGGGTTTTTTACATCTCTTGAAATCCAGTTTAATAATATGTATATATATATATTGTAACGGGATATATATATATACATTACATTTAAATTCTAATACGTAATGTTTTGCAAATATCTAATACCGAATTAAAATCACAAACGTTCAAAATGCACAAATAACGAATTATTAATTTATTAATGTTTGTTTTAAATATTAAAATAAGCTTTAAAAAAATTACAGAATCGAAACAAAGATTCTAAATCTTTAAATAACGTATAAAATAAAAACCTTTTTAATAATAGCGAAGATTTTTTTAATTTTCAAATATAAAAATTACAAACAGATCTTTAAGGTAAAACGACAATTAAAGAAAATGATTACGAAATAGATAAGAGTTTCTATCCAGAGATAGAGACACAGGCCTCAGTGGAAAACTCAAAATCTACTTGGCCACAAACTGAATTAACCAATAAAATAAAGATATGGAATATGTATGATGAATCCTGCATTCCAGAAAGATAAGGGGCCTAAGGACTATAAAAGGAAAATCCAAAAATATAATTAGTTAGTTAGAGAGAGAATCAGAAAATTAAAGTTTTGAGTTCATCCGTAAAAAATAATTTTAAAAGTTATTGCCATCACAAAAAAAAATGTAATTAGCTTCATGGTGCTTCCTTCGGCGCGGCTGGCCGCTGTCAGCTTTCATCTCCACGGATCTCACGATCAAGCCACTGGTACCGTCTTCAGAAAACATCGTAAATGCGTCTTCATAAATCGTCATTGCCCACAAGAAATGGATCTTGTACAAATTTGGATCTTCCTCCCGAAGGAACGAACACGAACAAAGGAAAGTATAAATTTATAAATGAAACATAAACTCTCTTAAGTTTAAAATCTTCAAACTTTATGTGTTTTTAAAATGAACTATAGACTTTTTTTCTGAGCAAACCTGAACTTTTATCTTTCTATAAACTTTGCGATTTTAAACTCTCAGCTAAATTTTCAACGTAATCTTTTAAAAAAATGTATTGCATTTTATTTTTGTTTATTCATGTTTAATTAATATCTGTTTGTAATAGGGTAGGGATTTGCGATTGCAAACTTAAATTTAAAGATAGAAAACACATCGTTATTTGTGCATTATTAAATTTTAAAAATAGGTTAAAAATAGTGTTTCTGGAAAAAAAATAAGTTAAATATAATGTCATTTTAAAATGATTTTGAAACCATAAACTAAAGATTTTTTTATTTTGAATTAAATTAATAAAATGATTTAAATGTTACTTGAGTGTAGATGGCTGCTAGACTAGTTTAAATATGTTACTTTTAAAGAGGGTTTTGATTTCGGACTATTGTTTCGTAGTGGTGTCAATGCTGGTGGAGAGATATATGGACGTTTATATCAATGTAATGTGAAGTGTGTTAGCACCTAGGGCAACGAATCCAACTGAATGCATGACCCCAAAAAGGTAGTCATATCATTGAAATGGACGCAGAAGTATTTCCTGCACCATTGACCCATTCCAGCTCTATGGATTGAGAAGATAAGTCAAGACCGCTCTCCCATCCATTCATAGCGTGTTCTCTTTATATTACATACATGATTCCTTCGCCAGATAGAAGAACATTCCTATACTGGTTGAAGCTCATGTTTTCTCCAATAATATCACGCTGTTCAGACACACATTCCTGTCAGCATGATTCGATGCTAACATGTTCATATTGCATTGGTTGCTGATATATATCTGGAAGCGAGCATTGGTGTGGCTGCAGATTTTTAGCCCTGAATCAAATGATTGAAAGTCTTTTAGGTGCATGGTCTGGTTAGCTCATCTATACTCAACATTTCTAAGATTAAGAATAAAAGTAAAAACAAATAAAAATAATAGTAAATAATAATGAAACATAAAATATAATTTTTTCTTATATAATAATTTTAAAGTTTGTGCGTTATTGATTATATACGTAAATAAAATCTTTTTTGTGTTATTAATACTGACAGTGATTGTTTTTATTATTTTTTTTTATTAAAAAAGTATATTTAATAAATGTTTTAAACCTCTGTTACTTCATGAGCTAGTGACTAGGGCTGCGGTCGTGATCTTACCAGCACATATCTGTCTACTTTATAAATTTTCTAGGTTCTAAGTAGCCTAGTGGCACTCTGTCAGCAGATACAGTAAGACTGGAAACTTCATCTTCATCTCCAACTGTATATGGTAGCATATAAACACAGAATATTTCACAGTCCAATATATTAAACTATTAATAATCTTTAATATAGCTCAAATTGGATTATTATTTCTAACATATCTGATGTTAAAAAAACCCAAAAAGATTAAGCAAAAAATAATTTACATAATGGGGAGAATGTGCCATGAATATATTGTAAAACATCAAACATATTATTTAGTGGGGCCATGGTATTTTTATTTGGTTTAAAGTCTCCTGAGAATATAAATGTATATAGCATATAATAGCTCACGTTTTGTTGATAAACATTGAATTAGATCTAGAATACATAATCTTTATTAAACTACTGTACTTTTCAACACATACATATATAACCCAGAAGCTATTTTAAGAATATATTTACATATGTAAATTAAGAATATAATTTTTAAACAAAAAAATTATAAAATAATAATAATATACATCAATAATATATTGAGGAAATTCATTTACTTATATTTTACTGAATGTGTGTTGACTCATGCATTCATTCAAGTGTAAAAGAATAAGGGGGGGGGGAATAACCACCATATTTTTATTTTTAAAATAAAATAAATAGTGTAATGTCTGATTTCATAGTTTTAAATATGTTCTAGGCAATATTCTTATTTTTCAATAATCTTTTTCTTTTGTAGAAACATAACAGTATTCTTATTATCATTATCAAGAAATTCACATTTTTCTAATTGTGTGACATTTAAAAATCAGAATCAAATTGTAATATGTTCTAAAATTTTGTAAAATTTTTAGAACTATTTAGAGAAAATATTTCATTTCTCAAAACACTACACATCAAATTTAGAAAGGATAATAAAAAAAGTGCTTTCAACGTAAACCAAATAAATTTTTATTAAACACACCCCAAGATGTAATAATGGCTTCTGGCATATTGTAAAATTTATTTACAAATTTTCCTTTTTTGTTTAAAACATGGGAAGAAAAAAGTACTTCAATATCATCAAATTTATAAATTTTCTTATTTATTTATTTGTTATTTACATTTTTGTTTGTTACTTTACATATTTCTCTAGATTACATATAATTGAAGTCATGTAGATAGATAGTGGATGGTTCATGACTATATAGTATAGGTTTCTGTTTACAACGCTATAGCTAATTAAATATAATAATCTTAAGTTTGGCTATGAAACACTAAATAACTACATTTAGGTTTGTTATTCCCATAAAAACTTTAAAAAAATGACAAAGTATATATTCTCAGCCTTTTTTCCATAAACTATATTTAGCACTTAGAAAAAAAAGGCTTATAGTTTTTTTTTCTTTATCAGGAGAAAAATAGCAAACACAAGTGTACTTTAAAATAATTGTTTGTGGACTGGTTGTCTAAATAGACTTTAATTTTTATGTTGAGTTATTCAGCATTTTGAAGAAAAAATGTATTGTTTTTACTCATAACATAAATATGACAGAGAAAAATAACTCTACAGAAGCATGAACAAATCACATGGAAAAAAGAAACATTTATTGCATGGAGTCTTCAAGATCTAGAATTGAAAGTCAAAGAGTTTATTACTTGGAATATTGACAAGTTTTTTTATGCATATAAATTTAGTGAAGCTGTTATTTCATTCTAATAAAAATACCATTTATAAAAATACTGTTTTTAAGATAGTTGAATATTTACTTTTTTCTTTTATGAAATGTTAAATTTTTATGTTAGACTAGTCGTATTTTTTAAAAAAAATTGACTCATTTTCTCCCATAATGAATGTACTGGAAATTTGAGACAAATTATATATATATTGTACCTATATTGATATAGGCACATATAATTTTATCTAAAATTATATGATTAAAATAATCGTTCATAAAAGAAAACATAAAATTAAACGTTGAAGAGTTTATTGCAGTTTGTTTTAGAAAAAAGATAAGAATTAAATAGTTTTCTAGCGTTAGTTTTTGAAATAAAAAAAAGCTACAATTAATTAATCAAAAGGGGGGAGGAGGAGTCTTGGTTTGAGAAATGAAACTAAGGGTTATAAAAGGAAGTAAAGAGTTTTTATTAGTATTTGTAAAAATATAATTTAAAAAGTTAAAACGTACAAATCTCTTTTCATTCAAGTTTAATTAAAGAAAAAAATAATGTTAAAACTAAATAGTAAATTGTATTAAAAATATATGTGCATATATATATATATATATGTGCGATTTGTAAATAAATAAAAATGTATGCGGAATAAAAGAAGATTATCATTAAAAACACGGCAATGGTTATTAATAAAATAAAACAACACGTTTATCAAATGATTATCACTGGAAATATTTCGACAACACATTGCAGATATAAATAGACTTTTTTATCGGACAGTGAATCAGTTCACAAATTAATTGAATCAGTTGAGTTAATTATATACAGAAACAAAATGCAGTGCTGAAAAGATTTTGGGAATTCACGCCTCTCCACAGCCTAAAAAGTCCAATGAAAACAGCAAGATCTGCCCGTGACATAATGTCAACGTAACAACTTAGAAAATCTCCGTCTGTATCTAATTGTCTCCAATAGTAATAATTGTGAAACTCATCAAGGAAAAGTCCCAGCTGGCTGGAAGCATTAATAATGGAAACATTCACAATGGAAATATTCTCACCGAAAGCAACCATGCTCTGCTACCACAATGGAAATATTCTCACCGAAAGCAGCCACCAAAGAGAACCAAACTTCTACATCTATATTCAAAAGCCTAGGTAAAAACACTTGCTTATTTCGTTTATAATGTAATAGCCATTGCATTGCATTAATTCGTACGAATAATTATATGAACTCTATATCATACATAAATGAACTATTGATGTGTGTGATTAAATTTCAAATGCTATGCAGTCCTTTATTATCATTATTATGTGTGTGCATGAGTTAATATGTGCGTGATCCTTATATCAATACTATTAGTCAAAGTAGATAAATTCCCAGTGTTCTGTTATGAAAATATTCAAGAATATTTAAACTATTTAGAATGTTAATTTAAAATATGCGTGTCTTTTATTAGAAGTATAAAATGTTTAAATTTAGTAAATAAATGTTTGTTAATAAATTATCTTTCAAATTAAACTTTATTTGTCGGTCAATTCTTTTTATCGATTCCCTTTTATGAAGTCTTTTAACCACTAATTAAGTATAATCTATTAGTGATTACAAACAACTGAGCTAGTCATGGATTTAGGCATTGAGTTAGTGGCCACTGTTCAAAGTGCATTGTCTATTCTTTTAGTATTCTTTTAGAATAAGCAGCTGGTGCCCGTGTTTATACACAAACAAAAAAAGTGCTTTGAACTTGGTGTTGAACTCAACAGCCGAGAAGAAGCTATGTCCTGGAAATGTAACGCTAGTTATATACTTTATAGCTATCGTTTGGGCATACATATTCTCCGAGTATGTTCTTCTCTGCCTAAGAGACCGGTGTTTCGAATGGACATATTCGAAATCGGTTCAATATATATATATATATTAACAGACAACCCCATATATAAATTATATTGCTTGGCAAAGATAGGTCTTTAAAATGGATAAGTGGACAACATGAGATAATGGATATAATACTATGGCTATCTAGTCATCATAACACCTGTAGACAGTATTTCACCACTGTCTACCAAACTGAATTTGAATACAAATCAATTATATTTTTGGGACTTTATAAATGCAATTTCTAGATCTTGTGTAGATCTTATCTAATAGAATTTAAGTTAAAAATTTCTCTGGTGGTCATTATTTCTTCAGTAAAATATATGAATAAACTTTTACAGAAAAAGTATATTTATGAGCATCAGATGATAACTGACCTCAAGTGCCAATCTCACAAGCGCAGCAAGAATTATACTTTCCTTATAACTCTTAATGATCCTACTTATATTATCTCTAATGAGGTGCCTGACCCTACTTAGCTCACCCTCAGAGTTGGAAAAAAACCTCTCCGATGAAAGGAGGTATATGGAAACTTGGCATATTTGAATGCTCTCTTTCCCTCTTTCTATATCTCTTAAAACTGCTTGGTATAATTTGCAATTAGCTATTCTAAATTCCATATTTTTAAACCTTTATTCCATTCATTAATTGTTCAAATCTATTTCTTAAACTTAAGGTTTGAATTTAAAATCTATGTAATACATACGTGCCTATTCATATAAGGCATATTTAACTAGTTTTGTGATATATCTTGACAGGAAAAGAAATAGGCAAACATAAATGATAAATCAATAGGTAATTTCAGTTTTAAGGTAAGTATATACTTTTATTCTTATTTTCTTCTTATTAATTTATTAAAACATATTATTTATAAGACAAAAAATATAATTCTCATATCAAAATATAACAAAACAACAACATCAAAATTTTTTTTTTACTAAATATCACATAAATATTGAGTGAGATAAAACATATACAGTTATATGCTACAACTCAAATTACTAATTTAACCATAAATAGTCATTCAGATGGTAATGATAGGCAATTCTAAGTCTATATAATATAAAGGAAATCATATTACCTTGTGGGGTCCTCAGGGTTTTAATAATGATACATTTGCTTGCATGCGTTTAGGCAGTTCTGAGTTCACAATCCACAAGAAATTGAGATTTTATTTTATTGAAGAAAAATATCTGCTATTGGTGAAGCCTGGCACCAGTGTCTATTTTGTAATATTAATTGAAAGTTAATCAATAAATAATAGTGGTGTCAATTAGTAAATATTTCAATGGAAACTTGTTTGTCATATTGGATTCTATCCTTTTCCTCTAACTCTATGTTATTTAGTGTAGCATCTCGGTGAGGTTCTTAGGTTTCTCATACTGGCAGGTGGTAGATAGTGTACCGGTCAAAAAGAAGCCAACACATCAACAAACCCAAACTCAAAGTCGGATTCAAACTCAGGTGGTTCAAACTGAATTCAAACCCAACTCACGAGCTCAGATCAAATCAATGGATGACATATATCAATGGTAAATGACTATGCGCCAAGGAACTAGCTCAATGGATGATGATGATTAATGAGACCCCTGATTTAACTCTAATGAAGTATAATAAAATAACTAAGAATCTTTATAAGTCAACTCATATATATATATATATATATATATATATATATATATATATATATATGTTCGGGTTGCCAATACAGACAGTGAGCATTAATATTAAAATAATTTGAATAAAAAGAAAGTAAAAAAAAAAACCAAATGGGTTAATAAAATGTTTAATAATAATTATAATTTTGTTCAACTTTTAGATTGTGATTATATAGATTACCTCTAGTCTTTAAACGGAATTTATATTTACAACAAGAATGGCAGTCCTTATTATATGCCAATACTATTACGCAATATTATATGATAAATATATGTCTATGCCCCCGACAAGAAAATAAAGGTAGATAAAGGTATTTGGCTATGACTGAAATTATTATTCTGATTCTAGAGGAAAGAATGTGATATTTATTTTCACATTCGTAAATCAATTCACAAAGAGCAAGATATGTATTCAGGGCATAACTTTACTATTTAATAGAAAACTTACTTAATTATAAATAAATATGAATTTGTTCGACTTTAATAAAATCAATTCATCACGATTTAAGAGCATTAGAGTGGGCTTTACTGGAACTGAGAAATAAATGGTACTGACAACTTATGAGCTATAAAAATGAACACGATAAATATGATGGCTGGTCAGTGATTTAAGTATGAGGGGAAACCAGGCTGGGTCATAGCCACAAGCCTTTGGTGTCCCAGTATAATAAAAAATGAGCAAGTGGAGGAGGTGCTTTCTTCCTAGATAATTAAACTAATAGAAATATCACCGAGGACAAGCCTATGAAACAGGAGATGGCTCGCATCAGCAACGTTCGGAAAATGATGACTTGGTAATCATCATATTTAAATAATAAAACCCAATTTATATAAAGAGTGCTCTATGTGATGACCTGATGAAGTTAAATTAAAGTCAACGTGCTTTAATCAAAAAGGATTTAATGCAATTAGAAATTATATTAATTATGCCCTAAATCCCATGCCCTTCCTGAATATTAGTAGAAAGTATAAAATTTGAATTAGAATATATTCATTTACCTCCTTTATCGATTTTTGTGAAACAATATATTAATGTGAATAAATAGATATTATAAACTCAGTAAAGTGGCCGGGAGCATAGGTTAGAAATTGAGCTAATAATTTGTTGTCATTAGCCATTAATAAAATAGCAAAAATTGTATAAATCCTTCAACTCGATAATTAATAGAACTGTATCAAATTAATTCTAGTGGGTAAGAATTACTATAAAAATAAATATAATATTATTTAACACGGCAAATGCAATGAAGGAAATAATTATCGAGTTGAAGTTATTATTGGCATATAATAAAAAATAAATTATATTAATAATCATCTAGCAAATATATAATAGGGTTAAATAAATGAACTGCCATCGTAAGAAAGGAAAGTTAACATATATTAAATTTAAAGACTAGAAATAGATAGAGAATTACTACATAATTTAAAATAACATTAATAAAAAGACAATTTTACAGTAGATAGCTTAAAAATGTTTTAACTTAAAGTTCAGAACTGGCCAGGTTCAAAAGGAAAGATATTACCATTTCTTCATGGTTGGCTTCTGAGTTTCCACAGGGCAGAGTCCAGTTGGATGAAACGTATGCGCGATATTTTGAAAATTATGTGAATAGCATTTTGATGGATTTCTCTAAGGTTTCGGCAGCTTACGATTGGTATATGAATTTTTATATTGCAGCAACTTTGAAGATTTTCAGAGCACTTAAGGAACCATAGTCAGACTCTTGAAGTTAGCCCCCCCCACCATGGTAGAAACACTATTTTACTTCATAATTTAACTGGGCAGCTTCTTCTCTAATGAAATAAATATAGCTTCTCTTAATGAGGAATAATAGCTGCTTGAAAACTTTTTCTGGGCTATTTATCTGTCCTCTGATGCCTTCAGGCAAACGCTTCTTTCATTATCAATTTATTAGTTGTTTTTAGATACATTCCTTCGATAAGGCTTTCAAATTCATTAACTTGAATTCATTTTCTAATTAGAAAATGAATTTTTAAAATCAGAAAAATGATTTTCATTAGCGACCATCCTTACATTTTAAATACTTATCTTTTTTTTAATTAATAAAAACTTTACCCATTGTTTTTGGAAAGGGACAATCTAAAAGCTTATCGAAATAATGTAGCTTTTAATCACTAAAAATTTGAACAAACTATTTAAAGTAAAATAAAACATTCCCGATGCAATGAAACTTTAGAATGAATATGTACATTTAAATATTTATAAATATATATGCACAATCCATGCAGTTATAATATATATATATATATATATATAAATTCAGGAATAATTCTATTATGAATTTATTAGTAAAAGTGATTAATTTAAATCTCAAATGAGTTAATTTTAACACACATTTATAATAGTTTTTCTTTAAGGAAACTAGCGTGGATTGAACGAATAAAACCCCATTGCATCAAAAATTCAAGGTTAGTACAAGGGGTTGAAGTTGGCTACATGTGAAAGATCATGAAGCCAGGATCGAACTTAGATCCAACTGCTTCAATAGGAACAGCTCTGTACTTGTAGATGATGGTGATCGCCCTTCATGTATCTGATGTTACCTCAACATTACGAATGATGACATTTCATAAATTGATTTAAAATACATTTCTTTTGCAAGGGAGTTATTCCGATAACTTCAATGTTCTGTATAACCATGAAAGCATAGACATCTGAATTAATATATCAAAAAATTTAGGTATTTGAGTATTAACTAAACTATGACATACTACACAACCCACCAGTAGAAATAAATGATGAAGAACCAAAACAATGTCATGGCAACTGAAACATTGGCATGACTAATTGATAGAAGTGGTCAAGGTGTTTTTGTGGTCACCTTCAAAATTTTAAAATACTTGGGTGAATTCTGGGTAAATATCTGTCTTTTACCTGCTTGCATAGACCAGGTGAGACACATTTTTTTACAATGTCTTATCCACCATTGTAAGAATTGAATATTTTTTGATTGCTTATTTTATATTTTTGATCGCTGAACTATTGCTGATTTTATTTACTAATTTTATCAAATTTTATTACTAATTTATCAAATTGTATTCCTAATTTATCAAATGTTATTATTAACTTATCTAATTGTATTACTAATTACCATTTATGACTAATTAACCAAAATGTCTGTGCAAAAAACAAGAAAAGGGACTTACCTTTTCTCCAAAGTAGAAGAAGTGATTCAATTTCAGTATCGCACTATCTCATAAAGCCAGTTATTTGTAGTTCATAATTGAGAACAATTTGCTTTTTTTTTAAAAAAAAAAAAAAATGTAAAATGTAAATAATTAGTTAAATATCATTAAAAATTATAATGATTAGTTCATTTTTTTGTTTCATGGTGAAATGCTTAGTTAAATATCGTTCTAAAAATTATAATGATTATTTATAATATTCGTTTTTGCTAAACCTTTTATCGTAGTTTATTAATAGTTATTATTTTGCAATAGCCAACATGGTGACATCTTCTTCTTTGGTATTAACTAACCTTGTGATTATAATATTTATTTTTGATATGTTACTGTAATAAAATTATTATTACTTATTATTGCATTTCTTATCGGAGTAAATTATTACTGCTGTTCTTGAACAATAAATGCATCCCATTTTCGGACTGAAAATTAGAAAAGATCATTCGAATGATTAATTAAATATTCCTCAAAAAATTGTAATGATTATTTGTAATATAATCATTTTTGATAATTTTCTATCGTTTTCAGGGTCAAATGATTAGTTTTTAAATAGTGTTAAAGATTATTAATGATTATTTATAATATTCATTTTTGATAATTTTTTATCATAGTAAATTATCAGTTATTATTTCGCAATGGCTTCTAGTCTGAAAATATACATATGATTACTTCATTTCTTTGTTTTGGATGGGGGGGGGGGTAAAATGATTACCTAAATATCCCTAAAAAATTATAGATGATTATTTATAATATTCCATTTTTGATAACTTTTTATCGTTTACATGGTCAAATGATTATTTAAATATCATTAAAAATTGTAATGATTATTTATAATATTTCATTTTTGATAATTTTTTTATTTTCAGGGTCAAGTCATTATTTAAATAGTGTTAAAAAAGAATTGTAATGATTATTTATAATATTATATTTTTGATAATTTTTTATCGTAGTAAATTATTAGTTTATTATTTCACAATGACCAACATGGTGCCATTGGATGTCTCCTTCCCTATTAACTATGCTATGACATACTACCCTGAGGGCATACTATTCTAATCTTGTGATCTTTAAGGTGACTTCTCCACATGATCTGTGGGCAAACTTTATCGATTAAGTTTGTTCACAAATCACTAGGAGACGTTATCTTAAAGACCATAAGATTAGAATAGTATGAGTTCAGTGTAGTATGTCATAGCTTACTTAATACTCAAGTACCAATATATATATATAAATTAATATCACTTTTTCCAAAATGTCTACTGTTCTCTTCTGCTCAAATGTTCTAATTCAATTAAATTTCTCTTTTCTTTTTCAAAAAAAAGTTTATCAGCATTCCTATCTCACTTCCTCTGGAATGCTTTTAACCTTTTTTCTATTATTTTGATATTTTTGTCCACTGTACATTTACTTAGTTTTCTCGAAATTTAAAGTGGTTAAGTATTCTATCAAATAACAAAGAATTGCCTACAGGTATATACAACAAATTCTTTTCATTACCTCATTAAAGTAAGATATGATTAAAAAATGTATATTTGAAACAATTAATAATAAAAAAACTAGATATTTGCATATAACCATATTTCACAAATTTTTTAAATAACATATTTAAAAAAAAAAAATCTGAAATAAATATCTCTTTTGTCCTTTCTCTTTTTTTTTATTTTTTAAAAAAAAAGATTTCTTTATGTATATTTCTTACATATATATACATCATACCTCATCATATATCATATTAAACATATTGAAGACAATTTAAAAAATTACGTGTATCAAGGGCAGTTGGTAGATGCTATTTAATTCCCTTGTAACAGAGTTTGAACCCATCTACTGTTACAATATATATATATATATATATATATATATATTGTGCCAGACTGTGTATAACGGTCGCACAAAATGGCTATTGCTGAAGAGTCAGCACAGCTAATTTTTATCATATTAAAATTATAATTTTAAAAGATCAAATAAATTATAATCTAGAGTTGTATTGGAAGTATTTATATATGGTACATAAACAAATGGGTTTGATCTATACTATATTCATATTTACACCCACAGTCCAAGTGTATGTGTTACATGTATAAATAAAGTTTATTCGCACATCAAAACTATATCAAAAGAAAAACTAAGCTTGTAATAACATTTGTTTACGTGTGGAATACTTGTTTATATTTAAGGTGTATTATCACTTGTAATGTTCCAACACAAGTATATATATATGATAACAGATGGCGTTCTACCAAAAACACCGTCAAGCGTAGTTTTCTGTTTACATAAACGTCAGAGCGAGTATTCACTATCTCTAACTTTAATTCCACTTTCAGATCATGATTTCAAGCTATTTGCTATCGTCAGTGAAAGTTAGGAATAAGAAACTAGATCTAAACACAAACTCTGAGCATTTATGAAACAGTTTATATTCAGCTTGCAAGCGTGAATCTTTTAGACACGTTAATGTCTTCAAACTCAGCATAGCAAGCCAGATAGCTACATGGGTCTGATCTCAGACCCATATATATATATATTATTTCTAAAAAAAATGTTTAAAAAAAGTTTAAATTTTGTATTTATTAGAATGAGATTTTCGTTAATTAATACTAATTTATAAAAGGAAAACTTTTTGTAAATTGTAATCTGCTTCTAATCCAAAAAAAAAATGATTTGAATTAAAAGAAATTTGTTTTTGGCAATTGTTTGTAAAGATAAAATCAAAAAAAAATTTTATCTAAAGAATGTAAGCATAATAGATGATTCAATCAACCAAGATGGAAAACATACGATTTCCTATATTAGAAAAATTGTACTTTAAGACACAAAAAAGTAAAAGAATGTAGAAAAGTATATGAAAGTATAATTAAATTATTGGCTGATGCAATAACTCATAGGGGGGGTATTACAATCAGAATGATAAGACCATATGTGCTACTTACTGGAGGCAGTGAGGCTAGTTGTTCCTAGCTAGTCCAAGTGAAGAGATGATAGATATTAAAAAAAAGAGAAGAAAAATATAATTTCTTTTCTTTCTTCTTGGTTCCAGGAATCAGATCAGATTGAACTCATTTGCTGAGAAAAGAAAAGTTTATCTCCAGTCCATCCAAATAAGAGAACAATATATGTCTACTAAAGTGATAGTTGTCTCCAGATTGTCTAAGTAATTGGACGGTATATGCTTGATGAAAACAAGAAAGCAGAGAGAAAGTAAAAAAAAAAGCGATTCGAAATCAACCATTCGGATGTGACAGTACTGTTAAATGGATTTTAGAAAATCTACTGACAGCATAAATCATATCTCCATTTAAAAAAAAAATGACATCCAAAACTTTGAGTCGTATTTGACTGATTTGCCTAGCGTAACCTCCAGTCATAAGCAATTAGAAGAAAGCTGAATTTATAAGAAAGTCCGATGTGAAAAAAAAGGGAATATATATATATATATATAGCTACATAAAAATTATACTCACAGACCCCATAACTAATGGAGATGGCCTTAATAATGGTGTTACTTGGCCAGAAAATCATGGAGTAGACTTATAGCAGCAGTACACCAATCGTTCATCCCTGAAGCCCAAAAATGCCGTAGGAGAAGCAGCAGACCCTGATAGAAGAGACTCTCATACATGCATTGGTGAAAGGAAGCCCTATCTGCCCTAATTGAGTAGCCGTATGATCCACCTGGAAATTGAATTTAATGGAAATTAAAAGTCCAGATGAGTGTATATAATTTTGTTTTATATAAGTTTTTTTATATAATTAATTTGTTTTACTTGCCCGTATTTTAGCAATATTGACCTTTTATTTAATTGTTGCAATATATAAGGTTTGCTAGCATTTATGCGCATGTAAAACACTGGATTGTTTTTTTTTTTTTTAATGTATTAGCGGCATACACTAGATTTGTGAATTGATTACTTTAAAGTGGGGAAGGGTATAGACCACACCCATTATGCGATCATTCTAAATGTATTTGTGTTATATATATATATATTTGTTTTTTATGAATGACGATCATTCTAAATGTATTTGTGTTATATATATATATATTTGTTTTTTATGAATGACTATTCCATTTAATCAAGTACTTCTCATTAATGTTATATTTTTCATTGTTTGAGATACTAATGGGATTAAATAATTTTTTTAATTAAATAATTGGTGGAGGGAGATGTAAAAACAAATGGGAATAATAAATACTACGTATCATATTCAAATCGTTTACCTTTTTTTTTTACTTACTTGGTTTTGATAAATTATTTATTCATTAACATATAGAATTATAAGTATTTAAACAAAGTGCTGACTCACTTCATAACCTGAGATATAAAGAAATCATACAATGAGCTTGACCAGTGAAACTTACAGGGGAGTTTGATTATTTCATTGTTTATATCCGAGCTTATTAATTTATTAATATATACGATAATGATCATTCATATTTGTACACTCTCTCAGAAAAAAAAAAGAGACTAAACATCAAAGTTCTTGAGCGAGGGTGGCACAAGAGGCTGAATTAAAACATGTCAGTTCTCTTAAAGGTGTGCAAAGTCAAAAAAAATGATCAATGTTTAGTTAATCGGTCGATTATGGAATAATTTAACAGGGAAGACTTCTATTGACCTAATTTTAGGTTGAATCTACTTCCTCTAATAATTCTCATGAAATATTTTTTTATATTTAACCAACAGTATTTACAGAGAATTATTATCGATTTTCCACTTTGCAACGTACATTACTTCATGCTCTGTGCGTATGTGGGTCAAAGGTATATAAGACCTGTAGGTGAAGTTATGAACCGGTACAATATATAAGATCGGATATATATATATGTAGGTGGAGTTATGAACCGGTACAATATATATATATATATATATATATATATTGTAACCCTCTCCCAACATCTATCCTATGCTTACTAATAACAAATACCTGGTGTGCCATTTCTTTTAGTAATAGAATAAACTACTAGTCTGATCTAGCTTGGAATTATTAATGAGACTCTTATAATGCTGTTCTACTATAGTTTAGCTCAGTGGGAGCTACAGAGATCTATAAGATGTAAAATGCATACTAAACATAGAAGAAAACATTATGAATTAATACGAGTAAAACATCTATTAAGTTTTAAAATAAATAAATAATTGGAATTGGTAAAGTTCCATTATTAAATTTATAAGTTATAGTTCACCTCACGTCTTCCCATCATCTAAATGCATCAAACAACCTTTACTATGTGCTAGAATTAAATTAATAAAAGTAAAGATGCAGTATTAACTAACTCTACTGTATTGTCAGTTAAAATTAAATACAAAATGAAATATAGCATTATTTAGCTTTTATTGCACAGTGTTTTAAAATAAATAACTAAATTAATGTCTAATCTAATATAATAAAGGAATATCTCAGGAAATTAATTTATTGTATGGATTAATTTTAAATTTATACTTTACAACAACTACTAATTACCATTATAAAAATAATGACATAAATTAAGCATTATTCTAATAAATTAATAGTAGTTAGATAATAAAAAATAGGGTGCATTTTAATTTTAATTCATCATCAAAATAATAACTGAGTAATAAAATTTCCAGAGAATCATCAGTTAGTGAAGCATTTCATATGGTGTTTGGATTGAGAAAACAACATCAACAGATGTGAATATATTCATCATTAAATTTATGGGATAGTGCAATCATATCATACTGGTTATCTATGTGTGTATACATGTGTGGGAACATAGAGCACAAATGCATGCCAAAGAATAACTCTGAACAAAGTTTTTTTAAATAAATAAAATATTTATTCCAAGATATAACAAAATAATCATTTTGTATTTCTAATTTACACATATACATGTTTTCGATAATTCCAACATCAATGACAATATTCTACATGAGAATAACTAATGTTAAAACAATCTTCTTTGTATTTTCTTCCAACCACATACCAAATATCAGTCATTTCTGATGAGCCAGTGAGAATAAACATTTATTAATACTACACTAAATGAGTAAATATAAAATTAAACTTCTTGGTATTTTTTATTTAAAATATACATGAGCTATCAGTCAGTTCTGATATGCTTATAAAGAAAAAACACTTATAAACACTAGCACTAAAATAGTAAAATATGAAATTAAACTTCTTGGTATTTTTACTTAAAATACACCCATTCTATTAAGGAACACCAACATTCTGCTAATTAAATCAATATTGTGGTATATAAACATCAAAGTAATATAATATGGGTTTACATCTATGAATAAGAGGTCAAGCTATGCTTCATAAACCAATTAAATAATTATATTGACTAGCTGCATTTTTTTTCTTTTTGCTTGCTCATTTAAAAAGAGGATGAATCATTCTGAGAATCGATGACATAAAACTTAACATAATTAGTATAATATGATTTGAAATATTGATTTAAGAATTACAAATCAGTGATAGATTTTCTCCATACCTTTTGAGGTGATAGTATCTTATGCATGTCTCTGAATTGTACTACATGTTATAAAATAATTAGCATAGCAATGTACAATCAATTTATTTATGAAATTGAGATACAGTACCATAATATGTATGATGCCATGGCCAAACAAGCTTTAATGCAAATTCTACATCAGATGTTGTGTGAAAGAAATCAGTTCTACCTTTATTTTTTTTATCAGCAAACTACCTTACACTTGCTATGAATAAATGGTGGAAAACATTCCACATGGATACATGAGGAATAAGAAGACTTTCTTAACTCTAATCATTTAAATAACAGAAAACAGTGACTCTATAGCCTAATTCTGAGACTTAAACAATGGTATGGACTTTGTCTCATCACTGAAAAACAAGGAAAATACACTACTTTACTTCACATAATATAATCATCCTAACACCTAATTATTTAATCTCAAAAATATAATCCACTCATGACAAATATTTCAATAAACTGAGGGATCATTCTCTCAATCCCTATAACACAATATATATCACAAATGCTTTCTTCTCTGTAGTCACAAAATATGTTTCAATCTAAGCATAAAAAATAATAAATTCACTCTTAAATAAATCCCTAATCTTTCCACTTCTTTTGGCACATCACACCAGCCAAAACCATGTAAAGTAAGTTATTTCTGTTTTCAATTCAACAATTATACAAATGGATTAAATAACAGACAGGCATACAGACATAAAATAATTTCAAATTACCTTCAATGAGTAAATATTGTAACAAGGTTAATTAATAAATTAAAAATGAATCTCTCATTTCTGATAAATTATAATATTATAAAATTGAAAAATAATGATTATTACTAAATAACCCTCATTATTTCTAGCAAAGAAAAGGTAAAATAACTATTTAGTGTATTTGACATTAGTCAAATAAATTGAAATAAAAGTTTGGTTTGTGACAAACAACAAATCTTTAATTTTAAAGCAAAATAATTACTGAAAAATGGACCTCATAATTTCTTAAAATGCAAAGATAAAATTTTCTGCTGCCATCACACACATATAGAAACATAAGTATACAATAAAATTATATTAAAATAATAATTAATTACCCAGTACAATATTTCTTCATATTATATTTTTCCAAGACAGTCTTGAAAAAAAAAAAATCAAATAATAATAAAAAAATGTAAAACAAATAATCGGTCTACCTATTCTATCATATGGTAACAAAAAAAATCATTAATCTTCTTTAGCTGAAACATTAAAGTTTATTTACATTGTTCATAAATAACACATCTTGGTCACTGTGAAAATGATGATAATAATTGTAAAATAATAGGTATTAGTAAAGACATAACAATTTTCTGCAGGGAGACAACAAACATTTGGATCCAATTAAAGAGCGTTTCAAAAGTTCTTAGCAACAGCTACTGAAACTGCTGGAAAAATCATGTGAATCATTTAATAATGGAAATAAATATATATTACTATAGATATTTAATAATAATTTACAGTTTAATTCATGACATTCATCAAAGCACTTATGCTAAATTATCAACAGTCATCCATCAGGCACCTAACTGATTAATTCATATTATCCACATTGGTCTGCACAATTTTATTGATAATATACTTTAATAGCAAATCAAACACAAATGAGGAGAACAATAAAATAAAGGTGTTCACATCCAATATCGATGCTTTTCCATTCTGCTCAGTTATAAGCACATTTAAAGATAAGTTAGTGATTCATTAATTATATAGGTCATGCATTCCATTCCTTAATTATAAAGACATGTATGATTAAATATATTTCTTGTTAATAATAATAATAAAACATGTTGCAATAAGTTATACACACATCTCTTCTTTTAAACTTTACTCCTTTATAGCTAGTATAAATTATTTATACAGTGTCTCTGAAATGTTTTATGAGAATGTCCAGCATAAACTTTTCAGAATACCAAAAAAAATCACACATTCCAGTTATTTGTTCAACATTAGAGATTAAAATTAGGCAAATCAAATGTATAATATAGACCACATTTCAATTGTTTCTTTAATATTAGAGATTAAATTTTGGCAAATCAATTTTGAAATGTAGACACACATATGCATCCCAAATGATGATTTTAAATCTAGATTAGTCAATTGGAAATATAGAAATATACATTGTTTAAAATTATTTATGTCTGCATACTAGTGTTCATTTTCCAAAAAGAATTTCTTAACTATTTTCATTCAGAAAATTAATAGAAATTTGTACTTTGGATTTTGAATTATGGAAGAACCAATTTGTAAAAAAAAATGTAATAAAAAGCCTTTGTGGACAGAGAATTGTTGTAATAAAAGAAAAGCCAACTTTTTGTAAAAGTACCCCTCCCCCTTTATATCAGATTATTACTTAGCTAACTGTTTCTTCCACAAATCAAAAATGGTCACTCAAAAGTTCAAGTTTAAAACAAAGATAACTCCTTCTACTGTACTGAGATAATTAGTTACAAATATGCAATAACCTTTTTTTGTCTTGAAAAAAAAAGAAAGGAAAAAACATATTAGCTTTAAAACATATATTAATTAAATTAAATATTCTGCATGTGTAAACTAACAAAAATATCTGCATTTCTAAACTAACAAAAAATAATTATTTTAACAAATAAAATAATTGATAATATATTTATTTATTTGACAATTCACTGATCCATTGATTTATCAATTCATTTAAAATGGTGTTTAAATGGGCTATCCAAGATATTGATTATAAAATTAAATAATTTACTGTGAAACATGATATTTGGTAGTTTAATTAAATGCATGAATGAAAAATAAAGTTGAAAGATGGCACAAACATACATGTACATAATATGCTATACTACAAGTACTAAACTAATCTAATCAAAATAAAAGTTTGTATGATGATGAACCAAATATACTGCACTAATTACACTATGGATTAACCCTTAAACCGCTAATTATATTATTAGTTGTATGAGGTAAAAATCAAATCTTTTAATTGGCCAACTCACAAACTGAAGACAAAGCCTATTGTTAAAACATATTCACCTATAATATTAAATTCAACTCAGATACGTTTATAAAAAGTATATTACTAATTTTTCAGGTTATGAAGAGAACGAAAGTTCTTTAAAAAATAAATTGCTATTTATTTATTCTAAAATATTCAATTTCGGCAACATAAAAGCTATAATATAAACAAAAAGGTCGACTTTTACATTATAGAAAAGTAAATATTTCTTTTTATTAAATCTTAAATATTTTTACTAAAATCTTCAATATTTTTCGAAAATAATTTTGTTTTTTTAGTATTCTCTCTGAAAATAATTTGTAATTTCTCAAAATATTCTTTTATAATAATTTAAATCATATTCGAAATGAAAATCTCAGCGTTTTTCTTTATTTTCTTTGATCAGGCGGTTTCTTTGTTCTTTCCAGCCAATCAGAATGTCTTTTTCAGCTGAGAGCATGCTAAGAACCAATCACAAGTAATGTTCTTTCTTTGTTTAGGTTTAAATGCATTTTTTTTTATTTTTTACTTGTAAAATAATTCGGAAGAGGGCACCATCTTACAGAACTTTTAAAAACCTATTCAATACCTGTCTAACGAATATTTTAGCATAAGAACTGGCAGAGTTAGAGTGACGTCAGATGTCGACGAGGAGTTTCATAAGAGGCAGGAAAAGGGTTAAAGTATCAAAGAGCAAATAAACCATAAAATTACCAAAACAGATACTAACACTGTCTCACAGACAAATAAGACAAACTTGGATCAATTTATCTATACATTAGCAATTTCAATGACAAGCCACCCCCATTCAATCATTAAATATTCACCAAAATAAAAATACTATCAATCTCAAAAGTTTCAAATAATACCTGCAAGTGCTTTTTAATCAGAGCTTTAGATTATTAATAATAAAAAAAAAAATTTCAGGTTATTTCATTTTTTTTAGTTAGATGCAACCAGCTGTTACTGATGCAGTGCTATTTAATCACAATTGGTTTCTGGTGTCTATCCAGAAGGTCACAATGGATGATTTGTGTGATCAAGTCAAAACATCAGTATATCAATATTTAACTTTTTTAACATGGATGAACTTACAAAATATGTCTTATATATATATATATATATATATATATATATATATATATATATATATATATATATATATATATATATATATATATATATATATATATATATATATATATATATATGAAAACTATTGCTCTGAATTCTTCAATCTAATAAAGAGAGAAGTAAATAAATAAAAAGCAGTGCTAATAGCTCTAACAAGATTTATAAAAAATGACCCAGTAGAAACCACTTAAAAATTTTTATCTATAAATTATCCCCAATTCTCAGACCAGTTTCATGCTTTGGAAATCCTCAGTGAGATGCTAGAGTATTATAGACCCTAGATTTAAAAATACCAACTCAAAGCAAGCATTTATCTAAAAGTTAACTATTAAGTAGAAAATGCGAAATTTTCAGACACCTATATGTCTTTAAACCACCCATCTAACTTAAATCACTACATCGGGTTGATACGACTTCAAGCAAACCATATATCAAGAGCTTTAGCAATATAATATTGCTTAAGACTTAAAAGCAAAACTATAAATAGTAAATAAAACAAAAGTCATACATCATCTGCTTTTTATTTCTTCTTTACAAGCTTATAATATTGAGTCATGTGATGTATGATCTTGTTTACTATTTATAGTTTTCCTTTTAAGTCTTAAGCATGCTAAGGCTATATATATATATATATATATATATATATATATATATATATAGCATATATATATATATATATATATATATATATATATGGTTTGGCTGAAGATTTCTCAGCTCAATTGCTGTGTTTGAAGATATATATAGCAGTATGAAAATTTCAGACATTCTACTTAATAGTTAACTTTTACATAAATTCATGCTTTGAGTTGGTATTTTTAGAGGTAGTGTCTGAACTACCCAGCATCTCACTGAAAATTGCCGAAGAATTAAACTAGTCTGAGTATTGGGGATAATTTCTAGATACGGATTTTTAAAAGCTTTCTCTTCGGCCATTTATCAATAAAGTTTCACATTGCATTTTATTTTTTATTTATAAACAGCTTATAAACTTGAGTCATGTATATGACTTTGTTTTATTTACTAAATAATATATATATATATATATATATATATATATTATTTAGTAAATATATATATATATATATATATATATATATATATATATAAACCTACATGTATATAAAATAAATATTTCTAATTTGTACTGTGATCATATCATTGTTTGAAGGATATTTAGGCTAGCATTTTTTTTCAATATTTAGAATTCTATTTCTTATTAGTATAATTTAAAATATTTTTGTTTCAAACATTATTAATAATGTTATGTTAAGTAGCTCACCCATGACTAACCAATCAAATTATGCAATTATTAATTTGAAAAATAATTATCTATATATTTTTATTAGACATCTAACCTGATGCTCATAAAAAATAAAATTGATGAAATATTTTTTTATATTTATTTAATCCATTCACCTCATTTGCGGTCTTTGTCTTAAAGTCTCTTAAAGTGTTGCCAGTTTATAATTTCAGTTGTCAAGTTTTGCCTCATATTAGCTTAGTAATTTTCAATAATATTTTTTTCTGTTGTATTTGTATGTAAATATAATAAACACAGACTTGTATGAATATGTTTAAAATATTTATTTCATACACACACATATTTATATATATATTTATAAATCTGTAAACATATATATATATATATATATATTGAAGCAGTCATATCTGAGTTCGATCCTAGCTTCATGACATCTAGTCATAAGCCCACTTCAAACCCACAATACTAACCTTAAATTTCCGATGCAATGGGGCTTTATACGTTCAATCCACGCTAATTTCCATAAAGAATAACTTATATAATAAATGCATATTAAAATTAATTAGTTTCAGATTTAAATTGATCAATTCTATTAATAAATTCATGATAGAATTATTCATGAATTTATATATTATAACTGCGTGGATTGTGCGTATATATTTGTAAATATTTAAATATATATAATTGTCTAAAAGTTTCATTGCGTCGGGAATGTTTGATTTTATTTTCAAATAATTTGTTAAAGTTTTATTGATTAAAAGCTACATTCTTTCAATAAGCTTTCAGATTTCCCCTTTCCAAAAACAACAGTTAAAGTTTTATTAATTAGAAAAAAGATAAGGATTTCCTAATTAAAATCATTTTCTGATTTTAAGAATTCATTTTTTAATTAGAAAATGAATTAAAGTTAATGAGTTTGAAAGCCTTATCGAAGAAATGTATCTAAAAACAACCAGTAAATCTAAAAACATTGATAATGAAAGAAGCACTAGCCTGAAGGCATAAGAGAACAGATATATAGCTCTGAAAAGTTTGGAGAAAAAAAAGCCACCTTTGTTGTAGAGAAGTGCAGTAAACTCTATGCATTTTAAATCATGAATTTAAATAGTGTTTCGATTATGGTGAAGGGCTAGAACATCAGGAATCTGGCTACAATTCCTGAAGCCCTTAGAGAATCTTCAATGAAGCTGCTAAATTCTTTCCAGACAAATCATGCTGCCAAAATGAAATAAAATGCTGTTCAAGTAATCAACTAAATGCATGCCTACATTTTTTACCAACTCAGATGTGTAACCTAAGGATCCAGCCTGGAAGAAATGGGTAATATATATTTCTATAATGAACCAAAACTTTCTGGCCAGTTCTGAACTTTACTTTACACTCCCTTTAAGAGCTCTTCTCATTTATAATGAAATAATCTTTGTACAACTCTTTTATTTATGTTTTTTAAATTAGTAATTCTCTCAATCTCTAGTCTTTAAATTTAACTTTCCTTCATTACTATGGCGGTTCACTTACTATATTATATATATATTTATCGTGTGATTTATTAATGTAATTTATTTTTAATTATATGCCAATAATTTTATGACTCGATGATCTCCTTTGTTTCCTTTGCCTTGTGCAAATAATAATATATTAATTCTAATAGTAATTCTCGCCAATTAGAACTAGATTTACCGTTCTATCAATTATTGAGTCAAAAGAAATTACTAAATGTGTGTTATTTTTATAATTGGCTAATAATAAATTATTAGCTCCATTTTTAATCTATGCCACCACTATTTTTATGTTTCACTAATATTTATTTATTTCTTCATATAAAATCTTAAAATGTTTTTTTTAAAAAAGGGCTGATAAAGGAATCAAATAAATATATTCTAATTCAACTTTGTTATTTTCTATTAAGATTCAGGAAGGGCATGATGATTGGGTCATAATTAATATGATTTACAAATACTGTAAAATAGTTTTACTTAAAAGCTCATTTGACTTTAATTAATTTGATCAAGTCATCATGTAGAGCATTCTATAATTGGGTTTTAGTTCTCAAACAATGACTAGTAAGTCATCATCTTCAATGTTGCTGATGTAGGGCAATCTTTCGCTCCATTAGGCTGGTCGGTGATAATATTTCTGTTATTTTAAATTATCAAGGAAGAAAGCACTTCCTCACCTGTTCATATTAGTCAAAGGGCATAAGACTTGTCAGACACAAGCAGCCATAGGACTTCAATTATCGACTAGCTATCGTTTTCAATTTCATTTTATAGCTCATAATTCATCAGCACCATTACCTCTCTGTTCCAGTAAAGCCCACTCTGATGCTCATAATTCATGATGAAGTGATTTCAATTAATGTCAAACAAATTCTCAGTTATATTTAATTAAATAAGTTTTCCAATCAAGATTATACTTATGCCCTAAAATATGTATCTTGCCCTTCATGAATGGAATTGCAAATGTGAAAATAAATATCACATTCTTTCCTATAAAATTAGAGTAATAAATTCCTTTACAAATGAATACCTTTATCTGCCTTTTATTCCTTGTTGGGGGCATAGACATATACTTTCAAATATTGTGTAATATTCATTGGCATATAATAAGAACCGCCACTCGTATTATAATTATAAACTTTGTTTAAGGACTAGAATTAATTAATTTAAACTTTATTTAAAATTCAAACCAAACAAATTATTATTATTAAATATTTTCTAAACACACTTGGTTTCTTAGTTCTTAATTCTTTCATAATTATTTTAATGTTAATACTCACTGTTTGTGTTTGCAACCTGAACATATACATATGATGCGATTTAAATTTATTTTTATTCAGTTTATTATCAGATATTAGTGTCAGTTCAGGGGTCTCTAATCCTCACCAACCATTGAGATAGTTTCTTGGCACATAGCACTGTGCCGATGATTAGATTTCTACTAATCTGAGCTGGTGAGTTGGGTTTGAATTCAGTTTGAACCAACTGAGTTTGGATCCGATTTGCAGTTTAGGTGGTGGGTTTTTCAACTGGTACAATATATATATATATTGTGTCCTTTTCTATAGGTCAGAAATAGTACACCACAGTAAATTATTAAAAATTTTAAATTTTAGAATATGTTCTCTTGATGTGTTGATTATATTGTATCAATAATATCTTAAAGTACAATTTAAAGCTAAATAAAAATACGTAATGCATAAAAGTATAATGAATAACCTTAAAATAATTAAATAAAGCTAGAAATATAATTACATATGATTGCAAAAGCTGTCCATAATAAATAACACAGCTATAAATATTTAAAAGTATGTCTAAAAAGTTCAACTTTAATAGACTTAAACATATAGTTAAATAAAAGTTATATTTATTTTTAGAAATTATATTATAATAATTATAAACAATAATATTTAGACAGCATTAAACAGTTGTACATGCACTGTGAATATAAAATGAATGAATTCTAACACATCAATTACATGATAAAGTCTTTGGAAAAGATAGAATGGCCATCTATCTTTTCGAACCCAAACACTTTTCTATGGGAAAATCTTAAGTGTTTGAAAGTGAAAGCATGAAGATATTAACTAATCACTTTAAATTACTTTTACATGCTTGAATGAATGATGCTGGTAAAATTTATTAGAATTTACTGTACGTCATTCTTATTTTCAAATAAGAATGACATCGTAAATTCTAATAAATTTCACCAGCATCATTCATTCAAGCATGTAAAAGTAATTTAAAGTGATTATAAGAATGACATCGTAAATTCTAATAAATTTCACCAGCATCATTCATTCAAGCATGTAAAGTAATTTAAAGTGATTATTTAATATCTTCACACTTTCACTTTCAAGCACTTAAAATTTGCCCAAACAATAGCATTTGGGTTCAAAAAGATAGATGGCCATTCTATCTTTTCCAAAGACTTTATCATGTGGTTGAAGTGTTAGTATTCATTCATTTTATATTTAAAATCCAGAGCACATGTGCAACAGTTTAATGCTGTTTAAAAATTATTGTTTATAAAAAACATCGTGCTGTATAAAATAATTGACTTATAATAATTATAATTAATGTCATATATTTTAAAAGTTAGTTTTATGATAGTGAAATTTGTATTTAATTCTATATTTTCTAAAATGTTATTCCAAATTTTATATAATTGTATTATTTTATTTAATACAACAAGTGTAGCAATTTATTATTTATTCCCAGACAGAAAATCGGATCATCTGTATTGATTATAGTAGTCATGTGATTTATATAATAGAGTTGTACACACATGCTTGCTAGTATTTATTACTAAAGTTTAAAATATTGTAAAATTGCAGTATAGAATTGGATAGAATTATTACCTATCATAAAGGCTAATAATAAATCTTAAGTTAACTGTTGTTATAAATGTTTAAATAATGTAATAAAAGACAAGTACAGTTAATAAAAAAAGTTAAATATTTTGTTAAAATAAAAATAGGTAAATTAAATAGTAAAGGTGGAATAAATTCATTAAATATTGTTCTAAAAAGTGATTTTAAATGTTTAATCAATTTAGTAAAGTAATAATTGATTTAAGATTAATATTTTTAAATAATGTTTAAGGTTTTAATACGTCATATTTTTTATTTTTGAAATTTAATTGTGTAAGTTTCTAACATTATGCAAATTTGGTATCAAACCAAAAGTAAGAATCAACCAATAGAATGACTTATTTTCTAGGATATAAATACGGATTGCACAGGTGATTGGGTGTGATTAAAAATGTATTAAAGATATCAGATCATATCAGAAGCTATCAAGGTGATAGTAAATTTTAATTTTATTATTTAGTCAATTTTTTTAGTGTTCTCATACAATTTTATTTGCAAAACTAATTGGACATTTTATTAAAAGTATTTGTAAAAGAGAGTGTATAATAAAAATATTAATAATAATTTCATTTAATATGCTTTGCTAATTTTTTAACATCCTGTTATCAGGAGTATTCATTGAAATCTAATTTATAACTTCACAATTAATAAATGGATCTACCAATAAGTAAAATGTATTCAACTTACAATATTTTAAAAATGAATATAGTATTTATTAATGCAGTCTCACTAATATTGAACAAGAGGACGAGTCAAACGAATAAATTAACTTTATGGACATTATATTGGAAACTCATTAGAAAAATGGTTTGCCGATTTAAAAGTAAAGACAAATTATTTTATATGGCAAGATATTATTGTTCACTATTAATAAGCCATAAGACAAATATACTTTATAATAAATTTATGGAAATATTAGATTATAAGAGTAAATGTTATATCCTTTATGAAGGATACATTTTAGAGTATTTTAAAAAAAATTATTTTAAAAAAGACTCTCAGAAAAATATTTAGAAAAGCGTATGTTATTAAAAAACCTGAACAATATATAGGTTATACGCATTTGTGAAAAATTATTTTAAAGCTGATAATTTAAAGGAAACAACCACTGAATAGGTAATAAAGAATAATAAATTTCTTTGAAGAAGAAACCTGTAAAGAAAATGAACATGTTAATAAATTGAGATATGGAATTACAGAAATATTTAAGTAGTGTGCAAAAGTTTATCTGGATAATTCAAGCTAAGCTAATCAAACGAAATATGATAAGTTACTATGTCAATATGAAATATTCTACGAAGCTTCACAGGATTATTTTAGTATTATAATTTTAATGATCATCGTTTCTGGACAATACAAACATAAACTGTTGTTCTATAAACTTTTCCAGGATGTATTGATTATTATTTTTTTAAATTTTCAAGATTTTGAAGATGATATTTTTTTTTATTATTCATTTTTTTTAAAACCTGAGATTTTTATGCTGGAATTTCAGACGACACCTCTTCAGGAAACGTATTGTCTTATTCATTATCATAGCAATGGGGGGAAGGTTG
>JAQFVV010012732.1:0-110000 GCA_028023455.1 Epiperipatus broadwayi | reverse complement strand
CTGCTATTGGATATTATATTAGCTATTCACATTTCTATAGATCTGTGATAATAAATGCTCAATCAAATCAAGATGAAATCTGGACTATTCCATTAGTTGAAGGTAAGGTAAAACAAAACATTCCTTCTCCCATGGCTAAAAGTAGTTTTGGAAAATGTAGTACTTTAGATGGATTGGTGAATGTATTTGTTATTTCCTAGCTTCATCAGGTTTTCTGCCTTCATCAGCAGGTCCAATGCCTTCATTTTTAGCATTTATAAGTTTTAATCTTGTAGATTCTTGATGACTTTTCACTGATGGTTGGTGATTCTTCACTGTTTGTCGATGATTCTTCACCATTGACTAGTGACACTTCACTGGTGCTTAGTATTCACAGTTGACTCTTCTGGTAGTTTGGTGACTCATTCACTGTTGGATAATAGTTCCTAACTATTGATTGATGATGATGATTGTGACTATTTACTATTGGCCAATGACTCTTCATTGTTGAATATTGGTTCTTCACTGTTAGTTGGACTTTTGACTATTGGAAGATGATTTTTCATGGTTGTTTGGTGTTTTTTCACTTCTGGCTTGTGACTATGTACTATCACCTGATGAAGTATAGTTCAAAGTTATCTTGGCCTGTGATATTTCTGACCATGAGTTGTTTGAGCAACCACAGTTTTTAATTCTTTTTTTCTGGAACCTATTTGATCATTTCATTATATATACAGCATAGAACTTAGGTGTCTATAGACATATTAGTATTTTTGTTTTTATTAACATGCTGTTTATGCATATAAACTGACATGTTCATCCTAGGGTAAAACTTAGTTTATCACTTCTAGGTAGACCCTTTTTGATTTTATTTTATGTGAGTTGGTTTATCCTCATCACTGTAAAACCTGAGTGTTTGGATCAATTATTGCCTAATAAATTGTAATGTTTACCATGAATTGTTTTATGATTCACTGAGTCACTTTACCATTAAAATGTTGTTGATGATTTTTTTCTCTTAATGGTAGCCCATATATTTTTGACCCAATAGACACTGCAGACTCTGTTCAGTTCTATTGTTATTGGCATGTTATTTTAATAATTCAGCTTGTAAAAACAAATTAGTGCCTCTGTCATGTTTTATACAGGAATTGATATTATTTGAATTTAAATTGACCTTCTGAATTTTGGAATGGACTTCCACTGTTTTCTGAGAAATTTGCTTTTTATTTTAAATTCTCTGGCATTCATTTTACAATTCATTTTTTTGTCCTCACATTCAACATTGAATTTAAGATTAAACCATTATTACTTATCAGAAAATAATAAAATTGACTTCATTTGATAGATATTTTTGTTTGCTACTGAAATAAAATTTTAAATGTCTACATTTTCTTTTTATAATATTAAGAAAATGAGATCGTAATCAAAACAAAAAGATTATATACTTCAAGCAGTTCTATGGTAGTTTGTCTCATGTCTGGTTAGATCTAGAAGCTTACAGTTCTAATGTGAACTTGATGCATTGCTTTAACCAAGTAGTGGACACTTTGTACTGATGTTCATCCCTGAATTTTGTTGTTGTCCTAGTTTAACTCAAGTGAACTGATTATTTATTTCAAGATACCCTTTCATAGTGAAAGCAATTGGATGTACTCAGAATCAACAGTTGTTGCCTGTTTATGTCACTGGATATATCTATTTACATATGTACTAAACTTGGGTGATGAATTCTCAATTTGATCAAGATAAAAATGAATCTGGATTAGTTCATTACTTGAATGCAAGGTGAGGTGTAACACTTCACTGTGCACTCTACTAATAATTTCTCCATGATAATTTTAACATGATTTTATTCATATTTTATTAAAAGACATATCCAGCTATGATACAAGATATATTTTCTTTTAAATACTATACTTTAAAATTATCAATGTTTTTTTCCTACCTTTACTTTTTTTTTTATAATTTGTAATAATTTCAAAATATCTTTCATAATTTTATATTTTTAATTAATTATAAAATAACTCTTTCTTTTCATAATTTTTGTAGTTAAAAGCCATCTGTTTTTAAATACACTGGATTAAATAAGACAAATTGCTATGAATAAAATTTATATTTAACAACTCATACTGAAAAATGATTTCACAATTAACTAAAATTGTCTTATATTTAATTCAGTAAAAAAAATCATTAAAGAATAATCACAATTGATCCTTTTTTCAAAGTACATAGAACTTATTTTTTTATCTATGTTATTTAATATATTTATCAATGATCTTCCAGAAATATAATACAAAATCCATCTAGTTTGTTAATATATAAATTTATTATTATAAATATATATTTTTCAGTCTTTCAAGAGTGGATTTTTTTTTCTTTATTTTAAAAAAAACATTAAGACCCATTTTTTTAATTTAAAAGACAAGGAAACACCTTGTAGGTCGAATAAAAAAATGAAACCCAAGAATACATTACATATAAATAATTTTGTGATGAATGTAATTTAAATTGTTACATTTGGATTTGCAAGTGGCAAATCTTTCTCAACCCACAACTTTAATACAATCCATCCTAGATAAATACATTAATGATTATCACTAATCGGCTATTAAATTAGAGATTATTTCCAGCCCAGGTAAATATTTAAATTTCAATTAAAGATTAATATATAAATTTTGTAATTAAACACACTTTTTATTTATAATGAATCCTACTCCACTTGTATTTCCAGTATGTGTACCTTTGTCTCACCTTTTTTTCTAATTTCACAAAGTCCAATAATGTCTCATTTAATATACAACAATTCTTCTTCTAATTCTTTCAATATTCCTTCACTTGAAGGTGATCTGCAGTTGTAAGAACATAAATAAAATGTCATCACTAAATTGCTGCCTAGGTCCAAAATCAGGGGATTCTTAGCATCCTCCATCTTTGGCCACTGACCACTGTCAGGGCTGGTGACTTTTCAGCCTCCTGGAAATAAGAGACATAATTTCTTTTTATCTAACATGATTGTATATATTTATTAAAAAGAAATTTTCATTCACACCCATATTCATTCAGCCTTATCAGGCATCTGAGAACCAAAGACTATGGCATTTCTTGATATTAAACTCAAAGATAAAAAGCCATGAAACTCATCACACTAGTTAAAGTGTGTTGGTGGGCAGCCCATCCATGTACATATACTATATGAATAATCCCATAGTAATAACAGCTGCAACAGCAAGAACAAATGGAGTGGACATTAGGAAATTGCCCTGCTTGGTCTCTTTAAGGCCACCAAGACAAATCAAATGCCTTCCTTTCACTTAACAGCCAACTCCTTTCTGCAGCCCATGCCATTATTGTAAATAAAATAGTTTCAATATAATACCATATTCAACTAACAAAAAATAAATTTTATAGCTACAGGCTCATAGTTGTTATTCTTATCCAGCAACATTTAGATGAAATAACATGAATCCACAGCTCCACCTAAACATGTATGTATGCTTTGTCAAAGATTGTTTTATAATATAGTTACTCCATGAAGCATTATTTCAAACATTCTGAACAAACAATAATAATATTCCTTCAATTAAATTAAAATAGAAGTTTTGATTTCTTAAATATATTTGTGACAAGATTTTCTCAGTAAAAATTTAAAACAATAATTTGCAGAAAACCCGTGCAAACAATAAAATACTTAGTATTTGCGTCAAATACTCACAGACACATAAAAAATAAAATTATTGTCTGTTCAGAACAATGACATCAAAAAAGTAAGCTACATAAAATAAATTTTTAAGAAAAATGGTTATTCATCAAATGTTATTATGAAAACTTTAAGTAAAGAAAGAAAAGATACATAAAAATAACATTAATAGATTTCATAGTATATTCATACATTATAAAGATAGAAGGCATACTAAAACGTATATTAAATCAATACATTATCAGAACTGTTTGTCAAAATATTACACTAATAAGTAAAACTTAAAATTCTTAAAAATAAAAGTATATCCATGAAATACCACAAGAATCTGGAAAAATATATATTGATAAACTACGTTTAATCATAAATGACTAAATGAACACACAATAATGATTAGAGAGAAAAAACCTCTCATATATCTAAAACAGATGTGTCTAAAATAGCAAATCATATATTGGTAATCAAAGTGAAATCAAAAAACTTAAAGATTATTTACATGACCATCATAAACCATTTCACACGTCAGTCTAATGAAAAATAATTGATAATGTTAAGACATTCATTAACGTTATCCTTAAAAAATTGAAGAAACCAGGAAGGTCTTCATAAGTAAACACATACAATTTTCATTAATGAGAACTTCTGATAGCTTGTCTAGATGTTTAGAGCCTCTCCTTAAATTCATTATTCATAAATATAAAAATAACAAGTTTGATTCCCATATTAGTAGTGTCATTGCTGAAGTTAACAGCAGGTGGAAAAATAATATCACTCTAAACATTGTATAATATTCTAACGTGATTGCTATTACTAATAGTTGAATGCATTAAAAAAGTTAAAGTAAACCATCAATTTTTTTTAAAGATAATAAAGAATTATATTTAGTTAGTGAAAAAAGTCTACAATATTTTTTATTAAATACGATTTTTTTTCACATTTCACATACAGAAAGAAATTGAAATGAATATTTTTCTGATCAAATTATTGTAATACTGAGCAAAATAGTTTGTTCTATTCCTCTATAAAGAACTAGTGGAAAACAATACCTATCAAGATTCTCAAAATGATAAGAATTAAAAATTTATAGTTATTTTTCTTGATTTATATTCTACTTAAAAATAATTGATTGCATAATTTATTAATAAATGTTTGATAGATAGTTGGGATGTATATGGATTGACTATTTAAAGTAAATTTTTCATTGGTTGGTTAAATATTCTGTGTAAAGTCTTTAAGCAAATAAGGTTTCTTTGTCAATTATGTTGCATATGTAATTTTTGAAGATTGCCATTTTATTGTATTTTATCTTTCTGATGAAAACCAATTCTCTGGTTAAAATATAAAAGGAATTTTATATACAAGTAATGTTGTTTATATTTTATTTTTTTGTATATATATCATCATCAACAACCATTATCAATCCACTGCAGGATGAAGGTGTCTCCAAGTTTATCCATTTTCTGTGATTTTTAGCTTCTCTTCTCCACATCACCCCTGCACACTTTCTTATTTCATCCATCCATCTCACATGTGGTTTCTTTCTGAGTCTTTTACAATCTCTTGGAATCCAGTTTAAGATTCCAACTGTCCATCTATTATCACCTCTTCTAGCAATATGTCCAACCCAACTCCATTTTCATCTTTTATTTTTTTCAATGAGGACAATACAACTGTTTGTTCTCTACCCATATATAGTATTTCCAATCTCTTCTTTTTACTCCCAACATGCATCTCTCCATACTTCTTTGAGTGGTATGAATTTTCTGTATTGTTCTTCTATTAAGTGTGCAGGTCTCAGACCATATATATATATTAAATACCTTACAGCTATATTATTTCAGCTTGAATTGGCTGCAAAAATTAAAGGTTTTTTTAATTTAAATGGTGCGTGTGGCTGAAATAATATTGCTGTGAGGCATTTAAAATATTTTGTAACAATTTTAGCTACTGTTATGCATTGTTTCTTTATATATATATATATATAATTAGAATATTTTCATGGATTTATAAAGGTAAATATTTATATATATATATATATAATTAGAATATTTTCATGGATTTATAAAGGTAAATATTAAAAATTGTAATCTGAATTTTAGGTGTATTTTTTAGATAAATTCCAGCTATGATGTATTTAAATATTACAAACTAAAATCATGTCATCTAATATTAAATATTTTAAGATCTAAATAATATTGCTAGATGATATGCTTTTAATTTGTAATAGCAATTTTTAATTGATTTAGAAAAATACAGAGAAAATCTTATTAAAACTTTCAATATTTACACTTACATCATTTATAAAATAAATGATCAAATAATCTCAGATATTAAATCTCATAAAAAATAACAGTGCTTCTATAAGTAATTCTGTTTGTATAATTATAAAAATAAATCACTATCAGAGAAAAAAGAAAAAAAAACAGTTGTAAATAAGAAAAATGGTTAGTTTTAAGAAATAACCTTACAATAATGTCTACAATAATTATATCTGTGGCAAACTTAAAATTAACATTTAATATAGAATAGAAATAAAAATATTGGAAAAAAAACTTTTAAAATATGACGCAATAATCCGTAATTGCATTTTTAAACATATATTATAAAAAAAACAACTATTTATATTCTAAGCAAAAGAAAAATAAAACCAAAAATAAAGTAGATTTTTGGATTATAAATTCATTATATAATATATGAATTATCCTTAACAACGGTCAAAAATAAATTTGTCCATAATGTTGTTTTCATATAATTAATAATGATTCCAACACAATCGAAATCAAACTATATAAAAATAAATATTTTTTTTTTTATGGTTGAAATGATTTTCAACCTATATTAGGGTCTTTTCAAAATATACTCATAATATGAGTCATATTACTACAAGCTATGAATATGATATATATATGTTATATCGATAGCATGCTAGGCAGTAATAAAGATGAATATTTAAAAAAAAAAACCTCCCTTTTCTGTGAATGATTTTATTAACAATCATGTATTAAATTAGACAGAAAAAAAGAAAATTATTCATAGCTGAATTATAAATTCATTATATGTATATATCATAAAGTTAATAGAATTTTTCAAAATAAGATAAGGTGTCATCTAAGGAAAAAATGTAAACTAATATTCCTTTAGTTACTAATGAAATAGTCAAAATTGTGATCCATAAGTACAATACCATGGATATGAAGACTCAATATTATTAATAGCTGTTATTAAAGCCAATTAAATTAGATGTTAGAAATTTTTACTTACATAATAAAGCAATTGATTTTGAAATATTTTTATTAGATCACACACGTTTGAATTTTATATTTTTCAGACATTAGTGCCACACAAGTCTCCTGCAACACTTTACATAAATACAATGCCAATAAATATTATAAATGAAAAATAATGTCAATACTGCTATAACATAAGACATTATGCGTCTTTATTTAGTTTATTATACTATTAAAAAGAGAGTTGTTCTCTTTTTTATACCCTAATATTATCTATTATAAGCTTAAATAATCATTGAACAACAGATGGTTATGCAATTTAATACCCATCATCAAGAGATTTTCTGATCTTTATCTTTATCAATGAAACTTAAAATTTAAAGCTGAAACTAAATGCAATTGTGTATCCGACATTCATCTTCAATTTTTTTTTATTATTAAATTAATATCCTGAACTTTTTAAAAAAAAACAAATTTAAAGTATTGAATAAAAGCCAAATATTTTGTAAACTTATGTAGATTTGACATAAAATGTTACTTTTAGATAACTCAGAATATTTCTTTATAATATATAAGATATATGAGCACATACTTTCACTTGACCCAGCACTCTCCACTCTATCTCATAACACATACATTTGAATACATATATGTCGAAAAGATAAATAATCACCAATATTCATATTTCAAGCTAAACCAGCAATCATCAGTTGGTCCAAATTATCAACTCTATACATATATGCAATAAGTGCTCAGATATATATTAAGGTAGCCAATCTTCATACCTTAATGGACAGGTTTCAATTCACTCTACACTCCAACTCTTAATTTATTTATTACTTAATGTGTTCCTTTGATTCAACACTAAGGGATTTTTTATGTCATACTCTACTACACTTAAACTAATAATAACAAATAATAATAATAATCTTCATTGTTTGAACTAATTATGTATATCTCTTTCTTCACTATAATTTTATTACTATAATAAAATAATAAAATACTATAATATAATCTTTTATCTTCATATAATAACATAATAAATACGTGGTAGCTTTTGGTAATCAGAAAAAAATATATGTGTGGCAACTAATAGCATATAATTCGATGTACTATTATGATAATTAATTTATGACCATAAGATAATATAAAATGTGATTACTCAAATAAATAAATACCAAGAAAAATATTCGGATTCTTAAAATAATTCTTTATTTATTTTTGTGCAAAATATTATGTTTAATTTAATCGTTCTGTGTATCTCATGCATTATGATGGAAAAATAAATAGTCTGACACACAAACTTTTGAAAAACAAATTTAACAAAGTTTATTACAGCACTAAACAAAATAACACTTTATTTACAATATTTACATTTTTAACATCCTTAAATTTGCACCATTATACATTTTTTTATTTGAACCTAGTTAAGTCTTCACTCTGACTTTAAGCAATAATAATAAAACAATACAACTTTATTGATCCCTTTGTGATCAATCTTATGATAAAATTATATTTATTTATACTTATTTAAAATATATTATCTTTAACAATTATTTACCTATGCTTCTTTTTTAATAAACATCTATTGAAACATAATATGGAAAAACAAAATAATAATAACAATGGAGAGCATGGATATTTTTCACTAGACAATCTCATTTTGTAATGTTAAAAGATATCATGTAAAATATCTAATGGTAATTTATTACTAAATTGTGTGGATATCATTGTTCACTACACTAGGATTATTAAATATAATACATCCTATTTAATATTACTCTAATACTATATAGTTGTAATCACTGATATATTCCCTATTATTTAATAAATATAAAATTGTACCTATGCTTATTGTTTATATCGGTTTACTTCATAACATTATATCTTAAAAATATGTAATACTCATTTAAAAATAAAATAAAACATTTAAAAGTTATTTAATAGTTCACAAGCAACTTTGCTTTAGATATTTTAATCCTAAAGTTTATTTTATTTTCCAAAATAAAATCTAAAAGCATATTTTATGATTCTTTTTCCTTTTGGATCCGTTGGATTTTCAATTCCAATTTATATCAATTATACTTTTTCTTACAAGTAAATGAACTTATCTTATCAGACAATAGCATATCTTAAACTCTAAATTATCTATTATTTCTTTTAAAATATACCATACTGTGTGATGTAGTTATTTTGAAAATCTAGATAGCAAATAGATGTGTAGGCCTTGGGGAATAAAAACTAGAGTATAACTCATAGCATATATCGGAGAAAAATACCATGGCACAGTGTATCTATAAGAAATAGAGGCATTACCTATTCTGTACAATGCCCTCCAATAATATCAATGATGTCAAGCTATTTATTCAGCTTTATTGAAACATCAATACTTAAAAAAATAGACACTGTCCACAAATAAATATACACCTTCAGGGCTTTGTTAACTGTATTGCATATCTACTAAAATTACAAAATACTATTCATATTCTCTTATTACATCCTACTTTAATATCATCTCCTGGGTTCATGTTAACCATATTACTATTAAGTTACTACCTTATCATTATTTCTTAAAAGATTTATCAAATCTTACATCAACAATTAACTAACTTGCATGTTCAAATAATAAACAAAATTCCATTATAATTAGAGTGATCTCACTAATCCACAAGAAAAGTTTGCTTTACTTTCTTATTCTATCTTCTAAACACATACAGACTAGTCATATAAATACTTTGAATATCCAATAATATGAAAGTTTTTTAAAAGAATCACGTAAATATTCATTATCATGTTGTGTTATATTACTAGTATAAAATTATAGTATGCATTTTCTCAAAATAAATCCTAATCTCATAATTTAAAAGTGTTGTACAAATGCATTTTACATATAATTTAACATTAATACTTCCATACATTATAATTCATAGGCAATCTTAAAAAAAAATACATCATAAAATATGTCAATATTCATTAACTATTACCAAGTGATATTGACTTGTCATCACTTTTGCTGTCTTCTTTTTCCATCAATTATATACAACATTGCATACATGAAAATACAATCCATACTTTTATTTAAATATTCTTATTTAAATTATTAAATTATTCTACTATAAGATTATAATATTATCAATAAATTAATATTCATGTTCCTACTCTTACAAAATAATATTACACATTAAAAAATTAATAAATAAAAATCAAGACTAAAATTATGTATATCTTCAATTGACTCTTCAATGGACGAAGGTTCTTGATAAAGTTCAAAATGTTTTTATTTTCTTTCTCCAGAGTTTTTTTTTTTTTTTAAATATGTTCTCTTCAAGAGTGATTTTGAAAACTCCCCCCTGTTGCTATGACAATGAACAAGACAAACTGTTTCCTGCGCGATGAGTGAAGTTTAAAAAAAAATGAATAATCAAAAAAATAAGTCTTTTGAAATCTAAACATTGATCCATCCTGGAAAAGTTATAGAATAATAGTTTATGGTTTCTATAGTCTAGAATGATGATTAATAAAATCATAACTTTTAAAAATAATCCTTTGAAGTTACTATCCTAGAATATTCTATGTTGGCATAATGATGATGAATCATGTCCTTTTAGCTTAGCTCGAACTATCTGGATAAACGTTTTGCACAATATAAAATATTTTCCATAATTCCATACTTTATTTACTCATGTATTTCTTTTCTTTGTAGGTTTCCTGTTTAATAAAATTTATTGCTATTTATTATCTATTTTTAGCAGTTTCATTCTTGTCTTAAAATTTAGGTTTTTAAACAATTTTATAAAACATGTATAACACTATATTCCTCAGGTTTTATAACATATGCTTTCGTAAATATTTCCATTAGTCTTTACTTAAAATAATTTCTGGAAAATATTTTAAATGTTTTCCTTCAAAAAGGATATAAAATTAATTTGTGTAGCATTGTTTCCATAAAATTATTATAAAATATACTTGTCATATCACTTATTAATAATCTTGGACAAGCCTATCTTGCTGTTATATAAAATAATGTGTATTTTACCTTTAATCGACAAATAGCTTTCCTATTAAGCTTCCTGTACAATGTCCATAAAAATAATTTATTCACTGGAATATTCCTGTGTTAATATTATTAATATTATATTCACAATTATTATATTTATCTTTAAAATTTTCATTAAATACATTATAATTATCGGCATTTTCATATTTCATTGCAAAGTTATATTAAGTTTCTGATGAATACTCCTGGTAAAAAGACTTTAAAAATTAGCAATGCATATTAAAATGAAGTTATTAAACTATTATTATATTATACTCTCTTTGCAAAAACTTTAAATAAATGTTCTATTAGCTTTGCAAATAATTGTACGAGAGCACTAAAAAAAATTGACTAAAGTAATAAAAATTTAAAATTACTATTACATTGATCACCAACACATTTTAATCACCTTTATAATCACCCCTGATACCCCGCTGTAACGGTATTTATATTTTAGAAAATACCTCATCCTATTGGTTGATTCTTACTTTTCATTTGATACCAAATTTGCATATTGTTACAATCTTACACAATTAAATTTCAAAAACAAAATATGACTATTATAATTTCAAAATATTATTTTAAAAATATTAATCCTAAATCAATTATTACTTTAGTAAATTAATTAAATATTTAAAATGACTTTTAAGAACAATATTTAATAATTTATCCCACCTTTAATATTTAATTTATCTAGTTTATTTTAAAACAAAATATTTAACTTTGATTAGCTGTCTTCGTTTTATAGCATTATTTAAAACATTTAATACGACTAATTTAATATTTGCTTTTATGATAGGTAAAATTAATATCCAATTCTATAATGCAATTTTAAAAATATCTTGAACTTGATTAATCCAAATACTAGCAAGCATGTGTGTATAACCATATATTACACAAGTCACATGATTAATAGCCAAGACAGACTATCTGATTTTTTCTCTGGGAATAATAATAAATTGCTACACTTGTTGTATTAAATAAAATAACGCAATAATACAAAATTTGGAAGAATAATTTAGAAAATATAGAATTAAATACAACTTTCACTACCATAAAACTTACTTTTAAAATATATGATATTAATTATAATTATTAAATATAATTTATAAAAATAAATATAACATTTATTTAACTATAAGTTTAAGACTATTAAAATTGAACTTTTAAACATATTTTTAAATATTTATAGCTGCATTATCGATTATGGCCAGCTTTTACGACCATATGTAATTAGTATTTTTAGCTTTACTTAACTATTTTAAGGTTATTCATTATAATTGTAAGCATTACGTAATTTTATTCAGATTCCAATTGTACTTTTAAGTTATAATTAATACAATATAATTAACACATAAAGAGAACATATTCTAAATTTAAAATTTTTTAATAATTTGCTGTGATGAGCTGATTCTGACCTATAGAAAAGGGCACAATATATATATATATATATATATATATATATATATATATATATATATATATATATATATATATATATATATATATATATATATATATATATATATATATATAAGTTAATGGGTATTATAAATAGTATAACAAAGTAAAAACGATATTAATATAAATTTAACTACTACTACATTAATGAAAAACAGCCAATTTCTAAAAACGTATGCTTCTTATTTAACTATTCCTGTCAAATGCCTTAAAGTAAGGCCAATCCAAATCCAGCATATCAAATTCATTTTTATTAAAAAACCAAGTAATGATTAAATATATGTGTGGAAGATAGTGATCTGAACCAACTGATGCGTGCTGGTTCAGCACAAAATACATATACTGAAAATAATTTATATTTTTTACAGGTGATTTATCATGTGTATTGGTTGTATGAGAAAGAGTGAATAACTAAAGGAAGCTTGCCTGTCTATATTCTAATCCCCTATAATTACACTTAAACTCCAGATATATGAATTATTGTTTATCAAATATTAAATACCATTAATAAATCCATTTGATATTAATGTTTAAATTTTTAATTTAGCATCATATTTTTATAATGTAAATGTAATACAAAAATAATTGAGTTGAAATATTTTTTCTGCAGTGATTGATCGATTTTTATATCAATATAAGAAAGAATATTGTATAATTTGTATATGGCACTTTGACAAGTCGATATTGCTTTAAATTTGTTATATATACACAACCAATATATATATATATATATATATATATATATATATATTGGTTGTGTATATATATACATATATATATATATATATATATATATATAATGAAGCTGGAAATATAATACATATTTCTGCTTCACCTAGTGCAAATGTCATCAGCACTAGTGTGTGTTTGAACCCAACCTTTTATAATAACTGACACATACCCCATAACTGGTGGTAGTATAATTATAAGCAATACTGTAATCTTGTATGTAATTAATTTGTATTTTATGATTAACTAACCTTTTATAATAGTTTGTTTATTTTACAATATTTGTAAAACTATATTATGTTTATAAGCTCAAACCATGGTCTGGAGATAAGAGTGTTCTGGATAGAGATTTTAAATATTTCTCATAACCGCACTTGTTAATTACGAGCTTGTTTGAGCTATTGGTATGCTCTCTATGTGCATTTTTGTAACTACAAGCTCATTAAAAGTAATGTCATGTTATATATGACTTGCTTTTTTAATTATTATAATTTTACCTTTAAGGCTTTGGCTATGCTGAGGCTATTAGAATATGGTAGATCTGAATTTATTTCAGTCCCATATAGCTATCTAAGTTAGATAGCTGGATTTAAAAACCTTTTCATGTCTGAAAAATTCAGAGTTTCTTCTTAAATATATGTTTGAAATAAGTGCTGTATTTTTTGAGTTGATATTTTAGGTCTAGTGTCCAAATATTGTAGCTCTCCACTGACGTGGGCCATAAGCTCGAAACTATGGTCTGGAGATAAGAGTGTTCTGGATAGAGATTTTAAATATTTTTCATAACCACGCTTGTTAATTACAAGCTTGTTTGAGCTATTGATACACTTTCTATGTGCAGTTTTGTAACTACAAGCTCATTAAAAGTAATGTCACGTTATATATGACTTGCTTTTTTAATTATTATAATTTTACCTTTAAGGCTTTGGCTATGCTGAGGCTATTAGAATATGGTAGATCTGAATTTATTTCAGTCCCATATAGCTATTTAAGTTAGATAGCTGGATTTAAAGACATTTTCATGTCCGAAGTTTCTTCTTAAATATACATTTGAAATAAGTGCTGGTTTTTTTGAGTTGATATTTTAGGTCTACTGATGTGGGCTATAAGCTCAAAACCATGGTCTGGAGATAAGAGTGTTCTGGATAGAGATTTTAAATATTTCTCATAACCGCACTTGCTAATTACGAGCTTGTTTGAGCTATTGGTACACTCTCTATGTGCATTTTTGTAACTACAAGCTCATTAAAAGTAATGTCACATTATATATGACTTGCTTTTTTAATTATTATAAATTGGTATTTATATGTAATTAAATCCTGGATATCTATAAAATGTTACAAATATTTTAAAATCTTCATTAAAGTTCTTTTTTTTTTTAAATTAATCAGTTGGTAACATTTTATATTTATCTTTGGATAAATATGCATTAAAGGATCAATTATATTTTGTAAATTTCTACTTAAGTTTTAATCAAATATTAAATGTGAAAGTCATTGTACCAAATTCCTCAAATTTTTCTGAATAAAATCTACATTTTTGTTAATCTAAACCTTAATTAAATAGATTTTGTTAGTACAATGATTGATAAACTTAATATGCTTGTTGTTGTTTTTGTAATTAGGAAATAAACTCTTAGGGCATGTAGGATTATAGATTTCCCTCCAAAGCAGGTATCAACCTCAGAGTACTGCTTAGAGCAATTACAATTGGTGGTCAGTATAGATTAAATCCGGTAGATAAGACCAGAACACATAAATAGTGGAAAATTTGATTAGGGAATGATTATTGAGTTTACTGAAGAGAAGTGATATATATATATATATATATATATATATATATATATATATATATATATATCGTGCCTAAAGAAATGACAGGGTGAAAAGATTGGTCATTTGCTTCTCAGAGGTCTGTTTTACCAGCCCATCCATGCCTTTCCAGTGCTTTAAGCATCTAGCCAGAAGCCTGAAATGATCTGACTGTATTAACTGCCTATATTAACTGATTGATTCTGAGGTAACATCCAATTCACCACAAGCCATTGATTTTATTTTACTTATTTTCAAAATCTATATTAATTTATATTTTATATCTGTGTAATGTTTATACGGCCTGGTTTAAAATGCGTCTTTTAATTTTATTCAATTTAAAATATCAATTCTTATAAAATCTTACATTATTTTGATGCGGCAAATTAAATTAATTTTTGTCGGTTTGTTTAGATTATTTGACTTACTGAAATTGTCAAATACAAAATTCAATGAGCTATTAACTTTAAATCCTTTCCCTGTTATTTTTTTTAACTTAAAAATCATTACAAGAGACTTACTTCCCGTAAATTAATTAATAGAAAGCTCATTTAGTTTTGTACATCATATATAAATTTATTTGAATGATTGAAATTATTTTAAAAGTATTTTACTATTACCACCAATTTAAAATAGCCCTGTAATTATTTCTGAAAGAATAAATAATTTTAGTGAATCAATTAAGTAAAATTTATCATAGAATTTTATCAGTATATATATTTCATACATATATTTTATTTGTCAGAAAATATTAAAATTATGATTTACAATTTATTAGTTTGATATTTAATGCCTGTCTATGTTAATTAAAAACAGTCTTATTTTGTAATCTTTGATAAACTATTTAAGAACTTATTAATAAAAAAAATATTTGTGAAGTGTGGAAAACAATTTATATTTTAGTTAATTCTTTTTTTTAATATATATATATATATATATATATATATAAAAAAAGAATTAAATAGTCCACTATATGAATGAATCATAAATATATATCATATATATATATATATTTATGATTCATTCATTAGTGGACTAAGGTTTGTGGGGACTTTCTATCGACGTCAGGGAACTGATTATTTTAATCAGGAATTCATTTAATAATTTTGTTAGTGATACACTATTTATTTATATATGTCTGAGGCATTATGTATTTAGAGATACAACCAATCACTTATTATTATTATTTTGCTTTGCTAATCACCTCTTAGGACCTTCGGAATCTGACCAGTCCAACCTTTTACACTCCCTCAAAGTAGACATAGTTCATACCAAAGGATCTTTTCGAGCATTGCCATTAAGAAATATATGCACATCAAAATATTATTATGATTATTTAGAGATGTGTTTGGCTGGAGGGCTAGCATTTCTCATCATCTAGTTGTATTTACTAGGAAATTTTCTTTAGTAATGCCACCCAGAGTTTCATAACAGACCTCATTTATTTTGTTGTAATCTATAATAGCATACTGCCTTCTTTATCATTTTATATCTTTATTTAGCAAACCTGAAAGGCTCTCTGCCATGGTGGCACATCCTTCACAAACCAATTTCGTTAATTAATTAAATCTGACTGTATAATTGTCAATTATTTATTTAAGAACTATTTTGCTTCCCACACTCATTATATACAAATGATTTTAAATGTAATAGTATTTTAAATGCACATCTTTTATATCTTGTAATATATATAAAATAGATTTATTTATAATCTTTTAAAAGGGCTAATAATATTTTATTGCTGATTGGTTTTGGCCAACCAAATAACAATCTTTTACATTGTTTGTCAAAGTCACCAAGTTGTATAAACAAAGACTTAACTTATTTTGTACTAAATTCCTTAATAAATTCCTATAATGTTGTTATTTTAAATAAGCTTAGTTTGTCATCACTCCCAATCTCTAAGGTTAATTAATCTATTGATTTAAATATTTCCTTGATTTAAATTCACTTCTTTATAATGTTGCCATAAAGAATTATCATTATTACGGTTCAAACCATTAGTAATCGATCAAATCATATCTGTACTGTTCTGCAATCTTCAGAATCCATTAAATCATTGATTTTTCATATAAACCATTTTATAATTTTGAGTCTCTATGTGAACCATGACCTCCAGCTGGGACAGAATAAAACCAAGCACTGCTAGTGTCATCACAAACGTTATCCATTAGTCAGAGAGGCAATAGTTTAGGCAAATAGGTTAGGATTCATCCTTGTCCTGACATATGCATCTTGTGCATGGTTGGATTCAAGGTACTTTTGCTCGGATTATTGGTCTTGTTGAATGAATACACGATTTTGACCGGCACAATATATATATATATTAAACACACACACACACATATATATATATATAGTGGATGATTTAATTTACTTTGTGTCTTATATTTAAAGTATTTGCTCTTATTAAACTTTTAAGAAGCCAAGATTAATTGTTAATGTTGTTTTTAAATTCCAACTACTTTCCTGAGCTTATTTTGTTGCGAACATGCAAGTTACAGGTTTTTACAATAATCTGCAACTAAATTCTTTCTTAATGTTACGATAACATGTTAACACATTTAAAATATTAGCAGTAATTAATACTTCCCTGACCAATAATTAAGCATTAAATAAATGAATTATTTTAATTTATAGATATTAAAAATTACATTTTAATAATACACACACACCTAATATACAATCAATCATTTTATCATTTTTTTTTTTTTTTCTGGTTAATAGTCTGTTTGTCCATTTCTTCCTCTGATATCTTTTTGTCTATATTTAGTCATCTATCTGTACATTCAATCTTGCATTTATTTATCGATTTTGTTATCTATTTGTGTCATTAAATATCAAAAATATCATTATTTCTATACAATAATTTAAAGAACAAATGTTGTTCTAGTAAATGATTTCTCAATCCCACGTAGAAGTCGATATCACATTTTGCAAAAAAAAAGTGTTCTCTTCCCTTTGATTATAAAGAATATTATCTTAAATGACTAAAGCGTAGGGAATTATGTAAGGAAGTGGATTGCTTTCTGGCTATCATATAATAGATAGGAGTGTATATCATTTATTATGACTCCATTTACTGTTTAAATGCTTCTGCAGAAAAATTGTACACACACACACACCTATATATATATATATATATAGTTTATATACATGTCAATGAGAGACTTTCTCACTAATTTTTAAGATACTAGTCTGTATCAACAAACATCATAATAAGACTAAGTTATCCACCACTTGAAAAAATAAATCACATTAATCAGAATAGTTTTTTTAATTTTTAAGTAGATTGTTAAGCCTATTGATGCCCTCCTTTTTACCTTCCAATATTTACTTATTTTTATTTTTTAGTGCACAAACAGTTAATTTTGTTCTATATGATACCTAAAGAATTCTATAAGATTTATTTTTAAAAAAAAATCATTTATTACCCAGATAATGATAAGTATGATTTAGGCAAAACATCAGTACAATAACGCACTTAATAGGAACTCAGACAACAAATCATTTATATCCTGACAACTGATATATAAAACAATTAGGCAATGGAGAACTATGGCAAAACATAAATATATATCAAATTTTCTCATAGCTTCTATAATCATTTCCAAAATAGACTTTTAATTCCTCTGTTTCTAAAGATACATTCAATACAATTTCTATTTATCTTCATAATAACCTTTAAAAGACTTAATTTTATTTATTAATCTTGACATTTATATACTCTCATTATATCTTTCCAATTTATATTCCCAATCATTTACAAAAAATAATTTAATATGTTTTAATTTTAGTTTTCATTTTTATTTCATGTTTTTTTTTTGTGCATGTAAAAATATTTTAAATATTTTTTTAACAAATTACTTTCTTACATGTATGTTCATTGGTCTACAATATTACTTTTATTTTTATTAAAAGGTCATTTAACCATTACAATCAATCTGTTATTTTTAATGTATTTTCATCGTCAGTAATTTAATTTTCCAAATAAAATTCTGATAACTTTTTATTACTACATTTTTGATCTTACTGCCTATTTTTATTGGTCTAGTTCAAATAACATTTATTTTATTCCTAATTTTTTACAAATGCAATATCTTATTAAGATCAGCCTCACTATTTTCGAGTACTACAATAGTAAGAGCATATTTGGTAAAATTAACTTTTTGTATCAAATTTTAATTTATTATCAAAAGAAAATTCCTTTAATAACTCATAAATAGATACATATTAAATAGGATAGGAAGGTAATATTTTTACACCTTTTACACATATTTTTTTCTTAGAGAACCAGGCACTCTTCACACATCTGAGGCTTAATTGTAAATATAGTGGATTTGAACTCATACTTTCACACACCCACCAACTATCCACATTATCTCATACAACTGATGCACATGACCACACACATGTAGAAAAGATAAATTTATCCCCAATATACATATTTCATGCAAACCAGCTCTCATCAGTTGGTCCAGATGATCATCTCCCCCCTCATATATATATAATCAGTGCTCAGTTCATATTAAGATGGCAAATCTTCACACTTTAATGGACAGGCTCCAATCTACTCTGTCCTCCAACTTTTCAGCCATCCATATGATTGAAGATCTGATGATGGAAAACCAAATCCCATGCAGATGCCAACATTATTGCAAAGCCCATGTTGATCTGAAGTCACTCTGAACCCTCATGTATAGGACCTTATCCATTTAAATACATAGAAGAAGGATGGGCAGGATTCAAGCTTTATATGTAAATATTTAAAAACTAGACACTCTTCACAAACCTGAAGCTTAATTTTGGTCCAGATCATTATCATCTCCCATATATATATATATTGAACCGTGTTCGATTATGTTGATTCGAATCACCGGTCTCTTAGGCAGAGAAGAACATACTCGGAGAGTATGTATGCCCAAACGATAGCTATAAAGTATATAACTAACGTTACATTTCCAGGACATAACTTCTTCTCGACTGTTGAGTTCAACACCAAGTTCAAAGCACTTTTTTTGTTTGTGTATAAACATGGGTGCCAGCTGTTTATTCTAAAAGAATAGACAACGCACTTTGAATAGTGGCAACTAACCCAACGCCTAAATCCATGACTAGCTCAGCTGTTTGTAATCACTAATAGATTATACTTAATTAGTGGTTAACAGACTTGATAAAGAGTTTGTTAAAAAGAATTTATAAAAAGAATTGTAAAAGAATTGATAAAAAGAAATTGATAAAAAGAATTGACCGACAAATAAAGTTTAATTTTAAAGATAATTTATTAACTAACATTTATTTACTAAATTTAAACATTTTATAATTCTAATAAAACACACGCATATTTTAAATTAACATTTCTAAATAGTCTAAATATTCCTATAGATTCAATAACAGAACACTCTAATTTCATTAATAAATATTGGTAGAAAGACCACGCACATATTAACTAATGCACACACATAATAATGATAATAAAGGACTACATAGCATTTGAAATTTAATCACACACATAGCAATAGTTCATTTATGTATGATATCGAGTTCATATAATTAGACTCTTGGAGGATTCGCACAAATTAATGAAATGCAATGGCTATTACAGTATAAACGAAAATAAGCAAATGTTTTACCTAGGATTTTGAACGTAGATTTAACACTTTGTTTTCTTCTTGTTTGGTGTTTCTTCCAGTATGAATGGTTCCACTATGAATGCTTCCAGCTGGCTGGGACGTTTCCTTGCTGAGTTTCCTGATTTTCACGATGATTACTATCGAAGACAAATAGATACTGACAGAGATTTTCTGAGATGTTAAGCTGACATTATTTCATGGGCAGATCTGCTGTTTTCATAGGACATCTGGGTTGGAGGTGAATGTGCATTCCAAAATATTCTCAGCACTGCATTTTGCTTATTAACTGACTCAATTAATTTCTGAACTGCACTCTCTCAATAACTTTGTGAACTGATTGTCTCAACTCAATTAATTTGTGGAATGAATGACTGTCCGATAAAAAAGGTCTATTTATATCTGCAAAGTGTTGTCTTTCTAATATCTCCGGCAAAGATCTGTTATCAAATTCCAATAATAATCATTTGATAAACGTGTTTTGGAAGATTGCTTAATTAGTAATAGCCATCCAGAGATGTTGTTTTATATTTTAATTAATAACCATTGCCGTGTTTTTTAATAATCTTCTTTAACTTTATAATAACATTTATTGTATTGTTGACAATCGCACATATATACGGTCATATATTTTTAATACAATTTAATATTTAGTTTTAACATTATTTTTCTTTAATTAAACTTGAATGAAAAGAGATTTGTATATTTATATTTTTACGAATACTAATAAAACTATTTAATTCCTATCTTTTTCTAAAACAAACTGAATAAACTCTTCAACATTTAATTTTATGTTTTTCTTTTACGAAAGATTACTTTAATAATAATTTTAGATAAAAATTATATGTGCCTATATCAATATAGGTACATTACACCGCCCTTCCTTTTGAGAGTAAAATGCGTCATTTTTGACCATTTTATCTCTGACAACATTAAATCTTAATTTATTTATTTTTTTATTTTATTGACATGTTATTTATTTGTTTAATTTGATCACTTTAATCAAACCCTTTATTTTATTCATTTATTTAATCCTATAATTGTTACTCTTAAATATTCATTTGACCTACTTATTTAACTTGATTTTATTAATTTTTAACTGTTTATTTACAAGCATTTCTTCTTATGTAATATGTGTGTGGGGAAAAAAATCTTTTATTCAATAATGCCTCCTTGTTACTATTATTATTTCTAAATTTCCTTTAGTATTATTACCACCTGTCCGGTGGTTGTTTTTCTCTTTTCACTAACCTCAACGACCGGGCATTATATGTTCCTTTTTCCTCTATTCCCTGTGCTATCACAAACGCGTTATTACCATATTGCCGTTTGATGATATAAGGGCCATCATATATTGGCTGGAATTTCTTGTATATATGTTTTTCAGGATGACTCACCGGATGAACTCTCACCATGACCTCATCTCCCCTCCTGAATATAGCCTTAGGTCTTCCCTGCCTCTGCTGCCGTAGCCTGCCCATTTTTCTTAACCGGTTGAGCGCTTGCTTAGCATCTCTTCTCTGGTTGATTGGATTTATCCCCACTGGCAATTTAGTCTCAAACAGATACGGAATATTTCTTCCAAAATGTAGCCGAATAGGTTCGAATCCTGTAGACTCATTTCTTGACCAGTTTATCATGTTGATTATTCGTGATGTTTCTTTCACCCATTTGCGATGATAATCCTGTATATAAACCCGAAATAGATGCCCCAACTCCCTCATAACCTGTTCACATGGATTAGACTGAGGGTTACGAATCGATGTAAGTATATGTCTTATCCCATGTCTGTCCATCCATTTCTTCCATTCGCTAGATATAAAGGGCGTTCCATGATCCGACAGAATTCTGTCTGGAATTCCTACAGTTTTAAAGTAGTGTTGCTCCAAAACTCGAATAGTCTGTCTTGCGTTCACTTGGGCTACAGGATAAGCCGCTACCAGCTTCGAAAACATGTCATATGTTACCATGAGATACTTCATTTTATTGAATGGAGGCAAAGGTCCGTAGAAGTCTATCGCTAGTAAGCTGTTCGGGCGTTGGGCATATATAGGTTGCAGCAGCCTGACTCCTGATGTGTTAGCAGGCTTGGTTGTTGAACATATGTTGCATCTACCAATCATGTCTGTAATATTGGCATTCATTCCTGGCCAGTAAAACCAATGATTCAGCCATCCTTCCACTTTATTTGCCCCATAATGTCCAAAAGTGTTATGTGCATGTTTAATCATTTGCTCTCTCAAGGCGACCGGAAGAATAATGCGTGTTTTTTTTTTCCGTAACACATGCTGTAAGAGTCCTCCCTTTAAACAACAGTGATTTCGGTCCTTCCACAGCGGATTATTGGCTGTTTTCGTTACAGGCTGATTGCGTAAATACTATATTATTTGTTTGCAATCGTTATCTTCCTCTTGCTGCTCCTTTAATCTGTGCAACTTGTCTTCTATCCCATTTCTTTTGTATATTTTAGCTGCAGCTATATACGCTCTGTCGCAACTCAAGTGTTGTTCTTGAGCTACTGGATGTCGGCTTAAGGTGTCTGCCACAATATTCTCTTTACCATGACAGTAAGCCACTTTGTAATTAAATTTTTGCAGGAATAAGCTCCACCTTATTAGCCTGCTATTATTCAAAAAGCTGTGATTAATAAATTCAAGGATCTTATGGTCAGTGACTACTACCACTTCAGAGCCTACTAAATAATGCCTGAATTTCTTGAATGCCCACACAATAGCCAAGGCTTCCTTTTTGGTTACAGTGTAGTTCACTTACGGTCCCCTTAGTAAACGGCTAATAAAACAAAGAACTCTGTGCTGTTCCTTGTCCTGTATCTGAAATAGCCAGCCCCCAATCCAAACCCACTGCTGTCCGTTTGTCGAAATCGGGATATGACAGCATAACTTTATTTAAAAATCCTGCCTTCACGCTCTGAAAACTGCGCTCATGCTGCTCATTCCACACCCACAATTTCCGTTTTCTTAATAACTGCAATAACGGCTCCATGTCAAGTGAAAAATTTCTATAAAACCGATTATAAAAATTACAGAGTCCGAGAAAAGATTTAATATGTTTTTTATTCCGGGGTGTGGGGAATTCCTGTATTGCTCGGATTTTTTCAGGATTAGGTAATATCCCTCTTTCTGTAATTATATGACCTAAAAACTTGATCTCATCAGTCATTATCTTACTCTTATTTAAATTAATTCGAATTCCCTTTCTCTCACATTCCCCCAGCAACATTTCTAAATGCGCAAAGTGCTCATCTATACTTTCTGATGCCACCACAATGTCGTCTACATACATTATAACCAAATTCTTAATATCATCTGACAATACTTGATCCAGACATTGTATAATCCCTGCCCCACTATTTTTTAGCCTGAAGGGAATCCAGTTAAAATTATATGCACGTCCGTTATATTTAAATGCCGTATATTTCCGATCCTCAGGATGAAGTTTGATTTGCCAGTAGCTGGCAGTTAAGTCGAACGTCGAAAATATTTTCTTATTTTGAAATTTCAATAACAATTCACTCATAGGCAGTGGAGCATTAGTATCAGCTATTGTTATCTTATTTAACTGCCGTGTGTCCAAACATAACCGAATTGATCCATCTTTTTTTTTTACAGTTACGATAGGGTTATTAAAAGGAGACGAACATTTAGATATAATTCCCCATTTAAGCATTTTGTCTATTTGTTCTTCTACTTCACATCTATATTAATGAGGTATGTGATATGCATGGGCTTGATATGGTTGGTCTTTCATAAGCCTTATCCTGTGTTCATACCCTTGGATTACCCCCGGAACCTCAGAAAATACCCTTTCATACCTATTGAATAGTTTCTTCAGTGGGCACCATTGAACCGTGTTCGAATATGTTGATTCGAATCACCGGTCTCTTAGGCAGAGAAGAACATACTCGGAGAGTATGTATGCCCAAATGATAGCTATAAAGTATATAACTAACGTTACATTTCCAGGACATAACTTCTTCTCGACTGTTGAGTTCAACACCAAGTTCAAAGCACTTTTTTTGTTTGTGTATAAACACGGGCGCCAGCTGCTTATTCTAAAAGAATAGACAACGCACTTTGAATAGTGGCAACTAACCCAACGCCTAAATCCACGACTAGCTCAGCTGTTTGTAATCACTAATAGATTATACTTAATTAGTGGTTAAAAGACTTGATAAAGAGTTTGTTAAAAAGAATTTATAAAAAGAATTGTAAAAGAATTGATAAAAAGGAATTGATAAAAAGAATTGACCGACAAATAAAGTTTAATTTTAAAGATAATTTATTAACTAACATTTATTTACTAAATTTAAACATTTTATAATTCTAATAAAACACACGCATATTTTAAATTAACATTTCTAAATAGTCTAAATATTCCTATAGATTCAATGACAGAACACTCTAATTTCATTAATAAATATTGGTAGAATGACCACGCACATATTAACTAATGCATACACATAATAATGATAATAAAGGACTACATAGCATTTGAAATTTAATTACACACATATCAATAGTTCATTTATGTATGATATCGAGTTCATATAATTAGACTCTTGGAGGATTCACATGAATTAATGAAATGCAATGGCTATTACAGTATAAACGAAAATAAGCAAATGTTTTACCTTGGATTTTGAACGTAGATTTAACACTTTGTTTTCTTCTTGTTTGTTGTTTCTTCCAGTATGAATGGTTCCAGTATGAATGCTTCCAGCCGTCTGGGATGTTTCCTTGCTGAGTTTCCTGATTTTCACGATGATTACTATCGGAGACAAATAGATACTGACGGAGATTTTCTAAGATGTTAAGCTGACATTATTTCATGGGCAGATCTGCTGTTTTCATAGGACATCTGGGCTGGAGGTGAATGTGTGTTCCAAAATATTCTCAGCACTGCATTTTGCTTATTAACTGACTCAATTAATTTCCAAACTGCACTCTCTCAATAACTTTGTGAACTGATTGTCTCAACTCAATTAATTTGTGGAATGAATGACTGTCCAATAAAAAAGGTCTATTTATATCTGCAACGTGTTGTCTTTCTAATATCTCCGGCAAAGATCTGTTATCAAATTCCAATGATAAATCATTTGATAAATGTGTTTTGGAAGATTGCTTAATTAGTAATAGCCATGCAGAGATGTTGTTTTATATTTTAATTAATAACCATTGCCGTGTTTTTTAATAATCTTCTTTAACTTTATAATAACATTTATTCTATTGTTGACAATCGCACATATATACGGTCATATATTTTTAATACAATTTACTATTTAGTTTTAACATTATTTTTCTTTAATTAAACTTGAATGAAAAGAGATTTGTATATTTATATTTTTACGAATACTAATAAAACTATTTAATTCCTATCTTTTTCTAAAACAAACTGAATAAACTCTTCAACATTTAATTTTATGTTTTTCTTTTACGAAAGATTACTTTAATAATAATTTTAGATAAAAATTATATGTGCCTATATCAATATAGGTACAATATATATATATATATATATATATATGTGCCTATATCAATATAGGTACAATATATATATATATATAATCAGTGCTCAGTTTGTATTAAGATAGCAAATCTTCATACTTTAATGGACACGCTTCAATCTATTTGAACCACTTTTCAGCCATCCATATGATTAAAAATCTGATGATGGAAAGCCAAATCCCATTCTGATTCCAACATTATTGCCAAACTCATGTTGACCTGAAGTCACTCTGACACCTTATGTATAGACCTTATCCATTTAAATACATAGAAGAGTGATGGGTAGGATTTGAAAATCAGGCACTCTTCACAAACCTGGGGCTTAACTGTAAATATAGGATATTTGAACTTAGACTTTCAAGCACCCACCAACTATCCACACTATCTCGGTACAACTGATGCACATGACCACACACCTGTAAAAAAGATAAATAATCCCCAATATACATATTTCATGCTAAACCAACTTTAGTCAGTTGGTCCAGATTATCATCTCCCACACACATATATAATCAGTGCTCAGTTTATATTAAGATAGCAAATCTTCACACTTTAATGGACAGGCATCTTCAATTTACTCCAACCTCCAAATTTTTAGCCAACCATATGATTGAAAGTCTTCAATCTACTCCAACTTTTCAGAGTGACTTCAGGTCAACATGTGTTTGGCAACAATGTTAGCATCAGCATGTGATTTGGATTTCCATCATCAGATTTTCAATCATATGGATGGCTGAAAATTTAGAGACTGTAATAGACTGAAGCTGATCCAGCTTTCCATCATCAGATTTTCAATCATATAGATGGCTGAAAAATTGGAGGGTGGAGTAGATTAAAGAAGATTTGCTATCTTAATATAAAAACTGAGCATTGTTTTTTTTTTTTTATATATATATATATATATATATATATATATATATATATATATATATATATATATATATATATATATATATATATATATATATTGTACCAGTCAAAACATGTTTATTCATCTAACATGAGCTGGAACTCACAAACTGTACTTCAAACCCAGACAAACCTGAGATTTAGGTCAGGGACCAACCTGGATTAGAATCTACTCTATAAGCCCCAGATCAAACACCTAATGGATAACATAACAATGATGGCACATGGGAATTTATTTTAACTCTGACCCACTAGCAGAGATTAGAAGACAATGAGACATCTATTAAATATGACTTAACTGATATATATATATATATATATATATATATATATATATATATATATATATATATATATATATATATATATATATATATATATATATATATATATATATATATATATATATATATATATATATATATGCATGGCTTTATGTGTGGAAGTGGAAATAAGAGGAATTCAAACTACTCAGATAAGTTGGTTAATAAAATTATAATTTAATATAATTACAAATTATTGTACATTATGACTTAATTGTATACATTAGTATGTGTGTGAATAACTATATAGTCATTCATGCTATTATTTTTCATATGCTTTTTTACTTTCAAAAGTAACCTTTATTAGTAAAAAGATTACAAAAATTTTCGGGTACTCTTACCCATTGAGAATTACAAAGTGTTCAATGTAACAAACAAGATAAAACAATTATTGATTATATAAAGTACATATGCTTGATAACAATTATATTCATAAAAGAGTTGCTATAATGTTTATTAATGTGTATCTGAACAGGAGTATCTATATAAGGATTTACATGGCCCAGCCGCTGAGAAGATATTAACCACCCAATGATCCCATTCCTGGGGCCCCAAAGTGAAGACCCAAATGGTTTAGCTGAATAGAGGGACAAATTCAGCATTGCGCCAACCACCACAACAGGCAGTGAGGTCCATTGCTCAAGTCCATCAAACAATTAATTATTGACCCATGGCCAAGCCATGTCAAGACCATTCCAGATACCTCTGTCTCCCAATTAACTGTCCAAATGTGCAGGAACCACCTTCAGTCTATCTGCCCAGAACTGGAAAGCCAACTAAGAAAATTAACATGAAGTGAGCACAGATCTGCACTGCCCAAAACCCAACCTATCAAGAGTGCACAGTAGCTGACCAAAGCAGGAATAGTGCTGAGGCTTTGACCACGTACTCTCCTGGCATATTTTCCAGGTAGTGGCAATAATTGTTAACAGCCTACACCAATAAACTAGCCTCCTAATGACTACCACCATGCCTAAGGAAGAAAAAAAAGTGCAGACCAGACTTCATCAAAGTTACAAAAATTGATGGTGGCCCAAATCAGACCAACCACCTTACAAATGCTCTAATTTTAAAGTTAATTAAGGAAAAAATATAATAATAATGAGCTCAAATCAACACTGTCCTAATAAACACTTCATCAAGAGGGTACAGCAGCATCTCAGAGCAAAGTTCAATGAAGGGCAGTAACTTTCCCTCACCCAGCAGGTATCCCTGGGCTTGGCAATGATTGCCGCCCACCCTCACAAATGTATCAAGCTCCTCATGACCACCACTACCACACCTGAAGAAAATAGGAGTGCAGACCTGTGCCCACCAATGCAACAGTTGGATTCATTGTAGTCTGGAATCAAGCCAGATTATCTTGCACATTATGAATACACACCATTTTTCCATATCACCTTGTACACTGAGGTCAATAGAGCTGAAAGTCTATTTGTAACCATTATCAACTTTCTGTGTCTGCTAATGTTCACAATACCTGTTCAATCCACCCAACTATAAAGTCCTTCAGGGTTCACTATGATTCTTATTTGTTGATACTAATTGGATTCTGCTTCTTTGGATTGAATTCTAGGTCATAAATAAGAATCAATGATTCAGTTGTATAATCTGAAAGTTTGTTGTTAAAGTTTGAAATAATTAAAATAGTATGAATCATTTGTAGCTTCAATGTCTCTGTTTAAGTCTAAAACATCATTTGTTCTAATTTTGTCTTTAAATCATTGTTTTTTGCTGAGGAATCATTTTGTTGTAATTCTGTGTTGATATGAAATTTTTTATTTTTTGTGGTGCACCAATCACACTGGAAATAGGCTAATAACTTCTGTTATGATCATCGGAAAAACTTGATTTTGGTGCAGGAAGATAGCTTAAGTCATAATCTATAATGTTCAATTCTAAAATTAAGATCGAATTAAAATTCAAAATAATTTATTCGACTTGTTCAACACAATGATATCATAATTTTATTCCTATGAACAATTTTACACTAGGATTTCTTTCTTAGTTTTATGATTAATTTTTGTATTTAAAATGTTCCTTAGGCTGTTTTCTGTCTTCCCTGACTGTTTTTCAGCCATAGAAACTTGTTGAAAATAAACATTTTCAATGAGATTTAATATCCAAATGTTTTCTCTTTTTATTCTATCAACAAAATTAGGATTTCTAGTGTCTCTATTCTTTTAGAATCATTTGGTTTCATTTAAAACTATTTTTCAAAGATTTATGTTACTCTAATGACTCCAAGAATTACTTAACCTAGCATTTGTCTTGCATAAAATGGAATGATAGGTAATTTCAATTATTCTTGAATGAAAACTGCTTTAAAATTTTTTGTAAAGATGAAAAAGCAATAAACAAGTATTCACTTACAACTTAGTAAACTTTTCTTCTGTCAATTCAAAACTAGACTATAACTTTGGTGAATAAAACTGGGAGCCTGTAACAGCATGAACTGGAGTCTGAGGCTCCCTCTAGTAGACTGTTATGGGTCCAATATTAAGGTATCAATAGATTATTAGAAAGAATTTACAAAAAAATGCTATTAACATTTTGGGTTACGTTTCTGAAACATGGTTACTAACATTATTTTGGGGAGTATTCCAAGATTCATTACAGATATAATATAAACTATTTTCATGCCATTACAGTTGTTAAAATAAATAAAATACATTTGAAAACATATTTGATTATATGACAAAAATACTTAATGAAGATTCTGTTAATTAGCGCTGGTAAGAAGAACGCTTTATTTTCTGCAAGGCAAATACTCTTAAATATGTAAATAACAAATTATGATGATGGGATTGTATAATAAAATTGAAATAAATTTAATTAATAAAACTTGTAATAGTTGGCAATTGTACATATTTTGAGTAGAGCACAATTTTAATATTATTACAACACTAAAATTAGATCATAAGCAAAAGAAATAATAACATGAATAAGTAGCAGTACTAACATAGGAAGAGAGCTCAAAGATAAGGTCATGCTTCTGGACATAAAATGAAATCTAACACCCTTTTTTAGGGCAGTGCTGAGTGAAAAGCAGATAAGGCATGCCAGAGACATCACCAATGTGCAGGCCTTTCATATAAAGAAAGTGGATAGGCATAGCGTGTGACAGACTTATAGAAATGACCATTAGAGGCCTTTTTATATGACATAAATGGTTTTTGGTAGGTTAACTATCCTCAGGACAAGGCTTGAGAAGAAAATCTATGGGTTTGAACTTGTCACAACCTCCAGATTGGAAAATTAAAAGCACGTAAGATATATATATATATATATATATATTGTAACCATATATTTTAGTATAAAATATATTAATTGATGTAACTAGTATAAAAAATTTCTCTTTCTTCTTTTGGTGATTTGATTGGCTTGAGCTGCACTTTGAACAGATTACTTTCTTATATTGTTTTAATAAATTTAAATTTGCTTCTTCCCATATACTAACTTATATCAAAACGTTTAACTTTTTAAAATTTGACAACACATTAAAATTTGGTAAAATAGTATTAAAAATAATATTTATTTTTATTTGTTTACAATGATCTTAAATTATTATTTCCATTGAATTAAAAAACCATTTGTTCAAGTAAAAATTAATTATTAAAAATAAATATAGTAATTACGTATGCGTCTCAATGTAAAAAAAGAAAAGAGCGCGAATTTAAGGGGAGATCGTCTGTTAGTTTGCTTTTGGAGGGAGAAAGAAAAGAAAATGGTAAAGGCAAATGGTGTAAATTTGATAAGCTTACTTTAAAATAGTTAATAAGTAAACGGATTACCACAAAGTTTGCTATAAACATAAATATAACATAGTGGTAATTAATTATAAGATGAATTGCTAAATTTAAAAGTCTGTTCAAGTCGGCTGGCCAAGTGGATCGAATCACCGGTAATAATTTCCCAATATTACATTTTAAAATGTCGGAGCTTCTCAGTTTAAATTTAAAAGAATCAATTGCAAGAATTTGGTATGTTTTAAAATGTTTATTATTCTACAATTTGAAAAAATTAAATAAGTATTTTAATTACAGAAGTTTTATGAAAATGAAAATTTGCTTTTTAAAAAAGAAGTTTAAGTTAAAGTAAAATATTAAGTTATCAACATAGTTTAATATTTCCGTATCTAATTCTAATAAAAATATAGTATTGATTGAGATTTAACTTTACAATGACAGTAATCTATTTGCTAGTTAATTTGTTTAACATTTGGATAATGAATAGTCTTCAAAGAATTAATCAAAGCTATGTTCTAATTTTATCGTCAATTGGAATGATTGAATTAATTGCTATAATTAGTATTCCTAGATTTAAGCGTGGATGAATAAATATTCGCATGGATGTGATAAACTTGGAACATTTTTAATAGAGAAATGTAGAGATTAATAACTTTATGAAAAACATTTTCATTTAAATTCTGCGTATCATGTTTTGAAATTGTTTCATGTTTATGTAGCCACGTAAAATCGTTAATCTAATAGTGATTATAATAACTAATCAAATGGATAGAATTGCATGTATGGAATTTAACTACAGTTATAGCTATTACCTCGTATACTTATTGTTCTACACATCGTACATGGATTCCACGGATCACATTAGGAGTTATAAAATGCTATACAATCCAATTTGTGATACACACATCTGCTAAAATTCATGTATTGAACTATAAAATGCTTTACATTTAGTTTTATCACACACACACACCATTAAATTTTATATATTTAATGAATAATACATTAATTTAATTTTATCGTTATATGAACTTGCATATGAAGTTTAAAAGTTATATTTATTAAGTTTAAATTAATAAGTGTTGAATAAAATATTTATTCAAGAGAATAGCGCTTGCGGAAAAGCTTAAAAGTACTAAATGAATTCATGAGATATATCAATCTTTGTGAGATGTTTTGTGAGTCTTTCCAGATTTATATTCCTATGCCAATATTACTTATATTATATTACACATGTTTATTTTAAGCAAGATAAGTAGTACATTAGTTGTCCTGATTAGCGTAACATTTTATTATGCAAGAACCCACATTTGCTAAAGTGTTAGTGTATTCTGAATAGTCAGAAGAACTGAGGAGGATGATTTTGCACTTTAATGTGAAGTAAATAATAATGTTGTTTAGAATGTTAAAGGGCTTTAATCTGTGCTGGTGGTTAATCCGCAGATTATTTTAATTGCCATTTTTGTATTTTACACACATTCCTGCGCCGGTGGTTAATCCGCGGAATTGTGTGATTATACGTATTACTTTATGATGGTGTTAAATACACAAAACGTTTAGTATTATTTAATTCCTATGTGTAGATGAATGCATCCACAGGAATATGTTTTGCTTCACAGATATAAGTTGGGCAAAGTATTTTAGTTAATCTGCTAAATCATCTTCTTCATTTGTAAGCATAATTTATCGATTAGATTAGTAAATGGTAACAGGACATTCTATTCAAGTACTTCATAATAATTAACTGTTGGTTGATTATTATTTACCGGAACGTAAGTTTAAATTGTCACTTTAATTAATGATTACATTATAGCTAAATCATACAGACATCATATTATTTATTATATTATTATAGGTGTACAGTAGGGATTTATTGAATCTGGAAATGATGTTAAATATTTCATGAATTGATGCTGAATTTATTATAAATTCCTCAATATTCAGTATATAAAATTGAAATATAAGGTGGGATTAGGTTTTTAAATACTGTACCTATGAGATGTATTGAAGAAAGTCGATTGAATTATAATTTATTTATTTGATTTGTTTATTTATGTTTTATTTAGAATATTGAAATTAATTACTTATTGTTCATAAATTTGTAAATAAAATTTGATTTATAATTAAACTTACTGTGCCGTTGCTATGTGTCATTCATAAAATCAGAAATCATAAACTTTGGATAGAGCATACATTATAGAGCATACATTGAAGTACATACTATCGTCAACATGATATAAGAGTTTATAAATATTTTTTTTGAGAAAACATTTAGATGCTTTTCGTCTTTGGTAGTTTATGATGAGTAAGGTACAATAAAATCCCATTTACCTTTTCCATCATTGTGGCTTTGCGTAGTTGATTCTAGTATAAAATATAAATTAATTATTAAACTTGTAAACAGATTTACCAAATAATGATATGATTGAATATATTTACTTAACGTTTTTAAATTGTCATTTGTCAGTATAATAAGAGTCTCAATAATATAGTAAACTATAAAAAAAGAACCCAAGTATTTATATTTATTTATTGCAAAGCTTTACCTGGACTAGCATTCGTATTAAAAATTATATAGAAGGTTTAAAATTTCATAATCTTATGTAGTTCCACAAATTATGCCATCTTGTACATGGTCGGCCATAGGGTCGCATACCATAAAAATCGCAAATTAAGGTTTGAAAATAATAACATTGCACTTATAATTTGTTTAATGTGTTTTATAATACTACTATGATAGTTCTTCGCGGTACACCCTGGCTGCGATTAAATTGAATCATAAAAGTTTATGTTAGATCATTAGTTTGGTCTATGGTAAGTTGCTCCAGATGTTGATTGTGGTCTTTGGTGCATTAAATAGATAGCATGATATGTTTTTTTTTTTGGTTACAGCTTTTAATAGCTGACAATAATTGAGTGAGAGTTGATCAGTGATCAAGGTTACAATTCTTAGTGCACTTATGTTTTGGTGATATTACGTTATGTAGTTGGGACCACACAATTTGCGGTTACATTTTTAGTGCCGCAACGAGTTCATACACGATAGGTAGTTGAGAGGGCAAATTACGGTTACAATATATATATATGAAGATAGGTCGAGTGTCAGTAATGCTGTAATGATAAATGTAACTAATGACATTGAATAAGTTTTACTGCTTTAAAAATAAATGACCCTAGTTTGAATGCCTTAATTTATATGGATAATGCATGATGCCTCTATAATATATATATATATATATATATATATATATATATATATATATATATATATATATATATATATATATATATATATATATATATATATATATATATATATATATATGTTTTTACTTAATAACTAAAATAGTAAAGTATTAAAATCTAGCTGCCTCTTTTCTTTTCTGATATTTAAAATAATTCAATCTCACCTTCATGGTTTTTATAGTAACTGGGATATTTAAATGCAATATTTGAAAATTTAAGAGTATGGAAAATAAAAGAAGACTGACAGTTATAGAAAATAATTAATGGGTCACTCTTTCAGAATTTAATAAAAAAGCATTTTAAAAGATTTCAAAGCATTAATTAACCTGAATGGTGGATTTACCCCGGGTCGAATTACTTTATTCTATTCAGAGTTAAACAAACACTTTTATAATAAACCAACATAAAATATTGATTTGTAAAAACAAACTGGCAAACATATATCATATAATATATTTTGAGGGAACATTAAAAAACCTTAATTAATGGAAATTTAATTGAAAGACAAAAGAGATTTTAAAAATTAAGTTTGCTAGCTTGCTAGAAATTGGCATATTAACCCTTAAACCGCTAATTTTATCATTGGTTGTATCAGATAAAAATCAAATCTTTTAATTGGCCAACTCACAAACTGAAGACAAAGCCTATTGTTAAAACATATTCGCCTATAATATTAAATTCAACTCAGATACGTTTATAAAAAGTATATAATTAATTTTTCAGGTCATGAAGAAAACGAAAGTTCTTTCAAAAATAAATTGCTATTTATTTATTCTAAGATATTCTATATCGGCAACATAAAAGTTATAATGTAAACAAAAAGATCGACTTTTACGTTATAGAAAAGTGAATATTTCTTTTTACTACATCTTCAATATATTTACTTAAATCTTCAATATTTTTCGAAAATAATTTTGTTTTTTTATTATTCTCTCTGAAAATTATGTTTAATTTCCATAAATATTATTTAATAATAATTTAAATCGTATTCGAAATGAAAATCTCAGCGTTTTTCTTTATTTTCTTTGATCAGGCAGTTTCTTTGTTCTTTCCAGCCAATCAGAATGTCTTTTTCGGCTGAGAGCATGCTAAGAACCAATCACAAATAATGTTCCTTCTTTGTTTAGGTTTAAATGCGTTTTTTTTTATTTTTTACTTCTAAAATAAATCGGAAGATGTCACCATCGTACAGAACTTTTAAAAACGAATTCAATACATATTTAACGAATTTTATCGTATAAAAACGAACTAAGTTAGAGTGATTTTAGATGTCGACGAGGAGTCTCGTCGAGCGCGGGAAAAGGGTTAATAAAAAGCAAGCAAATATATAAATAAAATAATAAATACATATAAATAAATGACCACACAAAGTTAAAAAAAGTTAAGGGTGTATTAGAGAAAATTAAATTTATAGAAATTACTCAAGAGCAAATTACATATTAAAACAAAAACAAAGTTAAATAATATATTAGAAGAAATCTTCATAGATGAGTTAGGCTAGATTTAGTTTGAGGTGACAGCTTGAAAAGTTACCTTGCAATTTTAAGAGTCCAATTTAAAGTGTGGCATGTGCACAGCAATTGAAATGCAAGTTCTTTGGTTGCAGCAAGCTTCTATTAGCATTCAAAGTTTTTAGGTCAGGCTTTTACTTTACTCTTGGACATCAGAATGGTACAGCAGTGGAAGATGATGACCCAACAGGATCGAGAAAGCTGGTGAACTTACTACTACATCACTTATAGTTTCACAGTGAGATGTAGCATGTTATCAATACAAATCTCTCAATCATAGTTAATCTGTTGGTGATTTAAAATCTGGCCATTATTAGATGCTTTTAATTATTTAGTTTTAGCTTTAAAATCTAATCTCTGATCTAACAGAAATTTTACATTTTTTGTCCATTGTTTTTGAAATATGCAACTGTTAAATAACATTCCAAAAATACATTCAAATCTATTTCCAGATTAGAAATAGATTTGACAAAAATGTATATAATCGTAATCCCATTTTATTTTAAGTAAAAACTTTAATTGAAAATACTTTCCCAGATTAAAACAATAGTGTTTCCAACCCTTTAATTATTTTTGGACAATTAACAGTTGCATCTTCCATCTTGGATTCATAAAATATGCAGATTAATAGGAAAAACAAGCAATTTAAAAAGAAAAAGTTTAAAAAATGATGTATAACAAAATATTAAAAAAAAAAAAAACAAGATTAAAACAATAGTGTTTTCAACCCTTTAATTATTTTTGGACAATTAACAGTTGTATCTTCCATCTTGGATTCATAAAATATGCAGACTAATAGGAAAAACAAGCAATTTAAAAAGAAAAAGTTTAAAAAATGACGTATAACAAAATATTTAAAAAAAAAAACAATATTTGATTAATAAGTTTTTGCTCCTATACTATATATACATCTGAGCTGCACCTATGTATTTTAATAAAAATAATGAATAATCAAAATTAATAATAATAAAATGTTATTGAAAGTTAAAATTTATAAATTTAGGCATGCATCTCAGACATATACATAAAATATATATACATGACAAAATTAGTCGGAAGGAATATAGGGTTTGAATAAAGGTTAGTAGATGGAACTATGAAGCTCAATCTTAAGCTAAGATTGACTGCTTCAATATATATATATATATATATATATATATATATATATATATATATATATATATATATATGCGTGTGTGTGGGAGATGATAATCTGGAAGAAGTGATATGTGCTGGTTTAACATGAAGTACATATATTGGTGATTATTTATCTTTTCTAAATGTGTGAGGCCATGTGTATCAGTTGTATGAGATAGTGTGGATAGTTGGTGGGTGATATATATATATATATATATATATATATATATATATATACTCGACTAGCTCAGATAAAATGATTATGGTCCGCTAAAATACATATAATATAATAATAATAATACAGATATCCTATGATAATATCCACTATTTCACTAGCTCTAACTGATTAATAAATAATAAATGGTTCAGTTTATAAAAATTAAATGAATAAAATATTAATAAATCACGACACAATGAAGTGAAGTACAAGCAGTAAAGAATTATATTGAGCCAATATCCCATAGGATACAATCTCAATGGCATAAGAATACTATTTCACCTATTATTTCAAATAATAATATATTCATAGCATTCTTAAGACTTTAAAATAATAACACTCAATCTAGTATAATGCAACTGGGTAAATTCTAATCTCTTTATTCAAAACAATATATATATTGTAATGAGTACAGATGTTCGTTACATTGTTTTTTTATTTATTTATTAAACATGAAAGTAAATTAAAAAGTTCGCATTTAAAAATTTTCTTTAAGAATTAAAAATTGAAATTAAATATCATCTTAAACTCTTATATATTAAATCGCACAGATAAAAAAAAAATTATTAAAATAAAACTGTATTAAAAATAGAAAAGGTATTTTAAAAACAAAAACTTAAAAAGATTTAGAGATAAAAATATATATTTGATTTGGAAAACAGGTTAATTAATCAGAAATGGAAATGATTGTTAATTAGTTAAATGTAAACCAGCCTTGGGCATTTAAATGTAAAAACATCGGTCAGATAGGAAAACAATAGAAACAAATAGCCAATGAAAGAAATCCATCGGGAAATTGGACCTCAGCGAAAGGATCATCACATCAATGACATAATGCCAAGTCAATCCTTCGAATACGTATAAAAGGAAAATTTGGAAATTATTAATTAGTGATTGGATAATGATTATTACGATGTGACAGATAGATGTTAGTGCGGAGGTGCGGAAGAAGAGATTGAAGGACGCATGTTCAATCCCTTCAGTTTTGCTAGTAAAGAAAGAGAAATGAACTATCGTTTTTCTACATTGAGGACCAGTTAAAACAAAAATCTCCGGATGGATAAATAAATCAGCCTTCAGAATATTTACCTCTTTAGGACGGCGTGGGAATTTACGTTCATGGCAAGCAACGGATAAAGTTGGACGTTTTAAAGAACCGTAAGAACTTTACAATTAATGAACATTAAATTAAAAACTTTTCGTATTTAAAATAATTGCATTAGTTTCCTATCTGACTAAAGTAGTTAAAATGTTATTTGATGTATTTTTTTATTTATTTGTGTAATATCATTTCCATTTATTTAATTTTGTTCTTTAAGTTTATTTATGATTTCTGTTTTCCGATAAATTAAAATATATCAATGTTAAACTTAAGTCGGGCGTGAATGGCTGTATAGATTTGTAAAGTTATATTAGGGGAGGGTAATCTTAGGTTATTTGTTTCGTGGTTAAATTGGGTCAATGGATTGGATATATTGGTGTGATTAGTAGATGTAATATTGATTCGCTATGGGCAGAATCGCTTCATACGCCGCACACTTCCGTTTGCCTATGGAAGGAATTATAAGTCGGATACCGCAGTTCCTTTCTATGGAGTTTTTTGTTTTATTGCTCTTCTTTGCAGATAGATGTAATATTCCTATCTCATGAGAAGCAATTCCTTCTCTTAACTTTTTGTGCTGCCGTATTTTATTACATTGAATACATCGATATATCAGATGAATTGATGCCAGTTTGACTACGAATTTTAGCCTAAGGTTAAATAGGGATAGAATGTTTATTTTCAAAAGCAAATTTATGTGGTCTATTCATACTCGACCCTAAATAAAAATGCATTAAATTTAAGTTGTTTATAGACACTTGCATGGATTGTTTATTGGTTAACTATGTTTTGCGTTTCCATATTTGATCAAAATATATAGACATTCGATAAATAATGATACCTTATGGTGAGTATCTAAAATGTATTTATTCGGATGTCTTTTAAGTTATTGGTGACAATGCAAGTATCTTATGGTGAATACTATTGGGTTACGTATAAATTTCCCTCCGCAATTGTCAGTAATCAATAATTTTGTATTTTGATCGTTTATGTTTACTTTGAAATGTTTTTGACCGTGAAATCTATGTAACCGATCTATATTCAACATTATAAACAAGCTTTCATAAATTTATCTGTGCGAACTTAATTAAAATGTAAAATTAGAATATAATAGTAATTAAATGTAAATTAAAGTCAAAAATCAAAGTTAAAATAATGTTAAATGTTAAAATGTAAAACTAATACTAAAATAATTTTAAATCTTATATATATGTGCATAAATAAATGTTTGTATGCTAATTACTGGCAGTGGCTTATTTTATTCTTTTTTATATATACTCTTAGATTATATTATTAAATCTCTGCTATTCCACTGAGCTAGTGACATGGGCTAACGACCGGAACCAAAATATAAAAAAAAAAAATTTTTTTTTTTTTTTTGACTTACGTATCTGCCTACTTTATAAATTTTTCTAGGTTCAAATGCCTACATGGCGCCCTGTAGTGCAGTTTACATTAAGTCGCCTTTTTCCAGATCGTTACAATATATATACAATTATAACAATTATAATAATTTCAGGTTCTTTAAAATCACTCTAATCAATTTATAATGTCCTATAATCAAGTATGATAAGAGATTTTGTCTCACCATCACCTATACCTAACTAATAATAATAATAATAATAACAAAAATAAAGAATAATAATAATAATAAACTTTGATAAATAATTATTAATTTTATCCACTGTTCTATGTTATGATGACTACCAATAATAATGATTACAATAATAATATAATCTTTTAGTTTTTATGTGGCATCTTAAAAAAAAAAATATGTGGTATAATCTGAACATATGTGACAATAAACAGTGTTAAAATTCTATGCAATAAATTGTGCAATTAATTATGACCATAATAATAATATTAATGCAAAAGAAAATTTCTCAAGTATATTATATTTTAAATCATTGTGATTTTCTTAAGAAAATAATTATATCTATACTGTGCAAATATTATGTTTATTCTGGTATTTGTCAATCATGTATTCGTGATGGTGAATAAATCAATATAATACAAAGTTTTGTAAAACATGTTTACATGACCCACTCTCTACATTGTGTGTCATCAGATGGGTCAGCAATATGATATGCCACTGAGAGTAGTGGGTCGTGTGAAAGTCTGAGTTCGAATCCCTCATATATTACATATATTAATGCAGGTTTAAGCCTGTACAATGTATTAAACAAGTTTAATATTTTTTTTGTCTTATACAATTAACAAAAAACTATATACACTATTTACATTCGTGTTTAATAAAACCTAACAAATATCAAGCTAATGAAAATAATATTAAGTTACATACTGCCACACTGAAATAATAAATCAACAAGTAAATAAATCTTTACTCCGACTTATATACTTTTTGGCACATTTATTTAAAATAATAATAGTACCAATTTAAGTACACACTTATAGTTTGATAAAAAAAAATTCATTAATTAACATAGCTAGAACATATGGTTTTCGTAAGTGTACACGAAAATGTAAAATATGAGATTCTTAAATCATAATCATTTTTAAAATATGTTCAAAGATTTTTACAATAAATTAATTAAACATATCTAATACAATAGTGTTAGTGTTATTTTGAATATTTATCTTGGTTCGTTTGTTAAATAAATTCACTTTAATAAAATAATATATTTGATGTTCTTTTACATATTTTTGCTTGGTACTACTCTCTAAAATAAAAATTCTTATATATGTAGCTCATGTATCTTTAAAATAAAAAATAATATTTATAAAATATAAGCATTCATTCTATTTTATGTTGTTCATTTTGGATGTTTTATTTTTCTCAAAAATATGCATTAACACATAAAATCTAAATATCAAAATTAATCAAAAATCTCGTGAATAATTATCATCTCTTTTATCTTTTAAAAGTAGGTTAATGAAAATTTGAAAAATATCTCTGATTCTTTATTATTCACTGTTAGCATTTACATTTAATCTCATTTGTATTTGATTTTAACCTAAAACCAAAACAAAAAAAAATCTATCTCATCTTCTTTCAAAATAACGATACTACAATTCAAAATTATTCATTATTTCCTTTCATAAAACACAATGCTATAAGATGCAATAACTGTTGATATTAAGATAGCAATACAATGCATAGGCCTGAAGAACTAACTAGAGTAAAGACTCAATAGTGTAAAATATATGGGATAATCTACATGGATAGAATGTGAACAAAGAGGTATCACTTCTCTGTCTAATAATCTCAAATATAATAATAATGTCCAGGCTATTTATTCAGCAATCATTAGAACATTTAAAATACAAAAAATATCAAGAAAGACACTGTCCATGGAAAATATATACAAGACACAGGGCTACATTATCTATACTTGCATAAGCTACTAAGATAATATTGCTCAGTAATCACCAATTGAAATTAATAACTCCACTCTAATTCTTTTATTGTAGTAATAAATTATAGCTTTTTGTTAGAGTTTACTTGAGTATAAAAATATTGTGTTCATTGCTTGAAAGAATAGTCTTTGATTTTCTTTTGAAGTCTTAATACTTACAAATTGACAGGTCCATTGTTCTCCCAGTTGACATATTTTGTGATTTTTCAACTTTTGATTTTATTATTAAACCATTATTTTATATCATAATTCAATAAATTGAAGTTCATTTGGTAAAAATATACACTTACAATTAAAAAACATTACAAAATATCATATTCAATGCTTGAAAATAATGAAAAGTGAGTTTGTATTGAGAATAAATGATGTGTTAATCATTCAACAGTTGGAAAGAAACAATCTGAGTGATTCTAGAAAATTAACAAAATCTTCTTTGATTAAAATTTATTTTAAAAATACAAATGAATAAATATTAATCTCTGAAAAAATAAATAAACGGTATTGTATTTTATACAATACCAGGCCACTTGATGGCATTATATATAAAGGCTAAATTAATTTATCTATTTATTTCTTATTGAAAATGAACATGTTGATTTTTATGTTTGCTTAGAAAAACATGCTTTTATTTTAATAATGTTACCATAACAGACTTTTTTTTGTTTTATTGTTTAATTTCAAGTATTATTTTGAGATTAATTATAAAAAATACATGTATAAATTAATTGCTATACTTTTTTGGATTGAAAACAAAGTATAAATTAATTTATCTACTTATTTTTTATTGGAAACGAACAAGTTGCTTTTGGTTTTTTCTTTTAAAAACAAGCCTTTATTTTAAGAATCTTACCATGCCAGAATTTTGTTATCTTTATTGTTTGATTTCAGGTATTGTTTTGAAATTATAACACAAAAAATACATGTATCAATTAATTGCTGTACTTAGTTTTCATTGAAAACAAACAAGTTCTTTTGGACAACAACCTGTGAAAGACAGCATTCACAAGTGCATCAATGTGCAGGAAGGAGGAACGATGGTTTAGCTGATTGTACCACATGCATTGACTTTGAAACAACAATGTGTGAAATATGGAAGAGTCAGGGAGAAGGAATATGTCAGTGTGTAGTGCTGGAATGGGTATGAGGGGACTGATGGTTTTGGCGATCTTAAGGATCATCCAAAAAATGCAGTAGTCTAAGCAAACCGACCTTACAATTTTCAAAATGATGTGTTCTCATGCAAACATAAGTTTCCAAATTAGTTTTGTGCAATGGTGCTTGTCCCTATCCTTTTCTGATGGTTAAAAAGTTGCAAGTTGTGTATGGAAGTATGGCAATGGGCTTAAAATTATTACTATGTAATACTATGTCAGATAGGGTGTAAGATTATTACATGGAATACACATTTCAACAGTTAAGGTCAGTTGATTTCTATACACTCTCACATGACATTGTAATGATTTGTGAAGTGTGTGCATTTGCATAGTTTCACAAAGCACATCAGCAGGCTGTAATATTGGAGTGCAATGACATTTAGGCCTGCAATGTCTAATATGAACAAAACTGTTCTATAGGCCATAAGCTTGGCCACACAAATAACATTTTTATGTGTTTTTGAACATAAAAAACACCAACAAGTGGATGGTATTGTCCAAAAATAGAGTACCAAATATACATTGATCTCTGATAAATGTATCAAATTCTGCTTTAAAATAATAAAATTACTTTATAATTTTTAAAATAACTCAAAAGATTGTAACACAGTATTAGAAATGAATTTAGTAACTAGTTTTATAAGGCATAGTTGTTAATGTTCATAGTTTTAATTGTTATTATTTCTCTAGAATTTTTTATTTTTAAAAATAAAACATATATATATATATATATATATATATATATATATATATGTTTTATTTTTATATAAATATATATATATATATATATATATATTGTAACAGTAGCTGGGTTCGGATACAAGTACTAAAGGAAATATAAGGCAATAATGACTACAAAAGAATGTTTATTGCAATTGTTATTACGGATTGAACTAATAGATGCGAGCAAATTTATAGATATATATTCGAACCCTTTGACAAAAGAGTGTGAGTGAGATACATTTACCACTTAAAAGCATAAATGTATACATATTTATTTATTACACATGTTAATGGGATGTTGCATAGAATTAATTACTAACAGATTTGTACGTGAAGATGAAAAGAAGTGGTTATGTGCGCAGTTGTATTTTTATATTTTTGTTATATATATATATATTTTTGTTGCTTATTAATATCGTAAGTTATAGTTATTAAATAATCTCATTAGTAGTGCATGTTTCTTAATAAAAGCAAATTAAAATATAAGGCTGGAGAGTAATAAAAGGAACTGAATTGCAAGATGTGCCCTGGGCGATTTGTGTTAATGATATTTGTCATTGGAATACCAAGAACTGGCCAATTTAGTATTTCAGAATAATGGACGCTAAAAACATTCCTGAGATATGGTCATCAGCATATAAATACAAAAAAAATTGAGGTGAAAGAGTTAAAAGCAAAGAACTATATATATATGAAAAACAAAAAAACAAGTTAAACTTGCTAACTCTTGTATTTATGATCAATAGATGGCATTTTAACACCGCATATGGTTGTTTACATAAACATCAGAGTAAGCATTCACTATCTGTATCATTATTTTCATCTTCAGATCATGATTTCAAGCTGATTTGCTATCATCAGTGAAGAGTAGGAATAAGAAACTAGATCTAAACACTCACTCTGAGCATTTATGAAACAATTTCTATTCAGCTTGCAAGCGTGAATTTTTTAGACACGTAATGTCTTCAAACTCAGCATAGCAAGCCAGATAGCTATATGGGTCTGATATCAGTTCAGTATCACCACATAGTAGAAGCCTCTGCAATATATATCATTGCAAAAAAACCTCAAAAAGTACATTTATGAAAAACAAAAAAACATGTTAAACTTGCTAACGCTTGTATTTATGATCAATAGATGGCGTTTTACCAAAAACACCATCAAGCATATGTTTGTTTGCATAAATGTCAGAGTAAACATTCACTATCTGTATTGTTAACTCGACCTGCAGATCATGATTTCAAGCTCATTTGCTATCATCAGTGAAGGATAGGAATAAGAAACCAGATCTAAACACTCACTCTGAGCATTTATGAAACAATTTCTATTCAGCTTGCAAGTGTGAATTTTTTAGACACATAATGTCTTCAAACTCAGCATAGCAACCCAGATAGCTATATGGGTCTGATATCAGTTCTGTATCACCACATAGTAGAAGCCTCTGCATATATATCATTGCAAGAAAACCTCAAAAGATACATTTATGAAAAACAAAAAAAACAAGTTAAACTTGTTAATGCTTGTATACCAAAAACACCATCAAGCATGTGTTTATTTACATAAATGCCATCTATAGATCATAAATACAAGCGTTAGCAAGTTTAACTTGTTTTTTTGTTTTTCATAAATGTACCTTTTGAGGTTTTCTAGCAATGATATATATTGCAGAGACTTCTACTATGTGGTGATATTGAACTGATATCAGACCCATATAGCTATCTGGCTTGCTATGCTGAGTTTGAAGACATTATGTGTCTAAAAAATTCATGCTTGCAAGCTCAATAGAAATTGTTTCATAAATGCTCAGAGTGAGTGTTTAGATCTAGTTTCTTATTCCTACCCTTCACTGATGATGGCAAATCAGCTTGAAATCATATGAAAGTGAAATTAATGATAGATATAGTGAATGCTTATTCTGACGTTTATGTAAACAAACATACGCTTCACAGTGTTTTTGGTAAAACACCATCTATTGATCATAAATACAAGCGCTAGCAAGTTTAACTTATTTTTTTGTTTTTCATAAATGTACCTTTTGGGGTTATATATATATATATATATATATATATATATATATATATATATATATATATATATATATATATATATATATATATATATATATATATATATATATATATTGCAGAGGCTTCTACTATGTGGTGATACTGAACTGATATCAGAGCCATATAGCTATCTGGCTTGCTATGCTGAGTTTGAAGACATTGTAGAAATTGTTTCATAAAAGCTCAGAGTGAGTGTTTAGATGTAGTTTTTTATTCCTTCCCTTCACTGATGATAGCAAATCAGCTTAAAATCATGATCTGAAGGTGGAATTAATGATAGAGATAGTGAATCCTTACTCTGACATTTATGTAAACAAACATACGCTTGATGGTGTTTTGAGTGAAACACCATCTATTGATCATATATATATATATATATATATATATATATATATATATATATATATATATATATATATATATATATATTGTATGTATATGATTCATTTCAAACCCACATATATATTATTTACTTAAATTTTTTTTTCTTTTATATATTGTAGCCCCTGTTGGGCAGCCATTTGTAACCCTATCCTACAACCTCCATATCTTCAATATCTACTTTACTATACTTATAGTTGCCCAGGCGCCAACTCTGTGCAAGATAGAATACATTTATAACTATAAATTGTGCTTAAACTTATTTTAAAGATTTTACATTTTAATTACCCTAAGGCTTAGCTCAGTTGAGATTATAGGGTCTGGTTTTTATATATATGAGGCCAATATGATAACACAAATATCCATAAATAATAATTTCATGAGATTAATTTAAATACACTCAGGGCATCTGTAAACTACTACATTACTGTATAATCATTAATTATCAATTTTAATATAGAATAGATAACCCTAGGAACAGGTACCTTTATATCCATATTATTATCTATTCCAAGCAAAATAAATGTATTACTTGTATTGTAATGCAGGGATTTATTAACAACAAACAGACTAACTAAACTTAAATCATTTTGACAAATTTATACCCTCTATAATTATACTATGACACTTATATATGTGTGTGTGGAAATGAAAAAAAAAAAATCGAACGTATTCAATTAAGGAATTCCTATAGGCTATTGATTTAATTAAAATATTTATTATATATATAAAAAAAATAATAAATCAACATAGATCATAAATAAAAAAAAATATTATTGATACCATTATTGCCTATTACATTTTCTATATTGAAACAAAAATTGACTATTCTATTAATATGTATATTATATATATCCTCGAATATGTGCATTTGTTTATACTGCAAGCATTATGAATTTCCAAATTATATCCTATGTAACAAACTTATAATTGATAAGGTTTTAATTTTTTATCTTTTAAAATAGCAATCATTATTAAAATTCAGCTTAATAAATGTAATCAAAAATAAAAAAAATAAACAAATAATAATACTATGGAATATTATGCACACCTCCGAATATATATATATAATCAGCTATAGTATAATCTTCGGATTATACTAAACACATTAACATCTCATAATATATATGTAGGAAATTACATTCCTTCATTTTTTTTAAATACGTATGTGAAACATACACAAATAAAAAAAATAATTGTCTATACATCTATTATAAAAAAAAAATTATTTAGCAATACCTTATTATTACATGTAAAACACTTTTTAAAAAAAATGAAATAAAAAATGTCTATTCATTGCTCAAGTGTATTTTGTTAATAATGACAATAATCCTTTCCTTTGAGAATACTATGGCAAGTTTTATAATTATGTTTGCATGCATGAGAATTAATTTTAGTTATAAAATTATGAATATTGAAGTTACCAATGTAAATTATTTCTTAATATTGATTAAATAAAATTTTCTCTTAAACTTTGTCTTATGGAATACTGATAATAAATTCACGCGTTTCCTTTTGGCGTTTGAGAAAAACTTTTGAAAATTTTTTATTATACACAAATTTTCCATTTTTAAATATTATCCAGCTTTACTAATGTGCTTTAAAATAATTATAAAAATTTTATCTTACTTATTATCCAGATGTTTTTGAAAGTTGTAAGTAGTTGAACCATGGTTTTAGTAGAGATCTGAAGACTGGTAACCCTTTAGGAAATGTAGTTTATGTTTTCATTTATATACCTCCAATAATATAGTAAAATTTATCCATCTTAATGTTATTAAAATCCTTGTAGTTTTCTTTTATCTATTAAAGTACTATTAGAGAGTTATTAATTCTTAAAGTTTTTTTTTTAAGTTTTTTTACGGAGCTTTTATTTCTATTCCTTTTCAGTTTTTTTTTTAAACTCTCCTCTCTCCCATGCCCTCTATCCTGTTTCCATGACGATCCTTTGGCAGCTTGTTAGAATCGTTATTTATACAATTTTCAACATTATAATTGTTTAACTAAATTTTTTTACATAGTAAAAAATAATATTAAATATTAAACATCAATTTCAAAAATGTCATTTATTAATACAAACAATCTCATTAACTTATAAATAAAATATAAAAGAAAATCACATTTAATAATACATGTATGCATTAGCCTATTATGACATATAACTTCTCTATTGTATACCAGCATCCATCACTAAACATACATTCCAAATTCTACCCACCAATATATCTATTAAAATTTTACTTTTCTATTACAATCCCTATATCAATTAGAAAATCATATCATAGTTTATGCCTAATTTTCACAAAAAAACTCAATTATCAATATCATATTTTTCCACAATTCATTTTTCCTAACTAACTATCTTTATCCCTTGTTATTACAAATGGGATGTTCCCATATTTCTCTCTGGTGCCAACCTGGAAGGTTACATTTCCTTTCCCCTTATGAAAGAAAAATGAATTGGACAAACTACCATTAATATTATTAACATAAAAAATTATGCTTGTCAAATAAACATACAACAATAAAAAAAATATTTAATATTTTTACAAACACTTGTTATTATATTTAATAACATTAAATAAGCAAGAAAAAAAAATAATCAAATTTTATATTGACTTTTCTTAATCATGTCTTGCAGGACATGGAACCAAACTGCGAGCATTTTGAGTAACTTTAAACCTTGCTCGATTATTCTTTATATCCTTTCTTCTGACAAGTTTATCTTTAAGAGACATTATCTCAACTTTCTTTAGTCTAGTTTTTACCTTTCTATGCTCTATCCTTTTATTTCTAGATATCTTTAAACCCATAACATTACTCAACTTTCTGTTTACTTTCTTTAGTTTGACTTTAGCCTTTCCAACTTCTTTTTCTTCATCAATAATCTTTCTACTAAAATTTAAATGAATTATGTTTTCATTTATTAATTTAAATTTGACCTTTGCTTTCCCAATATCTCTTATATAATCTACATCTCTATTAAGATAACTCATCTTAACCTTCTCTATACTCATCTCTTTGAATTTTACTTTAATTTTCTTCATATGTTTATTGTGACTAATTACCTCTCTCATAAAATCTGCTTTATTTTTCTTCTTACTTTCACATTTAAGCTCTACTTTAGCTTTGCTTAACTCTTTTTCTGGATTAATAACTTTTCCAAGGAAATTTAAATCAAACATCTTTGTCTTCTTCATTTTACATTTTATTTTCACTTTACCGACTTCTCTAGCATGACTAACACTTGCTATTAAATATTTTATACTACATATTATATATTTAGTATCCCCATGAAATATTTTTTTAAAAACATCCGCCTTCACCTTATGTTCCAAATAATCAAGAACACATTTTGGAATATAATTTTCATTTTTATCAGTAACCTTAAACAACTCATTTCCCAAGGTTTCTAAATACTTCAGGTCTACAGAAATTATTTCTTTCTTCATTAATTTACCAACTTCTTTCTGTTTATCAAGATTTTTCTTGAAATCTTTGTGCATGTCTATAACTACAATTCCATCTAATTTTGAGTCTTGATCAACTATTTCTCCAAGTTCTTTATATACATTCATATCATCACTGTCTAAACTAACATTCTTATTAATCTGCATAAACTGGTCATTAATATTCTCTTGCATTTCTAGCTTCATTCTGGGTATTCTTAACCTTGCTTCTAGCTTTGTTTCTAGTTTCACTTCTAATCTTACCTCTGACATTTCTGACTTTATTTCAATAGTTCTCTCCTCTGATTTCTTTTGACTCAATTTTACTTCTAGTGCTATATCTGATTCCTGACTTATTACTTTCTTCTTCATAACTTCCATCTGCCTAACTATACTAGTATTTATTTCTACCATTTCTGACCTTATTTCTGAAACTTCCAATTTTATTTCAGCTATCCTTTCTTCTGACTTATCTTGATTCAACTTTATTTCTTTTAGACCAGATTTCAATTCTGTTTGTCCAGACTTTAATTCTACGAACATCTCTTCTGGTTTTTTTCTATCTTCTACTTGATCAGACTTTAGTTCTGCAAACATCTCTTCTGATTTTTTTCTATCTTCTACTCGATCAGACTTTAGTTCTGCAAACATCTCTTCTGATTTTTTTCTATCTTCTACTCGACCAGACTTTAGTTCTGCAAACATCTCTTTGAACCACATTAGCATGTCACCATCTATGGTTTTAGGAATAGTAGCTCTCATCTTACTAGACTCTCCATAGGACATATCTATAGCTTCATTTCCTGATTCAAGATCAGGTGAAAATGCAGCCATGTCTGGAGATGATGTCTCTTGAGACCCACCCAAACTATTGTATAAACTAAATTCTTCCATTTTATCTTTTAAAACTTTATTAATATTACTTAAGAAAACAATGGTTACCAGCTCCAACCTCCACCAAATTAACAATTCAAACTTACCCTCACTACCTGAATAACATAAAACTTCTACAAATTTATTTTCCCATATAATGTTCGATTTTCCACACACGCATAGGCAAGAAGATATTAAGTTTTAACTCGATAACATAAATTTAGATATTACTGAAATTATTCATTAAATTTTATATGATCCACTATGACTATATTATAAACTACACCAACTCAAATAACTAATAAAAGACTAAACGATTTTAACATGTTTATTTAATTTTTATGCTGTATTGAATACATTCAAATATTATAACCAGCATTTATAACCCCTAAAAAAAATCTATAGCCAAAATAAAATTAATAATGATGACATGCATTTACTATGGCAACTGATATACAATTTTTTTATTAAATATGAAAAATGCCAACTTTTGCATAAGAATATAGAAAATAACCTGTTAGGAATGAGCTATATATTCAAGTTATATAGTCATCCAATCTTCTAAAGATCCAACAGATACCGACAGTTTAAAAGAATTGCTAGCAGTTCACAACTTTGAAATAGATAGAAGAATTCCATCACTGCTCTTAAAACATACAATGCTCCATGAACACTCTGATGATCATCTCACTTTAACTACTTTAAGCTACCACAACCCATAATATTCTACTATAAACACTATCACAATGCCCTGCTTAAATCAAAGTCTTAGGGGCTATTAATAAGATATTGTCTTGCTCATCTTTGAGAGTATTAGAGACAAATATTACATATATTAGAAATAAATATGCCTTGCTCTCTCTGGAGTCTTAGAGGCAAAATCATGGCAGGACTACTGTTAACTGCTTCATGATAACTAACAAATGATATCCTAATTTGGGTTGGAGCAGTGAATGAGAACAATCAATCACCAGTAACATGAATACACCATATACCCAAGACAATAACAACAATTCTCCATCCATCACCAAAAATCTGTAATACAACCAACAAACCCCCAACAATCAAGCATGCTATCTAACCTTCAAAATTATGGACTTTCTATAACAGAAGTGTTCCAGATATGAACAATATGACACTTTATAATTTAATGTTACCAATAATTCTATGTTTATCAACTTTAACATTTATTAATTTACTACAAGTTTTGATATTTAAATATCTTTATAATTAAAATTAAGTTGTCTCATGGCTGTATGTATCTATTTCACCTAAAAAAAAAAATTTTTTTTTAATCTATACATCTAACATTCATATATATATATTGTACTTCAAGTATTAGCCTATTTTAAACTCTACTTCGCTTATTTCATACTTTAATTAATGCTCTTTTATTCTTAGTTTTATTTTATCAAACATTTTTTTTTATCAATCTTCCAGATTAATATCAAAATTCTTTAACAAGACAAACTACCAACTTGATTCTATTTTGGAACTAATTCTGCAATATCTGTATATTTACAACAGGATTAAAAAACTTCCAATAGCACAAGATTACTTTTCATCTCAGATATAAACCAATATTTATCAACAAAAATATAAATACTCTACAAGTATATATTAAGCCATTCACGCTAGTCATCACTTAACCAATTAAACCAACAAAAGATAAATATTTTACAGAATATGAGACTTAACTAATCAATATTCCACAATTGGACAACCACTTAACCCATGTATATCAGGCCATCCACATTGCATGCCACCATAAGCCACTTTATATGTCATTCATAATAGAATGTACAAAATATAATCTCCAACAAAGAACAAAATACACATAGGAACAAAATGAATTGATCATCAATCATTGTGAAACCAGTTATCCATAAATATTATGCCCCATGATTGTCAGGCCATTGAAACCCAATCATATATCAAGCATTTAACCCATAAATGTCGAAGCCCCAGTTGGGCGGCCATTTTGTAGCCCCTGTTGGGCAGCCATTTTGTAACCCTATCCTACAACCTCCATATCTTCACTATCTACTTTACTATACTTATAGTTGCCCAGGCGCCAACTCTATGCAAGATAGAATACATTTATAACTATAAATTGTGCTTAAACTTATTTTAAAGATTTTACGTTTTAATTACCTTAAGGCTTAGCTCAGTTGAGATTATAGGGTCTGGTTTTTATATATATGAGGCCAATATGATAACACAAATATCCATAAATAATAATTTCATGAGATTAATTTAAATACACTCAGGGCATCTGTAAACTACTACATTACTGTATAATCATTAATTATCAATTTTAATATAGAATAAATAACCCTAGGAACGGGTACCTTTATATCCATATTATTATCTATTCCAAGCAAAATAAATGTATTACTTGTATTGTAATGCAGGGATTTATTAACAACAAACAGACTAACTAAACTTAAATCATTTTGACAAATTTATACCCTCTATAATTATACTATGACACTTATATATGTGTGTGTGGAAATGAAAAAAAAAAATCGAACGTATTCAATTAAGGAATTCCTATAGGCTATTGATTTAATTAAAATATTTATTATATATATAAAAAAATAATAAATCAACATAGATCATAAATAAAAAAAAAATATTATTGATACCATTATTGCCTATTACATTTTCTATATTGAAACAAAAATTGACTATTCTATTAATATGTATATTATATATATCCTCGAATATGTGCATTTGTTTATACTGCAAGCATTATGAATTTCCAAATTATATCCTATGTAACAAACTTATAATTGATAAGGTTTTAATTCTTTATCTTTTAAAATAGCAATCATTATTAAAATTCAGCTTAATAAATGTAATCAAAAATAAAAAAAATAAACAAATAATAATACTATGGAATATTATGCACACCTCCGATATATATATATATATAATCAGCTATAGTATAATCTTCGGATTATACCAAACACATTAACATCTCATAATATATATGTAGGAAATTACATTCCTTCATTTTTTTTTTAAATACGTATGTGAAACATACACAAATAAAAAAAATAATTGTCTATACATCTATTATAAAAAAAAAATTATTTAGCAATACCTTATTATTACATGTAAAACACTTTTTAAAAAAAAAAATGAAATAAAAAATGTCTATTCATTGCTCAAGCGTATTTTGTTAATAATGACGATAATCCTTTCCTTTGAGAATACTATGGCAAGTTTTATAATTATGTTTGCATGCATGAGAATTAATTTTAGTTATAAAATTATGAATATTGAAGTTACCAATGTAAATTATTTCTTAATATTGATTAAATAAAATTTTCTCTTAAACTTTGTCTTATGGAATACTGATAATAAATTCACGCGTTTCCTTTTGGCGTTTGAGAAAAACTTTTGAAAAATTTTTATTATACACAAATTTTCCATTTTTAAATATTATCCAGCTTTACTAATGTGCTTTAAAATAATAATAAAAATTTTATCTTACTTATTATCCAGATGTTTTTGAAAGTTGTAAGTAGTTGAACCATGGTTTTAGTAGAGATCTGAAGACTGGTAACCCTTTAGCAAATGTAGTTTATGTTTTCATTTATATACTTCCAATAATATAGTAAAATTTATCCATCTTAATGTTATTAAAATTCTTGTAGTTTTCTTTTATCTATTTAAGTACTATTAGAGAGTTATTAATTCTTAAAGTTTTTTTTTAAATTTTTTTTACGGAGCTTTTATTTCTATTCCTTTTCAGTTTTTTTTTTTAAACTCTCTTCTCTCCCACGCCCTCTATCCTGTTTCCATGACGATCCTTTGGCAGCTTGTTAGAATCGTTATTTATACAATTTTCAACATTATAATTGTTTAACTAAATGTTTTTACATAGTAAAAAATAATATTAAATATTAAACATCAATTTCAAAAATGTCATTTATTAATACAAACAATCTCATTAACTTATAAATAAAATATAAAAGAAAATCACATTTAATAATACATATATGCATTAGCCTATTATGACATATAACTTCTCTATTGTATACCAACATCCATCACTAAACATACATTCCAAATTCTACCCACCAATATATCTATTAAAATTTTACTTTTCTATTACAATCCCTATATCAATTAGAAAATCATATCATAGTTTATGCCTAATTTTCACAAAAAAACTCAATTATCAATATCATATTTTTCCACAATTCATTTTCCCTAACTAACTATCTTTATCCCTTGTTATTACAAATGGGATGTTCCCATATTTCTCTCTGGTGCCAACCTGGAAGGTTACAATATATAGATTTATGTGTGTATATATTATTACATAGTCTATATAAATAGTTAATGAATAAGCAGTTGTACAGAAGAGAAGGTAATAATATTTAATATTGATTTATTATATTTTCTTATTAAATAATGTGTTAACTTATTTAACATTAATTTTTTTTTGTTAAAATAAAGCAGATCAGAAAGAAAGTGTAAAATAAAGCGAATAGATTAGTAGATTAGGAGATAAAAAGAAATGTGCACATGCAAAAGAGTGTGAAAGAAATAAGAACGTCTGTATAAACACCAAACACTTTTACACCTATTTCTAATGACTATAAATTGCCAGCTTTATTGTTTGCATTATCTGTATCGAAGGTGATTTTTAGAAAAAAGGTGCTTTGTTGGGATAAAGTATGATTATTAATTTTCTTGTAAAATCGCGATAGAACATCAACTTGTGAAGCTTTGATTTTTATTTCAAGATAAGATTTCCAGGTGGTATTTTTCTTTGATCATAGATTTGCAATATAAATGAATGAAACAATATTTAGTGATCAGTCAGTTTTTTTAATATGATGAGAGAAGAGATGTAAGCTCTCATTTTTTTTTCAAAAGAGAATGAGCGATTTTTTTTTACTCTGTAAAAGTTGAGGAAGATAAAAATGACTCTTGTTTTAAAGTCAGTATAGACGAAGATGTGCATATATATATATATATAAGTAATTCCCAGCAAGATTAAGATAAAGAAGGAAAAATGGAACAAAATTGAATTTATTGGAAAAAGTTATTAACAATTTTATGAAATGATATTAATATATTTTGCTGTGTATAATACAATGATTTTCCATTGCTAAAACCATTGTTTCTGCTTCCTGGAATAATTCAGAATGGGTAGACTCACTGATATGTCTATGGACTCATGTACCAGTAAGCCAACCACACAAGCTATTTGAAATGCTTCTTTTCTAGCTCCTGGCCTATTTTAGGATCATTACCTTTGGATGGATGGAGAAGGGGAAAGAAGAGGAAAAGAAAATATATAAAAGCCATATATAGCCAAGTTTGAAGAAGCTATGAATCGAATTTTTGTTAGAATTTTCCTCGTAGTCATCTAAAGTGTCTAAAATGATTTTTTTTTAAATGGGAGAGACAAGCAAATACACCAGTTCATACTTATCTAAAAGTATTTGAAATAACTCTTTTTGAAATGGTAGAAAGAAGCCAGTCAATGAATTCAGCATTATCAAAAGTATCAACAATAAATAATTTTAAAATTGAAGAAATAAACAGGTCAATTAATTCATGTTTATCTTAAAAGTATCTGCAAGAACTTCCTTTTTTTAAATGGAGCAAAGACAAGCAGTCTGAAAATTTATACTCTGGACATTTATAAGAAATGAAAGTAATCGGGTAACTATGAACTTTCTTTAACAGATCTTTTATTATTGCTTATTAAAAATAAACCTTAATTTATTGGTCAAAGCATTATTTTTTTCTTTGATTCAGAAACATTAAAGGCTTGTTTATCGATAGTTATTCTCAATATCACATAACATAACACACAGTTTAAATCTTTAAACTTAAATTTTCATTATTTTTTTTATTATTTTTTTATATTATATATTGTAATATTGAAATGTTTTTTTTATTGTTCTTCATTTGTTATGATAATGAGCAACCTATAAATATATGCATTTATAATGGTTTTTTTTAATCTTGTTGCATATTAAAATTGATATAATGTATTTTATTTTCTTTTGCTAAAAGGTTGCAAGAATATTTTTTTATATATGTAATTTATGTATTAATCTCTAATATGGGAGTATACATTTTAAACATATATGTTAACATTATTGAATGTGTGTATGTGTAACTGCTTACACAAACACATAAAAAGAATAGGTTATACATAATTAGTTTAAATATGAGAAATTATAAAGCAAGGCTTACATATGAATGGAAGTGAAATAAAACACAAGTTACATACAAAATTTATTTTTATGATATAATAAGTTAGGAAAGTCTTAAGTAAGCATTCCATGAAATATATTTTTTTAAATGTCATTTTAAGCCAGCTTATTTTAAAATTATACAAAATGACGAACTTGTATATAAAATTTTGTATTAGTTCTATATTGAGTTAATGGAATAATAAGCCAATTATCTAATTAGTAAATTTGATTTTAAAGAAGGAAAGAAGAATAGTATTAATAAAATATAATTATATATCTTAATTGGTTTCCGAGTTCTTATTAAAAATATTGTTGTATTTTTCTTGTCTTAATTCTATTGTTTTAAATGATGATCATCATCATCGCTCACATATATTTAAAATCATCATTCGTAAATATTGAGCAATCACTTGCAAATATTAAGCACTTGCAAAATGTTAAGTAAACTAGAATGTTGATTTACCTTTAAGTATTTAGGGATTAAGCTTAATAATAACCAAATTTAAGCTTAATAATAACCAAATTTTAATAATTATGGTTCAACAATAGAAAGCTAAAATTATGTTGTGTCCATGAGTTTTGATCATCTTCATCAAAGATGAATATATTATTGATTAAAACACTGCTTCAAACAATACTATACAGTAGTTAAGATCACCATCATCATTGATTAAATAAATGATGATCATTAAATCTAATATTTAACATAATTAATATATGTAGTAAATAAGGATTTGTAGAAAGTTGAATATCATGCATAGAGATTCGTGATGATCAGTCATCATCACTAGTATTATTAACTCCTAGTTTTAACTATAAAAGTATTTTAGTAAATAACTATAAACTTATATAAATGCTAGTGAATGTAATATTTAAATCCCATTGTGACAAAGGATGATTTTAAAAAATGCTTATGAGTTTATAGAGATAAATTTATTGTTGCGAGTTTATTAATAAGCTATGGCTGGTATCATCACCACTATTATTATCATTATTATTATGATATTATTATCATCATTATTATTATCATGATCAATATTACTATTATATTGTAATAAATATTCTAGTTAAATGGCCATCAATATCAATAATGGTCTTCACGATGCTTGTTTAGAAGCCATTAATAAGATTATACTTGTCTGTTCATCAATATACATAAAATGAGCTAGCAATGTCTATAAGAGTCCTTGATCTATATAAATTTTGGTGATATGGGGATCTTATGATTTTATTGACTTGAGTAAAATATAAGAATGTCATTTTTTTCATTAGTCATCCAAGTCATGTGTCATAAAAATGTATCGAAAGAGTTTAAACTCAGTACCCTCTAAACAGATATTTATCTAAATTTAAAACAATCTAGTGGCATTCATGGGAAAACACATATACTTAGCTAAACTGAATAAAAAGTGATCCCATCCCTTTTCCAACTTATTAACTTTGTGTAATATGTTTTATAAGTTGTCATGAATAGCACCAGTGTGTGCATGTCACCATGAATGGGTCTTATATATTTGGAAAGAAGAATAGGTAGGATTCTTTGTTAAAAGAACCTAGTATTGGAAATAAGCGAAATGCACTCCAGGGATCTCACAGTGGGTAATGTTATTCAGTTGCTATATTTAATATTATTTTGTGTAATAGAAATGGCTAATATATTTTATTGTTCAAATGACTTCCCCAATATCCAAATATTTTAAATCTTTAATGATAATTGTTTTAATTGTCATTTTATTATTTTATGTTATAAGAAATGAGATAATTTATTTATTTCATTATTAGTGTAACAGAATTATTGTTTAGGATAGTGGCAATCGGGTTATAATGTTATATTTAATTAATTAAAAGTAGACATCCAAATAGAGCATGATATGCATATGTTCTTATTTATATGTTAGCATCATCCTTATTTAATTATAAATTGTATTTTAGCTAACACAGTGAATTCATTTCTCATTTAATTTACTCGGTTACAAATAATGAACTGCTGGAGCATATCATATATCCTGTTTAGTGTTTAGTTATTAAATTATAAAAACTATCATTTTATCACTCATCAATATATAGATTGTAATCAGTTATAAAGTAACAGCCTTTTATCAACCTTTTTGTCAGTTCAGCTTTGTTTATTCATACTGCTACAAATGGCACAGGTTATAAGCATATATTATAAATATATCGTAATAATTTCTATTTATTGTCTATTTATTTATTTTCTGTTACTATATATATATATATATATATATATATAGTAACTATATATAAATATGTCATTACATTAATTTAAAATAAAAACTTAAAAGTTTGCAAATAAAAGGAAAAAACTAAATCCTAAAATTAAAATATTGTTAAACGTATATACATTCGCACAGATGCTAAACTTTAAAAATATTTTTTTTCATAAACAAAAAAAAAAGTATTTGAATGTATTTTTTTTAATAAAAAAAATACAAGATTGAAATATAAAAATATTTTAATAAAAAAATAACGTAAGTTAAAATAAAAACAGGTATTAATTAATTCCTGTAATCTATAAATGGAAATGATTGTTTATTAATTATCTAAAAGCTGTTTAATTAAAAAGTCAGATGAAAAGTTAGATAAGAGAAGAAATAGATTTTAGCTTGACCAATGGAAGCAAATAAAGGCCCGGACCATAACGGAAAAACAGAACAGTGATGTTTTTGTTCATGGAATCCATAGGAGGACTATAAACAGAAAAAATATTGAGTTTCAGTCAGTTTTTTCCAACTTGATTCTGGTGAGTCTGGTGACAAGACGCCCTTGTCGTCCTCCCTCACTTATTTTAAAAATGCAAAGACTGTGATACCAGAACAGAACCAGCTAATGCTATGTCCAAAATATCAGACCGGTCTTCCAGGAAAGTCTCCGTGGGAATTGCCAACGGGAACATGGACCCTTCTACCATAAGCTATATGAAATGAACAATTATTAAAATCAATTAAGAACTTTCGTCAAGTTTTATAAATTGATAAACAAGCCAACTTAAACTAAAAACGGACTCTTATCTGACTTTTGTAAGTTTTTAAATCAAATTAATAATGTTTAATTTTATATGTTTTCCGATTGATAAAAATCATTTCCATTTTTTTTTCTTTCTTATTGTATAAATTGTTTATTGTTTAAATTTTAAATGATGAAATTTAGGTTGGGTATAGACGTTGCATAGTTTCGTTAGCGGTTGATAATGTTGTGGTTTTCACATTCGATTAGAATATATGTCAACGATATCACTGCAAGCATCTTACGATGAATGCTAATGGGATTTGTATATTCCCTATGCAAGTGACGTTTATCGATGACTTTGTATTTTGATCGGTTGTGTTTAATTTGGAATGTTTTTGACCGTGGAATCTGTGCAGCTGATCTGTACTCAACATTTTAAACAAATTTTATAAAATGCATTTGTGCGAACGTATTTAAATGTTAAATTTAAGTCGGGCGTGAATGGCTATATAGTTTTGTAAAGTTATATTAAGGGAGGGTAATCTTAGGTTATTCATTTCGTAGTTGAATTGGTTCAATGGATTGGATATATTTGTGTAATTAGTAGATGTAGTATGAGGTCCACTACGGGCAGGATTATATATATATATATATATATGCCACACACCCTCTGTTTGCCTATGGATGGGTTTGTAAGTCGGCAGAAGACCGCAGTCCATTCCTATGGAGTTTTTTGTTTATTGTTCTACTTGCCAACAGATGTCACATTCCTGTTGGTGGAGAGTCAATGTCTTCTATATTTCTACTTATTGTTTAGATGTACGTTTCCTGACAGTATAGTATTTTGTTTTGTCGTATCATGCTACATTGAATACATGAATGTATCAGATGGATTGGCACCAGTTTGGTTGCGAAATTTGTTGCCTAAGGTTAAATCAGGGAAGAATATTTTCTTTTCAAATGCAGATCTATGTAGTCTATTCATACTTGACTATCTAAATAAAATATTAAACTCATTGAAACTTAGTTAAATGTAAAATTAAAAGTTAATATAAAAATCTAAAATGTTAAACTTATTCCTCAAAATTTAAATGTTATTTTATATGTGCGTAAATAAATATTTTTATCTGTTAATTTCTGGCAGTGGCTTTTATTCTTTTATATTTAGGATATAAAATTTATAGATTTTTATCTCTGCGTCTCCGCTGAGCTAGTGACTTGGGCTAATGATCGGAACATTTAAATAAAGTGGAATCTTAACAGCGCATATCTGCCTACTCTATAAATTTTTCTAGGTTTAAATGCCTAGATGGCGCCTTGTAGAGCAGATATTGTTTTTGCGGTTTAGATTCGATCTTCACTTACATTGCGATTGTTAGAATATATATATATTGATTTTGTAGTGATTCAGAAAAGATTGTTACAAAGAGAACGAAGCGTGGAAATTAAATTTTCATAAAACTGATTTGATTAATTAATAAAAATTAATAAAAATGGATACCATCAAAAATGCTGGCATAGAAGAATCATGTAGATTCATTGAGCAGGCTCAGTGGACAGTGATTTTGTGACATGCCTGAACTTTATCTATGGAGATTTTTGCCATCTATTTCAAGCAAGTGAAATGATCTCAGAACTCCAAACATTAAGAACTTTCTTTCAATCAATTTTAGAATTATCTACCTAACCTTTAAGATGAATTATCTTATGTGAAATTGTTATGAAATCTTTCATCATCTTCCAAACCAATGATTCTCACTAGGACAATCACCATTGTATTACAGTAAGCTTAGAGATCATCAGCCTTAAACGTGCAAACATTCGCTCTCAAATGAGGTAACTTTGACTTTCTCTATATATATTAAGTGAACATATAATAATATATTAAGAAATATGCACTTTGTTCCAACTTAAAGAATGTAATTTTAGGAATAGATTAAATTATTTAATAAATACAACTCTGATGCATATTTGCACTCTTTCGTGGATGTGTACATTGATAGTATATATATTGAACCGATTCAAATATGTGTTCATTCGAAACACCGGTTTCTTAGACAGAGAAGAACATACTCGGAGAGTATGTATGCCCAAACGATAGCTATAAAATATATAACTAGCATTACATTTCCAGGACATAACTTCTTCTCGGCTGTTGCGTTCAACACCAAGTTCAAAGCACTTTTTTTGTTTGTGTATAAACACGGGCGCCAGCTATCTATTCAAGGATGAATAAATAACGCACTTTGAGCAATGGCCACTAACTCAATGCCTAAATCCACGACTAGCTCAGCTGTTTGTAATCACTAATAGATTATATCTAATTAGTGGTTAAAAGACTTGATAAAGAATTGTAAAAGGAATTTATAAAAATAATGAAAAGAATTGATAAAAGAATTTGGTAAAAGAATTGATAAAAAGAATTGACCGACAAATAAAGTTTAATTTTAAAGACAATTTATTAACTAACATTTATTTACTAAATTTAAACATTTTATAATTCTAATAAAAACACACGCATATTTTTAAATTAACATTTCTAAACTAGTTTAAATATTCCTATAGATTTAATAACAGAACACTCTAATTTAACTAATAAATATTGATATAATGATCATGCACATATTAACTCATGTACACACATAATAATAATAAAGTATTACATAGCATTTGAAATTTAATCACACATATCAATAGTTCATTTATGTATGATATAAAGTTCATATAATTAGACTCTTGAAAGATTCGTATGAATTAATGCAATGCAATGGCTATTACAGTATAAACGAAATAAGCAAATGTTTTTACCTAGGCTTTTGAATGTAGACGTAGAATTTTGGTTCTCTTTGGTGGCTGCTTTCGGTGAGAATATTTCCATTATGAATGTTTCCATTATGAATGCTTCCAGCCGGCTGGGACTTTTCCTTGATGAGTTTCTTATTATGATTATTACTATTGGAGACAATTAGATACTGATGGAGATTTTCTAAGTTGTTACGTTGACATTATTTCACGGGCAGATCTTGCTGTTTTCATCAGACTTTTTAGGCTGTGGAGAGGCGTGAATTCCCAAAATCTTCTCAGCACTGCATTTTGTTTCTGGATATAATTAACTCAACTGATTCAATTAATTTGTGAACTGCACTACTCAATTACTTTGTGAACTGATTGTCTCAACTGATTGTCCGATCAAATATTCAGTATTTATACCAATGAAGTGTTTTCTTTTCAATATCCTCCGGCAAATATCTGTTGTTGAAATTCTTTATCAATTAATCCTTTGATAAACGTGTTTTGGAAGATTGCTTAATTAGTAATAGCCATGCAGAGATGTTGTTTTATATTTTAATTAATAACCATTGCCGTGTTTTTTAAAAATAATCTTCTTTAACTTTCATTTATTTATAATAACATTTATTCTATTGTTGACAATCGCACATATATATGCACATATATTAGTTTTAACATTTTTTTTTTTTTAATTAAACTTGAATGAAAAGAGATTTGTATGTTTTAACTTTTTAAATTATATTTTTACGAATACTAATAAAAACTATTTATTTCCTTTTGTAAACCTTTAGTTTCATTTTTCAAACCAAGACTCCCCCTCCCCCCTTTTGATTAATTAATTGTAGCTTTTTTTTATTTCAAAAACTAACGCTAGAAAACTATTTAATTCTTATCTTTTTCGAAAACAAGCTGCAATAAACTCTTCAACATTTAATTTTATGTTTTTCTTTTATGAAAGATTACTTTAATAATAATTTTAGATAAAAATTATATGTGCCTATATCAATATAGGTACATTACACCGCCCTTCCTTTTGAGAGTAAAATGCGTCATTTTTGACCATTTTATCTCTGACAACATTAAATCTTAATTTATTATTCTTTCTAAGTTTGCTTTTTGGTATCCTTTCCTTTTCCATGCTAAGGGCAATCTCCAATTATGCTTTTCTTCTTTCTATGCTGGTAACATTGCTTACAATGTTCGTCCTGGATAATGACCACGAGGACAAACTAAATTTGTGGCACAGGGATCTTTTATAAATGAAGCTTCGGCTGCCGATTCTCTTGATCGGACTTTGACTAAGAAAAGGTGGCTGCAAATGGCAGGAATTTCAACTGTCCATTTCCGACTTATGCCCTGGAAAACGATTGCTGATTCTCTTGATCAGATTTTGACTAAGCAGCTGCAATGGCAGGAATTTTCAACTGTCCATTTCTGACTTACGCTTTGGAAAATGAGGTATGAGATATGGGGATTCTCCCCTGAAAAGTGACTTATGACTTACTCTGGTTGTTGCCAGTGCGCTTTTTAAAAGAGGAATGATCCCGGCCAATCCGTTGCGGGTACTAGAATTTATCCAGTCGAGAGCTTTAAACTTAATCTTTATCTAACTTATTTCAATACTACCCTCATCCCTTAATTTTGAACTCTTACACTCTTAATACAACTTCGATTGACTTTCATTTATATTATTTTTAAATTCATTATGAACATTACTTATATCCCTTATGAACATTATTTAAAATATTTATTTACACTAATCTTATAATATTATCTTTAAACCAGTACGAACATTTTAAATATTAGTTTTACGATACTTATTTTAAACCCATACGAACATTATCCATATCTTTATTTAATTACACTATTATTTTTAAACAATTACTTTAACTTCTTTATTTACGTGCGTATATTCTAAAAAAAAACTTTTATTTTATTTAATCTTACAATACTATTCTAAACTCTTACGAATATTATTTATATTACAATATTATTTTTTAAACATTTGTTTATCTTATATATTAACGTACATGTACTCAGAGAAAAAAAAACTGTTTTACTTTATTACAATTCATCATTATACAAATATCTATTTGACTAACTTAATTTTATTCTAGAAATTCCGTTATCTTTTCATTTATTTAAATCTACAACTTTACTTTTATATCATTAATTTGACCCATTTATTTAACTTGATTTTATTGATTTTTTATTTATTTGAACTGTTTATTTATGAGCATTTCTTCTTAATTAATATGTGCGTGGAGAAAAAAAATCTTTTATTTTGCGAAGCCTACGTTATTATTATTACTTGCAACATTTCATTTATTATTATTCATTCATTTTTAAATTTATTGTCTTAAGTTTTAAATAGAAGTTTCAGATTTAATTTATTAGATTTATTTACTTTAGAATAATCATATTCGTGCTCATTGTCCATTTCCGGTCCTTTTTGTTTATTTCCTTTAATATTCCGCCCGTTTACTAACTCTTAAACTATGTCCGGTGGCTCCTTATTTCTTTCAACAAATTCTATAATATAAACTAACTTTCCTCTCTTATCGGTTCCACTTTTATATTTTATTGCTTTATCTCTTTCTCTTTCCATTCTGTTTTTGACTTCGTAACTCAGAAAACCTTTATACCTATACAAACTCCAAATTACTTCAATCTGGGAATATTTTTTTCTACACTTTCTTTTTGTTTTAAATCTATGTCTACAGTGAATGTGAACATTTACTTTAACCTTTTTATATTTTTGTAAAAACTTTTCTACACTATCTACTATTTTGAACTTATGTTTGCCTACTTTATTTATCACAACGCTATCTGATTCTAATTCAATTTCTATGTCTTTTATCACCTCAACTTCCTTTTCAATTTCCTGACTTTTTTTAATTAAATCTAACTCTATAACTTCTTGGTTCTTCTTTACCTTTACCGTTATCTCACATCTTATTTCTCTTACTTCTGCTCTGAGTTCTTTAATTTCTGTTTTAACCTGACTAATTTCTTCCTTCAATTCTGCTTTGAGTTCTAACTGACTTTGTTCAAATTTCTGATACAATTCTTGTTGACTTTGTTTAAATTCTTGACGCATTTCTTCCATCATATTCATCATCATTTTCATCATCATTCACATCTCAGATACTTCTTCTTTCTTCTTTTCTACTAACTGGGGATTTTTAAAATATATTGGGCTTTCTTTCGGATCCATTTTCAAAAATTTCAATTTCATAGTTACACTATTACTTTGTATTTTTTAAATTATATTTTGCAAAATCGAATTGTTTATTTTTCTTACTAAGATGGAAACTCACACTAACTCCACCCTTTTAGTTCTTTTCTCTACCCATTCTAATGCCTTAACTCCACCCAAAACATCTAATTGACTCTGATTTGATAGCATATATGTCAAAATCTCTTTTCATTTCGAAAAAAAAAGTTTTCGGTCAATTCTTTTTTTTTAAATTAAAGCACTTTTACATACGTAATTTAACTTTTTAGATTTTTATTTTCAACAAGAACAAAGTATTTAATTAACTGTCATTTATGATAAGTTTGCCCCATGTTGGGCGCCATTTGAACTGATTCAAATATGTGTTCATTCAAAACACCGGTCTTTTAGGCAGAGAAGAACATACTCGGAGAGTATGTATGCCCAAATGATAGCTATAAAATATATAACTAGCATTACATTTCCAGGACATAACTTCTTCTCAGCTGTTGAGTTCAACACCAAATTCAAATCACCTTTTTTGTTTGTGTATAAACATGGGCACCAGCTATCTATTCTAGGATGAATAAATAATGCACTTTGAGCAATGGCCACTAACTCAACGTCTAAATCCATGACTATCTCAGCTGTTTGTAATCACTAATAGATTATACATAATTAGTGGTTAAAAGACTTGATAAAGAATTGTAAAAGGAATTTATAAAAAGAATTGTAAAAGAATTGATAAAAAGAATTTGGTAAAAGAATTGATAAAAAGAATTGACCGACAAATAAAGTTTAATTTTAAAGACAATTTATTAACTAACATTTATTTACTAAATTTAAACATTTTATAATTCTAATAAAAACACACACATATTTTTAAATTAACATTTCTAAACTAGTTTAAATATTCCTATAGATTTAATAACAGAACACTCTAATTTAACTAATAAATATTGATATAATGATCATGCACATATTAACTTATGTACACACATAATAATAATAAAGTATTACATAGCATTTGAAATTTAATCACACATATCAATAGTTCATTTATGTATGATATAAAGTTCATATAATTAGACTCTTGAAAGATTCGTACGAATTAATGCAAGGCAATGGCTATTACAGTATAAACAAAATAAGCAAATGTTTTTACCTAGGCTTTTGAATATAGACGTAGAATTTTGGTTCTCTTTGGTGCTGCTTTCGGTGAGAATATTTCCATTATGAATGTTTCCATTATGAATGCTTCCAGCCGGCTGGGACTTTTCCTTGATGAGTTTCACGATTATTACTATTGGAGACAATTAGATACTGATGGAGATTTTCTAAGTTGTTACATTGACATTATTTCACGGGCAGATCTTGCTGTTTTCGTCGGACTTTTTAGGCTGTGGAGAGGTGTGAATTCCCAAAATCTTCTCAGCACTGCATTTTGTTTCTGGATATAATTAACTCAACTGATTCAATTAATTTGTGAATTGCACTCCTCAATTACTTTGTGAACTGATTGTTTCAACTGATTGTCCGATAAAATATTCAGTATTTATACCAATGAAGTGTTTTCTTTTCAATATCCTCCAGCAAATATCTCTTGTCGAAATTCTTTATCAATTAATCCTTTGATAAACATGTTTTGGAAGATTGCTTAATTAGTAATAGCCATGCAGAGATGTTGTTTTATATTTTAATTAATAACCATTGCCGTGTTTTTTAATAATAATCTTCTTTAACTTTCATTTATTTATAATAACATTTATTCTATTGTTGACAATCGCACATATATACGCACATATATTAGTTTTAACATTATTTTTTCTTTAATTAAACTTGAATGAAAAGAGATTTGTATGTTTTAACTTTTTAAATTATATTTTTATGAATACTAATAAAAACTATTTAATTCCTTTTGTAAACCTTTAGTTTCATTTTTCAAACCAAGTCTCCCCCAACCCCGTTTTGATTAATTATTTGTAGCTTTTTTTTTTATTTCAAAAACTAACACTAGAAAACTATTTAATTCTTATCTTTTTCGAAAACAAGCTGCAATAAACTCTTCAACATTTAATTTTATGTTTTTCTTTTATGAAAGATTACTTTAATAATAATTTTAGATAAAAATTATATGTGCCTATATCAATATAGGTACAATATATATATATATATATATATATATATATATATATATATATATATATATATATATATATATATATATATATATGATAAAACAAGTTATACATTTTGTAACTAGCTATAGTTTGCATTTTATGTTACTAGATGGAGCTTTACCAATAACTCACAATCAAGCTTAGTTCACATAAATACTGAGAAAGATAGAATTAAATATTGCTTTCAAATTGTCTCTGACCATTAAACCATTGTTTCGAACGAATTGGCTCATGTCAGTAAAGGGTAGGAAGACCCAAAAACTAGATCTATGGTTTAAAGGTTGGAGATAATTTGAAAAAGATATTTAATTCTATCTCTCTCAGTATTTATGTGAACTAAGCTTGATCATGAGCTATTGGTAAAGCTCCATCTAGTAACACAATTAATGCAAGCTATAGCAAGTTACAAAATGTATCACTTGTTTTGTTTTATCATAAATAGACCCTTGAAGGTTTTTGTAATGATATAGATTGCAGAGGCTTTTAGTATAAGGAAAAACTGAACTGAATTCAGTCCCATATAGCTATCTAGTTTGTTTGACTGTATTTGAAGATATTTATGTATCTGAAAAATGCATGCTTGCAAGCTGATATAAATAAGATGCATAAATGCTGTTTAGTAGAGGTGGAGTTTAGATATAGTTTATGGGTCTTCCTACCCTTTACTGATGTGAGCCAATTTGCTCAAAACATGGTTTAAAGGTCGGAGACAATTTGTAAGAGATATTTAATTCTATCTCTCTCAGTATTTATGTGAACTAAGCTTGATCATGAGCTATTGGTAAAGCTCCATCTAGTAACATAAAATGCAAGCTATAGCAAGTTACAAAATGTATAACTTGTTTTTTTTATCATAAATACACCCTTGTAGGTTTTTGCAATGATATAGATTGCAGAGGCTCTTACTATATGGAGAAACTGAACTGAATTCAGTCCCATATAGCTATCTAGTTTGTTTGACTGGATTTGAAGATATTTATGTCTCTGAAAATTTCATGCTTTCAAACTGATAGAAATAAGATGCATAAATGCTGTTTAGTAGAGGTGGAGCGAGATCTAGTTTCTGGGTCTTCCTACCCCTTACTGACTTGGGCCAATTAGATCAAAACCATGGTTTAAAGTTTGGGGACAATTTGAAAGAGATATTCAATTCTATCTCTCTCAGTATATGGGACAATTTGAAAGAGATATTCAATTCTATCTCTCTCAGTATATATGTGAACTAAGCTTGATCGCGAGCTATTGGTAAAGCTCCATCTAGTAACATATATAAATGGACACAGATGCCATTACATTGTTTTTTTATTATTAAACATGAAAAAAATAAAAGTTCACAAATAAAAACATCTTTTTTAAGAATTAAAAATTGAAAATTAAAATTCTATACTAAACTCATATATATAAAAGTGCACAGATGAAAAAAACTTATTAAAAAAATCTTTATTAAAAATAGAAAAGATATTTTAAAAACAAAAACTTAAAAAGATTTAGAAATAAAAATATATCTTTAATTTTGAAAAACACATTAAGTAATCAGAAAATGAAAATGCTTGTTTTAATTAGTTAAAGTGAACTAGCCTTTGGGCATTTAAATGTATAAGCAACGGTCAGATAGTAAAACAATAGAAACTAATAGAAAATGAGAGAAATCCATCGGGAAATCGGACCTCAATGGAAGGATCATCATCATCGATAATGTAATGTCAATTGAATCCTTAAAATTAATGTAAAAGGAAAAGTTTGGAAATTATTAGTTAGTTATTATGATGTGACTATATGTGTTAGTGCAGAGTTGAAGGAGAAGGAATTGAAAAGATGCACGTTTCAATCCCTTCAGTTTTGTTAAAAAAAATGACATCGTTTTTTCTACATTAGAGACCAGCTAAACTAAAAGACCTCCGGATAAATAAAAAAAAACAACAGCTAACTTAAACAATCTCTTTAGGATGGCATGGGAATTCACGTTCAAACAGCAAGCAACAGATAAAAATGAACTGTTTAAAACTGTAAGAACTTTATAATTAATGAACATTAAATTAAAAACTTTCTGTATTTAAAATAATTGCAATAGAATCCTATCTGACCAACTTTATTTACTAATAAGTAATTTTAATTTGATGTATTTCTTTTGTAAAATCATTTCCATTTATTTTTGTTTGTTCTTTTAAGTTTTATTATGACTGTTTTGTTTTCGGTAAATTAAAGTATATAAATATTAAACTTAAGTCAGGCATGAATGGCTATATAGATTTGTAAAGTTTTATTAGGGGAGGGTAATCTTAGGTTATTTGTTTCATAGTTAAATTGAGTCAATGGATTGGATATATTGATGTAATTAGTAGATGTAGTATGAGATTCACTACGGGCATAATCACTTTATATGCCACACACTTCCTTTTTGGCCTATGGAATGCAATTTGTAAGTCAGAAAAATGACCGCAGTCTTTTCCTATGGAGTTTTTTTATTGCTCTTCTTGTCAGATAGATGTAGTATTCCTATCTGATGAGAGGCAATTTCTTCTCTTAATCTTTTGTGCTGCCATATTTCATATTACATTGAATGCATCGATTTATTGGATGAATTGACATAGTTTGACTGTGAACTTTTGGCCTAAGGTTAAATAAGAATAGAATATTTTCTTTCAAATGCAAATCTACTATTCATACTCAATAACTCTAAATAAAAATGCATTAAACTTAAGTTGGGTATGGACAATGCATGGATTCGTTATCGGTTAATTATGTTTTTGGTTTTCATATTTGATCAAAATATATAGACATTCGGTAAATAATGATATCTTACAGTATCTAAAATGTATTTATTCAGATGTCTTTTAAGTTATTGGTGTCTCTGAGGTATCTTATGATGAATACCATTGGGTTTCTCATATTCCCTATGCAATTGACGGTATTAATGACTTTGTATTTTGATTGTTTATGTTTATTTTGAAATGTTTTTTAACCATGTAATCTATGCAACCGATCTATACTCAACATTTTAAAACAAAACCCATCTGTGCAAACTTACAATAGTATAACAATTAAAATGTAAATTAAAATCTAAAATAAAAGTTAAAAATAATGTTAAATGTTAAAGTAAACGCGCTAAAATAATAATGTTAAATTTTATATATATATATATATGTGCATAAATAAATGTTTGTATGTTAATTACTGGCAATGGCTTATTTTATTCTTTTTTAAATATTCTTAGATAAGATGTTTTTTAAATAAAATATAAATCTCCGTTGTTCCACTGAGCTAGTGACAATGGGCTAACAACCGGATATCAAATTATATAAAATAAAAATATTTTTTTTTTACTTATGTATCTGCCTACTTTATAAATTTTCTAGGTTCAAATGCCTAGATGGCGCCCTTGTAGTGCATATTACATTAAGGCTAATTTCCAGATCATTACAATATATATATATATATATATATCAGAATCAATGAGTCATATGCTTGCAATATTATTATATATGTGCATTAATAAATATTAAAATTTAAGATATCGAATTATGAGATTCTTATAATTTTTGGGTTATTATTTATAAAAGCTTATTGATATTCATTATTGTATATCTTTAAAAATATAAAATAATAAGATTTATAGGGCAGATAAAGAAATTGTAAAATATATAATCAATGTTTTTTTGTAAGATAATCTCAGTGTCATTTTCCAAATACAAATAAACATTGTCCCCAGATCTTGAGACTGAGCTAGTTTGGATAAGGTACCCAAAAAGGTCCACTGGAACCTTTTCTTTTGTTTTTGAGGGATATAATTTTTATTAATTGATAAGATTGTTCTTGAGATGGGAATTATTCCATCCTCAGAAATATACCTACACGAAGCTTGGGTGACAATGTGTCCTAACTCAAAATCTTAGAATAGGATCATGGGTAGACAGTTAATATATTTATAATAAAAGTGCAATCTTGTATTGTTTTATGTATTAATAATTATTACACAATTATTGTATAAAAATAATCATAAATCTTACTAAACTTTGCAAAAAAAAATCACATATCATCTGAAAAAACATTTCAAAGACTAAATCCATCAATCCAATAAAGACAAGACTAAAGTATTTTGATCTTGTGTCCTATTAGATTATATTGACCTCTTCCTTTTTTAAATTAAAGGATTAGTTTGTTAGTATTAATTTTGCAGTTATAAAAAATAGAACATGTCTCAATTGTTGGTATATCAAAACTATTTAAGAGAATTTAACAACACTGACTTTTTTGATTGAAGAGACTGAAAACTTTAATCTTACTTTAAGAAAGATTTAAAGGAAAAAAGCAGAGCAAATTTCTAGTATCCTCTTCACCTATAATTACTAAGTTCTTATTTCCATGTTAAATGAAGGATGGTCTACTGTTCAACATGGATCATCTAGTGGGTAATGTTAGTTAATTTTACCTTTATATTTATAACACTAAGATTTCTTTTTTCAGCTTCCTGATAGTGATTAAGTGAAACCTCAATTAAATTTTCCCAAAGACAGGAAGAATATGACAATTTATTTAGTCATATACAAGACATAAATTCAGAAATACATTTTTATAAATAAGAAAACATTAAAAATTCCAACTTTTCTAAATTTTTGCACATAGCAAATTTTCTTTGTCTTAGAGCTGCATAATGTTATAATAAATTCTGTTATAGATTAATTAAAATGTAAAACTAGAAAATTATATTTTAGCTATGAGGTTGCTAGTTAACTACCCATTAAAATTGTTAGTTCCTAAATAACAATTGACTTTTATCAACATTTATTCAGAGATAAAAAATAATCTTTGATTTCAATTTTCAAATTTCTTTTAAAATTTATCAAAGGTATTAATTTTCATATAAAACTTTTGGCATTTTGCTAAAACAATATATTTTATGATTAAGTGAAGTCTGTTGAATGTTACTGTTGACTATAATAGGAAGTGGTTTATCTCAAGGCATGCCCATTTTAATTGATATCTATATAAATATTTTTGCTTAAATATTTTTCTTTGATTATTAATTCAGACATTCACACAACCCTCAATTCTCCATGCCATCTCATATTGCTGACCCACCTGATCATACACATGCTGAAAAGATAAATAATCATCAATATACATACATGAGAGGTCAAAATGACTAAATGGTCAACATGGGTAGGATGACAACCTTGGCATTAACATGGGTTTTGAACATTCCATCATCAGATTTTCAATGAAATGGATGGCTGAAAAGTTGTGGCTTGGAGTACTTATATATATATATATATATATATATATATATATATATATATATATATATATATATATATATATATATATATATATATATATATATATATATATATATATATATATGGAGATAGTAATCTGGACCAACTGATGATTGCTGGTTAAGCATAAAATACTTATATTGGAGATTATTTATTTTTTTCAGCATCAGGTGGGTCAGTAATATGAGATGGCATGGAGAGTTGAGGGTCATATGAAAGTTTGAGTTCAAATCCCTTATATTACATTATATATGTGCAGGTGTGTGTAAGCCTGTACAGTGTATCAATTTGATTATTAACATAAATTTTTCCACACTAATTTATTTACTTCATAATTAATTTATGAATGTATTTTATTTAACACACACATACCAATATATAATATACACGTTTAACATAGGATAAGATATATTTTCAAAATTTTCAAAAATTATTAAAAGGTTTTTAACACTTTTATAAATACTCATAAATATTATTCAGTAATAAAAAAGATATTAATGAAATTTTCAAAATTTGACAAAGTTCAATGGTATTTAATAGTGCTTGAGATTATGTCTTGGTTTAGAAATCAATTGTTCTTTTTTAATATTTACTATAAACTTTTTATCATTATCATTAATATTACTCTATTAATTAACTAATTTAATAATTTACATGTCATGATAAACACACAGAAATAGAGAATCATGTTCTTGGATGGAGACAATGCTTATATCCTTTTACATTTTCTTTAGTGAACAGGCTATATGGTAAGGTTTGGTGATTCTCAGTTTCTTGTTAAAATCTAGTATATGGTTTTCTTCAAATCCATTTTAAAATTATTTTTAAAAAAAAACTAGTAATAAGATTATTTTTATTTCAATCTATAAAACTTATTCTTCTTGCTTTTCACAGCCAAACTACTGTTTCTATTTTTTTTCAACAGCTGAAAAAAAAAACTGATTTCATCAATAGCTTAATCAAGAATGATTGTTAATATTGATTACTTGACCACTAGTAGAAGCTCTTATTTTTGATCCAACTGGTGAAATGAGTTATATCAGTTTTTTTCTGAATTAGCTATTGAAGAAAACAGATGCAGCAATTCAACTGTAAAAAGAACAAAGAGAAATAGTTTTGTAGTTTGATGTAAAACTCTCACATTTGAGGAAAACCATAAACTGGGTTTTAGCTAGAAAAGGAAAACCATCAAACCTTTCCATGTAACCTGTTAACTAAAAAAATATGTAGAACAAGAAGAATAACCATGAAGTAATCTGCAACAAGTCTTGTCTCCCTCCAAAAGTATGACTATATTCTTCTGTGTATTTATCCTGACTAGAAAATTATTAGATTAAAAAGTGCTTGGATCCATTATGTGTATTAAACCAACTTACAAGTTGTTACATTAAAATAAATTTAACTGTATACATAACCCTGGAAATGGTTTGATCGGAAAGCATACAAGAAAAATTTGAAGATTATAGCAACCAAAGAATGATCCAATAAAAATAAATCTATGGTAAGAAGCCTTTTAATATGCACATATTTGCATATATTGATAATGTTTTTAGAATGAGTATTAATAGTAATGAATAATTTTATTAGCATTTTTTAGATTGAAACATTTTTCTTTCTTTATTTTTTTCTTTCCAAAATTTAATTGTTTAGGAATTTTTTATTTTCAAAAGAAAATGGAAAATAGACTTTTAATTAATTTAATTTGTTTATATTTAAAACATTGTGTTTTAATATTAACCATTGAAAAGAAAATACTGTTTAAAGGTAAGACTAATTAATTGAATTAATAAGAGTCACCAATATGTTAAAACTACTTACTATATAAAATTATATTTTGTTGATAAACATGTATTTAAGTTGATATAATATCATTTTTTTAAATTATTTATTATTAATTTATTAAATAATTGGTTAAAAATAATTTTAATGTCTTTATTTTTCCAGCTATCTGGTCTATGAATTGGAAATGTGTGTGACTTAATTTCATTACAGCATAGTGTTTTAGGGATTTTAAATTTACCCCAGTAAAATTATACAAATTAAACTAGTGTAGACTTATGTGATCACACTTTCTCTTGCTTACAATCATATTTTCTATAATCTTATGATCTTGAGTTATCGTTAGAGACAATAATATTTAAGTTATTTATAAGTGGAGGTTTATGTTTGTGTTTGGACATCCAGATAATTATCTGATTGACACACATATATCTTTTTTAAAGTCCATTACTTGCATTTTATTTTTGTAGATTAAAAATTAATTTATAGTGGACCTATACCCCCATAGTACTATATGGTCAGAGCATTAACGATGGTCATCATGTATCAGGATCTCAATATTATTTTTATATTATAATAGATATTGTAACACTTAAGGATGTGTATCCAAACAATTATTGCATGTTATGCCCTATATTTGTCACAGTTTATAATATACCTTTTTTATATCCAGTCTCAAGAAATGAGTGATGATTACTGATGAACTGATTACTTTTGGGTGAATACTGGGGATATTATAGCTTATTAGTAATATAATTAAAATCTATTATTTTGTTTAATGCTGATTGTCATGACCCTTAAATATATTTCACTTTACATTTGCTCTTTTTACATTTGACAATGTTAATTCATTGACTGTGATTTATTATATGAAGAGGATGATGATTTTTCATCTTCCATGTTACTCTTTTCATCAATACCATTATAAATGAAGCAGAACATGATTTACTTCTCTATTACGATTTGAAATATTCAAGCAAAATTAGGATCAATTTTTGAATAATTGGTTTGATAAATGAGCTATTTGATTTTTGTTTTTAAATAAATAAATATTGAGGCAATTAGTTTTCACCTTACAATGATAAAAGTAATACGATATATATATATATATATATATATATATATATATATATATATATATATATATATATAGATATTACATAAGTTGTACTATCTAAAAAAAAAAAACACCTTTTTTAATTGTATTTTTATTTAATGCTTAAATATTTTTATTTATATAATTAGTGGATATAAAATAAACGTATTTTATATAATTGTACGTTGAAAAGATAAACGATTTAGTTTTGTATATCATTTTAATTTAATTTATATTAATGAAAAAAAAACATTTTTTTTATTTTTTTGGTAAACTTAAGTATAAAGTCATTAATTCTAAGACAAATAAGTTTACTTTTGATATTGCTATTTTAAATGACATAATTTGTTTATTGAAAAAAAAACAAAAAAAAAACGATAATTAAATTATTGTTCAAGAATCAGATATTTAATATTTATTTAAAAAAAAAATCATAAAATGTATTAGAGGTATCAAAATAAAGACTTAAAGATCTTTTAAAAAGAAAAATAACTTAGTTTTGTATCTGTTGAATGATATTTTTTGTGATGAATGAATTAAAAGAAAACTTTTTTTGGATTCATTGCAAAAGCATTATTTGGAGTTTTCAAACTGCCCTAGATATTAATTTATGAAATATATATTATACCTGACTCCATGTGACAAATAGTTAAATACTATATGGGCATATATTTCTCAAAGAATTTACTATCCATGCCTGGAGTTTTATTAATTGTTGTAATGGCTCTTTTGTATAACACAAGTCGTATTAAAAATAGGATAAAAGTTTACATTTTAGTAGATTTTTTTATCGAGTAAAGAGTTATAATAAAATTCCATTCTAAAAAGAATATATATATATGATTTTCTTACTTTAAACCATTACATATTAGGACACTGTACAGGTTTAACACACCTGCACATATATATTAAAATATATAAGGGATTCTAACTCAGACTTTCACATGACTCTCAACTCTCAATACCATTTCATATTGCTGACTCTCCTGATTACACACATGTTGAAAAGATAAATAATCACCAATATTCATATTTCATGCTAAAACAGCAATCATCAGTTGGTCCAGTTTACCATCTCCTCACATATTAACAATCAGTGCTCATGTTTATATTAAGATAGTAAATCTTCATACTTTAATGGACAGGCTTCAAACTACTCCAACCAAATAACTCTTCAGCATTCCACTTCATTAAATATCTGATGATGGAACACTCAAAGCCCATGTTAATGCTCAGCAATATGAGATGGCATAAAGAATTTGGGATCATGTGAAAGTCTGAGTTCGAATCCCTTATATATTACAGTATATATGTGCAGGTGTGTTAAGCTTGTACAGTATATTAAATTACATATTGAAACATAGTGCAGTAAAGGTCTGCCCATTCCTCGCATATGTATGTAAATGCATTATTCTCCAGTACATAAGGGGTCATAATGACTAAACATCAACATGGGTAGGATGACAACCATGGAACTATAATGAGTTTTAAATGTTCCATCATCAGATTTTCAATGAAATGGATGGCTGAAGAGTTGTGGGTTGGAGTAGTTTGAAGCCTATCCATTAAAGTATGAAGATTGGCTATCTTAATATAAAGCTGAGAACAGATTGTAAATATGTGTGGAGATGGTAATCTGGACCAACTAATGATTGCTGATTTAACATGAAATACATATATTGGTGATTATTTATCTTTCCAGCATGTGTGTGATTAGGTGGATTACAAATATGAGATGGCATGTAAAATGCTGAGTTCGAATCTGTTATAAATTACGTATCAAAGAAATTGATGTTATTCATAGAATTTATTGCCTATCTTAATAAATTTACATTTAATTAAAAAAAATAAAGAAGCAAATATTCTTCAAAAATTAATAACCTGCCGGCATGAAATATTGTTCATACTTTAAATATATCTTGAACTGAACATTTATAATTAATAACGTATCTTTTGCGGAATTATTATATTTAATGTAGATTATATTTACATTTGCCTAAAGTCAATATTGATTTGGAAATTAATAATTTCAAATATGTAACAATTTCTATTTACATGTGTTTAAACTATTCTGTTATTTGCTGCTATGCTATTTAAATATTGTATTTTACTTGTGCATGTTAAACTTAGTTTTTCAAAATTAGTACGTGGAACATAGAGAAATGGATAGTGAATATCTGATACAAATGATAATTATTAGTTTTTTGTTTTTTTTTGCTTTTTGAATTTAATGTATTTAATTAAATTTTTAATTATGTAAACAACTAATTCATTTATTGACTATTATTATTATTATGTCATTCAAATTCTATACATTTACATCAAGTATTTTACAGATTTTTTTTTTTATATTATATATGTATATAAACCATCTGACATTTCAAATGCTCTGTGTCTTCCTCAGAGCTACTACTGATTCTTTCAGCACCTTATATATATATATATATATATATATATATATATATATATATTTGCTATAAAGTTTTCAAAGTAAAGTGACAAAGTATATTTATATAAAATATTATAACTGAAATACAAGCGTATTATATACCTGTATCAATATATGTAATATATAGGGTATATGAGCACAGTCTCTCACATGACCCACCACTCATCACTATATCTCATATCACTGATACACTTGAACACATATATGTCAAAAAGATAAATAATCAACAATATAAGCATTTCATGCTAAACCAGCAATCATCAGTTAGTCCATATTATCAGCTCCACCTATATGCCAATAAATGTTCATATATATATATTAAGATATCCAGTCTTTATATATATATATATTAAGATATCTAGTCTTTATACTTTAATGGACAAGCTTCAATCCACTCCACACACTCCAACTCTTCAACTGTTCATCCAATTGAAAATCTGACGATGGAACACTCAAAAGTCACCCTGAGGCTGAGATTCTTGTCACACCCATGTTGACCTAAAGTCAATATGACCCTCATGTACAGAACATAATCCATTTAATACATATACAAAGAATAGGCCGATATCACAGGTATGTAATAACTGAAACACAGGCTTACATCAGTGATATGAGATAGAATGGTGAGTGGTGGGTCATGTGAAAATCAGTGCTCACATATCCTACATATTACGTATATTGATATAGGCATATAATAAGCTTGTATTTCAGTTAACCCATAGTAGAGATGTCTGCACATTCCTTGTTTACGTATTAAATGGATTATGTCTTGTACATGAAGGGGCAGATTGACTGTAGGTTAATATGGGTGTGACAAGAATCTCAGCCTCAGAGTAGCCTTTGAGTGTTCAATCATCTGATTTTTAACTGGACAGATAGTTGAAGAATTGGAGTGTGAAGTGGAATGAAGCCTGTCCATTAAATTATTATGATTGGCTATCTCAAAATATACCTGAGCTCTTATTGCATATATGTGTAGAGATGATAATCTGGACCAACTGATAATTGCTGGTTTAGCATGAAATACAGCTGAGACTCATTTTATATGGATTAATTTAATGCCATTTTAAAGTTATACAATTTATGTTTCTTCTTAATATTTCAAATTTCACTACATTTATTAGATATCAAAAAATTTAAATTATTAATAACTTATTTGGACTTGAAATCCTTTTTTCTTTCAAAAATATAACATCATATTAGCAGCTAATGTGAAGATGGCCTGAAGCTGTATTTAGAATCTTAGCTTCTATGTAAATAACCTACTTATACTAATGAGTAAATAATAATAATAATAATAATAATAATAATAATAATAATAATAATAATAATAATAATAATAATAATAATAATAATAATAATAATAATAATAATAATAATAATAATAATAATAATAATAATAATAATAATAATAATAATAATAATAATAATAATAATAATAATAATAATAATAATAATAATAATAATAATAATAATAATAATAATAATAATAATAATAATAATAATAATAATAATAATAGATTTATACTTTTATTTACAAATTTCACAATAAATATTCAAAAATTTTAAACTGTTAAAATGTATTTTGTTAGATATAACAGAAATAAATACTTTTTTTAAATTTTTAAAATAAATAATGAAGATTTTATTGATTTTGTAAACTGAAAATAATCTTTCAAATAATAATGTGTAATCTTTTTGTTTTGATTGTGATGTCATTTTTTAAATATAAAAACAGAAAACTATTAACACAGCACAAAACTGAAAGTGGCACTAGTTGTACATCACATCATGAATCTCATTTTTTACCAGTTCACAAATGAATGCATATTGTCAAATAGCTGTAATGATTAAAATATGTATGAAAAAATGTAAAATTAAATACTGTAGTTAATAAAAAAAGTAAAAAAAGTTTGTCTTGTATTACTTTTTTTTAAATATTTGAAATTATTTATTAGTCATACTTTATTTCCTTAATTTTTAATGTGAATATTAAAATAATTTTTTCTTGTTGCTTTGCTTTTATGCAATTTCTGAAAATTACAGAACCTATCTCCCATTCTTCAAGATAAGATAAGTCTATTTTTGTGGATTTCTTTTGTGCACATTTTTTGAGAATCTATCTACCACATAAAATAAGACCCAGGTGTACATATATTGGTGATTATTTATCTTTTTGATGTATATGTGTTCAAGTGTATCAGTGATATAAGATATAGTGGTGAAGGGTGGATCATGTGAAAGTCTGTGCTCATGTACTCTATATATATAATATAGCAAAATAAAAAAAGTGATAGATTTAGTGACATTTATTCAAATTGTATTGATTCTGTTAACTCTTGAATCTATAATCTTAATTATTCATTGTAAACTATAATACCATACTTTTATAAGATATGTATAAATAAAAGTTGGTTTATAGAGATGGAATATAATACTCCAAACAAATATTTTTTATTATATGCATTGAATGAGGTTGTTATTTACAAATGACATAAACTTGTTTTTTTTATCCTTATTATTAGCACTTTAAAATATACCATCTTTGTAAAAAATATAATATTAATATTATTTATGTTCTTTATTACTTTTGCAATGCAATAAAAAAGATAAGGTTATATTGGGAAAATATATGGTAATTTTATATTTACTGAGATATCTAACATATAAGGGTAAGGCAATAAAATCACTTCTAATATTTCCATGTAGGTGAAAGTTTTTTATTTATTAATATTAAATATTTGATATGTAACTATTGACTCATAGATGTTTTTAAATGAATAGATTTTAATTTTATCATGCGAACTTTAATTATTAGTCTTTTTGAAAAAAAGAATATACATCTTGGGTAAATTTAAATTGTACTGTTATTAATATCACTTGTTAAGTTGTTTATTTCAATAAGAACCAAAATTGTACATGGAAATGAATATTTATATTAGCTAAGGAATAACAAATAATGGCAATTAAAACAAATCTTAATCAGTTCACTGCAGGAAAAAATGGCTGTCTAGCAGTCCAAAATGGAAAGATGTAGGCTTATTAATTGCCAAATGATGAAAAATTGAGTGTTTATCATTATGCATTTTTTTCTAGCCAAAAACACATCTTCATTAAACAATAATAAAGGGATATTTAGCTTAGGTGAGAAATAGCTTTTTTAAAAAATAGTTTTTGTCAAGAAAGAGAAATTTTAGATTACTTTGGCTAAAATATAAAAAGTAACAATGTATTATATATGAAACAAAAAAAAATACTACATCATCATCATCATCAATCATTATCAATACACTGCAGGATGAATGTCTCTCCAAGCTCAATCCATATTTTCCTATCTTTAGCTTTTTTTCTCCACATCACCCTTGCACACTTTATTATTTCATCCATCCATCTCACATGTGGTCTCTTTCTGGATCTTTTACAATCTCTTGGAATCCAGTGTAAAATTTCAATTGTCCATCTATTATAATTTCTTCTAACAATATGTCCATCCCAACTCCACTTGAGTCTTTTAATTTTTTTAATGAGGTCAATAACACCTGTTTGTTCTTTTACCCAAACATTGTGTTTTCGATCCCATCTTGTTACTTCCAACATGCATCTCTTTATACTTCTTTGAGTGGTCTAAAGTCTCTGTATTGCTCTTCTATTAAGTGTCCAAGTTGCAGATCCATAAGTAAGAACTGGTAAAACACATTTATTAAAAACCTTCCTTATCAAACACATAGGCATATTTCCTTTTAGTATCAAGTTATTTCTACCAAAAGCACTCCAATCGAGTTTAATTCTATGATTAATTTCATCCATTATATTTCCATCTGTATTAATAATCCCACCTAGGTATTTGTAACTGTTAACTTCTTCTAACTCATCATAATCAATCTTTATTTTCATATTTTGAGAAAATCTATTAAACATTACTTTAGTCTTTTTAACATTTATATTTAGTCCTACTTTCCTAATTTCATCTGATAACTTCTGCAACATTTCCTGTAATTCTAAAGCATTATTTGCAAAATAACTACATCATCTGCAAAATCTAAATGATGTAAATAATTTCCCTTTACTTTCACTCCTTTAGCTTTCCATTTTAATCCACAAAATACTTTTTGCAGCACAATGAAAATAATTTGTTAAAATTGGAATGCAAAATAGCTGTTTCTCATTTTTAAATTTTTAGTATTCAATTCAAAATTGGTTTCATATTTCTATATCTTTTTCAAAACTTTATTTTTTTCAAAAAGTTATTATCATTAATTATAAACCATCTTAGTATCTGTCTCTTTCTTTATATATATATATATATTGAGTGGTTTTGTGTCTCTTCACTTACAACCACTTAGTAGTGTGTGCGCGCACATACACACACACACATATATATATATATATAATTGAAAGGAAAAATAGAACTAAACCCAAACATATTTTTTTTGCAAATATTTTTTATATTATACTGGAATAACAGCTAAAAATCAAATACTTTTAAATTAAAAAATATAAACAAATCATTTCAAAAGGACTAATTAATATTTTATTAATTCTGATTTTCATATTCATACAGGCATGTTTTTTATGTTACATTAAATATACTGGAAATTATAAAATTCCACTGTCTATTTTAATTAGCAAAGTTTTTTAACTAATGCTTGTATAATATATTTTGATAAATACCATCAGGGATGCTGTTGAAAATATTCAGGTGAATTGAAAAATAGCCATTAACTTTTTCCAATCACAATAAAGAAAACTTATTTTAATTACTGTATTTTTTGATTCCACCCTGATTATAAAAAGGTTGAAAAAAGATTAGGGGATCTTTTTTACAGTTTTATAGATTATAAGAAGATTACTACTACTATAAAATGATAACTGAAGGCAAGGTACAATGTATTCCGCTACTTCTAGTGCAACATTGGAAAAGTTTAAATTCACATGGAAGAAAAAGCAGGTTTTATGTGGTTTATAGCCTGTATACATAAGTGTATTAAATGTATGGCTTACATAAATCCCTTCAAATAATAGAGATTAAACTGAGCTGATTGAATGTCATCAGTTACTTGATTTATATCTTCCACAAAAATGCCAATGGAATATCATGCTACTCTACTATGAACTTTATAATAAACTATGTTACCAAAGTATAAGTATTACTATGCTATATTACACACTGCTTTATCTATAGGCAGAGAAACACACTAAGTTATTGTTTGTTTATATATATAAAGTATATCTGGTGAGTATTTTAAATAATTTATTGAAAAAATGACAATTACAATCTCTAATTTAAAAAGAAAACAAGGTAAATAATTTTGTCTTGAATTAAAAGTTTAAAAACAAAGAATTGATTCATAGACAGTTTTTTTTTTTTTTTTTTTAAAAGTACTCTCCAAAAGTCTTTCTAAATTGGAAAACAAAAAACTTTACTGTTTATTTTTAAAAATGTTTATAATTAATTAAATGTAACCTGTTAAAAAAGAAAATGAAAACTTTATGAAGGACTGTCAAAGAACTAATATTGCTTTTTTTAAAAAAAAAGAAGTAAAAAAAAACTTTTATCATTAGGTAATGAATGAATTAATAACTTTGATTCCTAGAATTTTTTTTATATACATATATTATATGTCTAGATATATGTATTCCTAAAAATGAATTGATTTTTTTAATAAATCTGTAACAATTTGAAAATGTTATTTTTTAAAATTATTATATAGGAAATCTGAATGCTTATATATGTGCATTTTATGTTTTTTGACATTAAATTAATTATATATATAGAAAATATAATATGATTTATTATGTTTATTTTTTATAAATCTCAGTGTATTATTACATTTCCATTTACACACACATATATATTAAATCACTCATTATTTAGGTATGATTAAATGTGATAGCTTATTTTTTATCATTATATGACAATTCCCATATATTACAGCATGTCAGTGGGTTTATGCAGATCAATATCATGTACACATATATATGTTATATCAGTCATTATAATTATAAAAATGAATTATTTATATGTTTATGACACTTCAAAATACAGTCATAAATTATTATACCACATGCTTGTAAGCTTATATAATTTGTTTTATATATATATATATATATATATATATATATATATATATATATATATATATATATATATTATGTAAACCTATTATGACACATTTAAATTACAATGTAATAGTGGGTTTCTTTTTGTTATTAATCAAAATCAGAGGTTTAAACCTTTTCAACATATATGTGTTCAAGTGTATCAATGTTATGAGATAAGAGTGGAGAGTGATGGGTCATGTAAAAGTCTGTGCTCATATACTCTCTCTCTCTCTCTCTCTCCCCCTATATATATATATATATATATATATATATATATATATATATATATATATATATATATATATATATATATATATACATATTCTACTGACTTAATTTCATTTTAATTCTTATTAATAAATTGATATTTCATTGTTAAAGTTATTCCAGTGAATTTATTCAATCATAGAATAGATTTAAAATATTATATGTTTGTATTATATTTCTTGTTAATAACAGCAGTTTTAGAGCTTTTGTTCCTTAGTTAGATTCTTGCATCACAGTCTGTTATATAAAAGGGGGTTTTATGTTTTCTGTTATGGGTATTAAAATAATGATGATCCTGGATTGACACAAAAGGGGATATGCTTTTCAACAAAATTTTGGTGTGATGGCCACCAGTACATGATCATCATATCCCTTTGTCATGGTATGGAGTCACTGGGGGTGCACCCATGGTGATAACACTCATCATCATCAAACCCAAGTCATGAAGTAGTCTAAATTTAGAATTGCATACAAAAGGAATAACCATGAGAGATCAACACAGAACTACATATAATTTTATAAAGTTCTCTAACATTATAAACTAATCATTCATCATCATAAATGATCAACAATAAAAATAAATTATTCAATATTTTGACTGAATTTTCTTTTTTAAATAAAAAACTTGCTAATGATAATTGAAAATGAAAGTATTTAAATGAAGGTAAAGCAGAATTGGATTATATTTTGTTCTATTAGAAAATATGTTTTATAATTGCAATATTGTTAACAGATTCAATGTAGAAATGATTATCGATTAGTGAGAAGTGAGAAGTATGCAAAACTAGTGAGATCAGAACTATAAAGAAAAACATTAATAATAGTTGATATTCCTAACCATCATAATTACTTTAATGAATTCAAATTATTTGAAAATTATTTCTGAAAATGGGTCAGACTTAAATAAAATCAATAAGATAAGTCATACATTATAAGAGCTGCCAGATAGTTAGTTGATATAAAATGTAGTAATTTACCAGTAATTTTTTTACCGAGACAAATAACATATAAAGAAAATAATAAATTATGAACGTTTTTAAATACAATCTATTATGAATAAAATACTAGTTTTTTACTTCACCTTTGATTAATAAATAGTTTATTGCGCTTCACTTTTTTGCATAAAGTGCAATAAACTATCTATTATGAATAATTGAATATCTGATATTTTGTATTGTGGTATAAAATAGAAGTTAATAATGATATAAAAAGTATAATTGTGAAATAACAACAAATTCTCTAGATGAGTAGAAAAGAATAAAAGTCATAGTATTTGATATTGAAAGAAAAGTTGTTCCTGCAATAAAAAGTAAAGATAGAACTATTACTAAACAACTGACATCATGAAATTTGTAAAAGACCTCTATAAATAATTATGTAACAATAAAACATAAGAAAACAAAGTATTTTTACAGTTATGACATCTGAATTCACCAATGTTTTGAATGAAGAAGTGAATCATATAATTAATTTTATGATGATGGAAAAAATTCTGAAAATGATAAAATTACTATTGGTTTTTTAAAAGTCTCAAATGTAGAAATGGCAAAAAAATTGTTGGGAAAAGTAATATATCAAATAACTAAATGGTAAGGATGTAGCAGTTGGTTGGGAAAATGTGGTAGTACTATTGATATATAAAAAGTGATAAAGAAGATATTACAAATTACATATCTATCATTCTTCTATTATCAAGATGAATACAACTATCTCAATGAATTTTGGATTCTAACCAACCATACACCTAGACTGGAATTAAATAAAGTTTTAATACAGTGGACAATGTCCAAGAGTAGTTTTAGAAAGAACTATTAAAAATGAATTATCATTATGTTTAAATTTTTGTATCACAAAAAAGACATTTTTCATATGTATATTATTTTAAGTGATGATTAGAGCATTTGACTACTTAGACATAGATCCAAGATTTTGTTATACTTCTGATGGATATTTATTAAAATGTATGTGCAGTGATTAGATTACATTGTAATAGCAAACAATAAACATTGATATGAGTGTAAAACAAAATAATTATAACTTTTTACAATGATGCTGAAAGAAGTAGTTAATGGATTAAAATTGGAAGCTAAGAAAATAAAGGTAAATTGAGATTATTTATGTTATCTATATTTTTCTGATGATTCAAGTGATTCTTCTGAATTTCAGGAAGTGCTGCAACAATTATCAAATACAACTAAATAATTAGGACTAAAAATAAATTCTAAAAAGATTAACATAACATCCAATGGATTTTACCAATTGAAGAAATAGATTGATAATCTTAGAATTACAAGTTAACAATTAAAGATAACAACTAGATTATGAATACAAATATAAGCACAATGGATAAAAATAATCATTGAACTAAACTTGTATGAATTGTTTTAATGAAACTAATTTATTGTTAAAAAAAGATATGCTCTATATGTTTGATAATAAAAATAGATGTGATTATTAGTCTAATGTATAGATTCAAGACATGACCATTTAACAGGAAGGCAATCCTGAGACTTCAGATCATGCAAGAAAATACGAATAAATGTATGATGGCAATAGCAAAAAGAGATTAAAAAAATTCCTCAATGAGAGATCAAACAAGCATAACTATTATTACTGAAATAATTAATAAGCTGAAAATTGAGCTTGGGTAAAATTCATGCTGTTAAAGAAAATGATAATAAATGGGTAGTGGAATTTTAAACTGAATATCAAGAAATTATAAAAGTTTTATAAAAATACCACATGCAAATGCATAGATCAACCAAAAAAGATTGCTGGCATGTTGTGAAAAAGAGAATGTGGGGATCAAACTAACTGAGTTAAAGTTGTAGAGATTTTCATCTTGAAATAGATGAATAGTTATTTAAAAAGATGATAATATATACATAAATATTTCAAAATAAATACTTTTATAAGAAATATAAGAGATATATTATCCAGGTTCATCCATGTATATTTAAGAATACTATTGTACTAACATTTTGGTAGTATTGTACTTTTATCTTCACACTGTAAAACATTGCAAAAAACAACACATAGAACTAGGGTTAAATTTATTCAATAATTAGGTATGAAAATAATTTTTTATAATAATAAAGTAGGAGGTGTGGTAGTAAATGAGAAATGTAAAATACTGTTCATTTTGTTTTGACTTTCTCATTTTCTGTGTCTCCCACTTTTACATCTTAACATTTTCTACTTTATTTTTATTCGATAAAATTTTAAACTTGTTCTATGTGTTCCTGCTTGCCGTTTTTTTATAATGATATTCAAAAACTTATTACCCAGTTGATGGCTTGAATGATCCAGACATAGGATAATTATTTTGTTTATTTTTTTCTAACATAAGTTTCAAATACCATAAATTTATTTATTAGACATTTTGTTAATATAAAAGGAGTCTGTATTTGATTGTTAGAAGCTAAACATATTTGGTAAGCTATAATTTATGTTATATACATAAATTAGTTATAATCATTTACATGTTTTGTTTATGAACAATTATTACAAGATATATATATATATATACAACATCACATTAGGATCACTTTGCTTAATAATTTTTCGACTTTTTTTTTATTTTGTAGTCACAAGAAGTACAACAATCAACTTTAGATGTCTTCAATAAAAGGAAAAAAAAAGAGAATAAAATTTCCGAAAACTGATATTTATAACTATTTATATATATTTTGTGTGTGAAAGTATGCTGCAAGATGTATATATAATCACATGATATCAACAAAGTTTAATAGTTTTTCTACTTTTTTTTTTACTATGATCATTTCAAGAACTACAAAAATCGATTTTAAAATCTTCAGTGCTCGTAAAAAAAAGTTGAAAAGTCTAAGAACCTGATGTTTATAATTATTTTTGATTCACAACTAAGTTAATATTTGCAAGTTTTTTTATTACTGCGTATTAATCTGCATTATTAATGGTTGATTTATTATGTCTTAGTCACGTTTTAATAGATGTGTACAGTATATTATATATTTTAGAGTTTTAATATTTTTTGTGAACAAATGATTATTTAATAGTGAATTGCTTTGATTTATTATTATATTCATTTATTAAAAAGACAAAGTGAAAAGATTAGATTTTGAAAAAAAAAGCAAAGATAATGTATTTAATTCACATTTATAAATTCAGTAATCTCTACACATACCATATTCCATCCTAATAAATATAGAATTTAAAATAGAAATAAAATGTTGTGTATGTGAGTCTTTATTGAAATATGCTTATTACATAAAAAAATCATAACAATATTAATAATAATAAACAATGAAAAAGATAATTACAATTATGTTCATGTTGTAAGTAGTTGTATATAAAAAAATAAAAGACAAACTACTTTGTTTACATATGATTGCAAAATTGTATGTCAAAATTATTTAAATTAATAAAGTCTGAGTTCGAATCCCTTATATATTACAGTATATATGTGCAGGTGTGTGCAAGCCTGTACAATATATTAAACCTAAATTAATAAAGGTAACTTTTGAATGAAAGATGCCCTTTAAAAAATAAGTGGGTATATAGATGGTTAGAAAAATAGATGGATGGATAGAGATATAAATATACACAAATAGATACATAAATAAGTTGGTATATAGATCAGTCAGTTGATCAATCAGTTGCTTTCATCCTGTGAAATCTGAAGGAAATTATAAAATCAACTTTTTCAAGTCGCATTATCAATCAAAAATCTGTTATAATGTAGAATGCTCTACAAAATCTGATTGTAAAGGATATCAGAGAAAAAGCAATTTGTTAATTTCTTCTGCAGCTAAAGATATGTTGTCTGAAATATAATATTGTTTGTATGGAAACATAGTAGTTATTGGTGTTTTTCTTCAAAGATATATATATAACTTGTTTTTGTTTTTCATATATATTATAACGATCCAAACGAAGTGGGAGATCGCATCGCACCGCACTACCAAAGGGCGCCATCTAGGCATTTGAGCCTAGAAAAATTTATAAAGTAGGCAGATACGCGCTGTTAGGATTCCACTTTATTTACATATTTAGATCGTTAGCCCATTGCCACTAGCTCCGTGGAATAGCAGAGATGTAATAAGATAATCTAAGAGTATATATAAAAAAAGGAATAAAATAAGCCACTGCCAGTAATTAACATACAAACATTTATTTATGCACATATATATAAGATTTAAAATTATTTTAGTATTAGTTTACATTTTAACATTATTTTTAACTTTGATTTTGATTTTAATTTACCTTTAATTACTATTATATTCTAATTTTACATTTTAATTAAGTTCGCACAGATGGGATTATAAAAGCTTGTTATAATAAGTTGCTATAGATCGGTTACATAGATTACACGGTTAAAAACATTCCAAAGTAAACATAAGCGATCAAAATATAAAATTATTGATTACTGACAATTGCGGAGGGAAATTTATATGTAACCCAATAGTATTCACCATAAGATACTTGCGTTGTCACCAATAACTTAAAAGACATCCGAATAAATACATTTTAGATACTCACCGTAAGGTATCATTATTTATCGAATGTCTATATATTTTGATCAAATATGAAAACCAAAATATAATTAACCGCAAACGAATCCATGCAAGCGTCTATAAACTAAATTTCATACATTTAAAATTTAAACAATAAATAATTTATACAATTAAAATAAATGGAAATGATTTTTTTATCAATAACAAACATATAAAATTAAACATCAATTGATTTTAAACTTAAAGGTCAAATAGAAACTCCATTTTAACATTTAAATTGCTTTCACGAAAGTTCTTAATTATTTAAAAAATTTTTAAGTTCATTGTTAACAGCTTACGGAAGAAGAGTCCAGGTTCTTGTTTTTCCACGGAGTCCTTGTTTGAAACCCGGTCAGATGTTCCGGAGGTAGCATTAGCTGGTTCCTTTCGGTATCACAGTCAGTTCATTTTTAAAATAGAGAGAGAGTGTGTGATATTGCGTCTCTATCACCACTCTCAAAACAAACAGCTGGAACTGCCCAATACTCAATATTTCTCCTTTTTATATTATCCACACGGATTCAAACAACAAAACATCACCAATCCATCACTTTCGTTAGGGTCCGAGCCAAGGCTTGGTGCTTCCATTGGTCCAGCTAATTTCTCTTATCTAATTTCCATCTGACCCTTTAATTACATAAGAGCCTTGAGGGCTAGCTTGTTTTTCAAATAATAAACAATCATTTCCATTTATAGATTACAGGAATTAATTAATACCTGTTTTTATTTTAACTTATATTAAATATTTTAATATTTAACTCTTGTATTTTTTTATCAAAAAAAAAAAAATACGTTCAAATACCTTTTTTTTATTTATATATATAAAAAAATTTTTTTAAAGTTTAGCATCTGTGCGAATATATATATTTAACAACATTTTAATTTTAGCGTCTAGTTTTTTTATAGATTTTTAATACATTTATTTTTATTTGCGAACTTTGTTTTTCTTTTAAATTAATGTAATGACATATCTATATATTGTTACATATCAGTAAACTTCCTCAAAAAACAAAAACATTAAAAAAAAAAAACTTTACTTAGTGTTAGTAATTAATTACGTTAAACAAATTGATTACAGTATATATGAAAATTTTAAAAGGACAAAACTTTTTTTTTAAAAGACAAAACAGTAATTACATACAAATATAATGATAAAAAAAAATGTTGACTGTTGATTCCTTATTACCAGCTAAATTTCTGCCCCCTCCCTTCCAAGTTTCATTTCTCCTATCTTTTACCATTTCTTAGGCAAGTTGAACTATTAGATTTTAGTTTAACAAGACTTTTTAAAAAAAAATCTATGATTTAGATTTATTATTACGTTTTATTTATTACTTTTTTATTCCTCGTATTTCTCTTTACATATGCGCAATTTTTCTTACTGGCAGCACTTTTTACACAAAATTCATAACTTTATATAATACAAACAATATATTCTGATTTCAGAAAAAATATTACGGGCTTCATTTATTTTTAACATTCTCAGGGCACTCATGTTTATTCAAGATAGGAAATTTCAGCATCAATTCCCCTTCTCAGGGTCAATCTCTGAGGTAAGGCCACACTTGGGACGCCAATTATAACGATCCAAACGAAGTGGGAGATCGCATCGCACCGCACCGCACTACCAAAGGGCGCCATCTAGGCATTTGAGCCTAGAAAAATTTATAAAGTAGGCAGATATGCGCTGTTAGGATTCCACTTTATTTACATATTTAGATCGTTAGCCCATTGTCACTAGCTCCGTGGAATAGCAGAGATTTAATAAGATAATCTAAGAGTATATATAAAAAAAAGGAATAAAATAAGCCACTGCCAGTAATTAACATACAAACATTTATTTATGCACATATATATAAGATTTAAAATTATTTTAGTATTAGTTTACATTTTAACATTATTTTTAACTTTGATTTTGATTTTAATTTACCTTTAATTACTATTATATTCTAATTTTACATTTTAATTAAGTTCGCACAGATGGAATTATAAAAGCTTGTTATAATAAGTTGCTATAGATCGGTTACATAGATTACACGGTTAAAAACATTCCAAAGTAAACATAAGCAATCAAAATATAAAATTATTGATTACTGACAATTGCGGAGGGAAATTTATATGTAACCCAATAGTATTCACCATAAGATACTTGCGTTGTCACCAATAACTTAAAAGACATCCGAATAAATACATTTTAGATACTCACCGTAAGGTATCATTATTTATCGAATGTCTATATATTTTGATCAAATATGAAAACCAAAATATAATTAACTGCAAACGAATCCATGCAAGCATCTATAAACTAAATTTCATACATTTAAAATTTAAACAATAAATAATTTATACAATTAAAATAAATGGAAATGATTTTTTTATCAATAACAAACATATAAAATTAAACATCAATTGATTTTAAACTTAAAGGTCAAATAGAAACTCCATTTTAACATTTAAATTGCTTTCACGAAAGTTCTTAATTATTTAAAAAATTTTTAAGTTCATTGTTAACAGCTTACGGAAGAAGAGTCCAGGTTCTTGTTTTTCCACGGAGTCCTTGTTTGAAACCCGGTCAGATGTTCCGGAGGTAGCATTAGCTGGTTCCTTTCGGTATCACAATCAGTTCATTTTTTAAAATAGAGAGAGAGTGTGTGATATTGCGTCTCTATCACCACTCTCAAAACAAACAGCTGGAACTGCCCAATACTCAATATTTCTCCTTTTTATATTATCCACACGGATTCAAACAACAAAACATCACCAATCCATCACTTTCGTTAGGGTCCGAGCCAAGTCTTGGTGCTTCCATTGGTCCAGCTAATTTCTCTTATCTAATTTCCATCTGACCCTTTAATTACATAAGAGCCTTGAGGGCTAGCTTGTTTTTCAAATAATAAACAATCATTTCCATTTATAGATTACAGGAATTAATTAATACCTGTTTTTATTTTAACTTATATTAAATATTTTAATATTTAACTCTTGTATTTTTTTATCAAAAAAAAAAAAATACGTTCAAATACCTTTTTTTTATTTATATATAAAAAAAAATTTTTTTAAAGTTTAGCATCTGTGCGAATATATATATTTAACAACATTTTAATTTTAGCGTCTAATTTTTTTATAGATTTTTAATACATTTATTTTTATTTGCGAACTTTGTTTTTCTTTTAAATTAATGTAATGACATATCTATATATCGTTACAATATATATATATATATATATATATATATATATATGTATGTGTGTGTGTGGAAAACAATCAGTTTATTTAATAAATTAAATCAAATTAAGGATATAAAATTCTTGGATATTGAAGTTACATGTAATGAATACAATTTTGATTATTTTATGTTAATGAAACCAATTGAAACTAGAGGTTTTATTCCATATGAATCACATGTGCTCATAATTTATAAGTTGTCTGGATTGAAGTCGTTCCTATTTCGAAATGAAAAATTATGCAAGTGATAAAATAAAAAATGTACATTTATTTGTTAATGATTTGTTGAAAACTGCTTATAATAAAAATGCTATTACTAATATTATTAAAAAAATTAAAAGGAATCAACAGTATAATATAATTAAAAATAAAAATAGTATCAAAATAAAATGGATTTCAATGCCATTTATATCGGATGAGCAGGACAAGTTTATTAGGAGAATTTATGATGGTTTTGTATCATATTTCTTTTTTCTCAACAGATAATAAATAGATTACTTAACAATACTAAAATTTGAAATTCAAACTTTAATCAAAATTGTATTATATATAAATTGATATTAATTGTGGCTTACAGTATATCGGTGAATTTAGTGTACATTGGAGAAAAGAGTAAAATAGCATATGCTTTTATATAATAGAATTAGAAAAGAGAAACAATCAGGAATAGATGTAAATAAACCTTCAACACCTGTTATATTTGATCATAATAAATCTTCTCAATATGGATTTAAATTTGAATATCAAAATATAAAAAATGTGCAAATTGAACGTTGCCACAATAAATGTAAAATAAATGTAGCTATGTTGATTTCAAGAAATCGTCAAATGTTAATGATAATCGATCATCAAATATTAAAATAACAGAATTGTGGAAAATCTGATTTGAATTGTGGGTATTGTGGAAGGGTGTCTCATTTTGACTATTTACTGTTGCATAGTTGATAACGACTACAAGATGTATAGTGGAAAGTACTTTTAAAATTATATAATTTATGTGAATTTTACTGTATTTTGATATATATATATATTGATTTGTATATTACATATATTGTGGAACGAATACAGTCATCAAACTATATATTTTTTTATATATATATATATATATATATATATATATATATATATATATATATATATATATATATATATATATATATATATATATATATTCTACAATATGGAGACAATAGTTAACTATTATGGTAATAAATCATAATCAGATTTGTTATTTTGCTAAACCAGGCTTTTGCTACAGTATATTTTTGCCAAAGCAAGAATACAATGAACATTAACTTATACATTATCCTATCTACATGCATATAAAACAAACTAGTTGAATATTACTACAGATAATAGCATATTAGCATGAATGCCATTACATTACAAGGCCAGTTTTTGTTGAAAGGATTATTGGCTTTTACATGTATGGAGTTCTAGAATTAATTATATGCCAAGCTTCATTTATTTTATGTTTCTTATGTTTATTATAGAAATAAATAATTTCAGTTGGTAGATTTATAGGAATGACCAGATACTTTGTCATGATCTGCCAACATCAAGCTATATGCACTATCACATTTAACCTTGTTATATAGATGAGCAGGCTGAGTAATTCTAGATTTTAAATTTTCATGTGTCTCTCCATAATATTTGACACACACAGATATATATATATATATATATATATATTTAGAGGCATCCCCTTTCTCACATCTTATCCGATGTTGGTGAACTTAAATTAAATAATATAGATCTCAAGAAATGGACAAGTAAGCTAAACCATAGACTAGATGGAAATTCTATGGCTGTCTAGTCACCATAACACCTGTAGGTAATATTTAAATATTACCCACCAAAGAAAATTCTGATGTGAATTATTCATACACGTATCGTTTACTTGACACAAATTTTAAGTGTTGCATAAATAGGATTTAAGATAAATGAATAAAAGTTTCCGGTAGCCCTTGTATCTTGAATAAGATCTAAATATAAAAAAATGTCTATGGGAGAATATATTTATGAGCATCAATTTATTGATGACCTCAAGCGCCAAACTCACTATTATGGTGAGAATTATATTTCCCGATTAATGAGGTGCCTGACCCAAGTAACTCACTCCCAGGGTGGGGAGGAAAACCTATCGGATGAATGGAGATAATAACACACAAAAAATATAGGTTTGTAATTAATTTATGATGCACTTATAGACATATCCGTTTACCTCGGACATATTTGAATCATTGGACTTTATTTGGCAAATGAAGTAATTAGAAAATGTAAGTGATAATTACTGAATAACTCTAATGCAAAGGTAAATCTGTACTAAATTTTATTATTAATATCTAAATGCTATCTATGTAAACCAATTCTTATCCCTCCCATTTAAAATATATAATAAGTTCCCAAATCATAATTGAAACAATAAAACATTTAATTTAGAATAAATACATATTAATTTATATATATATATATATATATATATATATATATATATATATATATATATATATATATATATATATATATATATATATATATATATAAGAAAAAAACAATTTTAGTATACAGTTGTACACAATAATCTTATGTTATGAAATAATTTAAGAAAGTTTGTTATTTTCAAGGGTAGCTATAAGCAATTCTGAGTTATATCAAAAACAGAGTTCACTTTACCTGACGAAACCTGGGGTATGTGACTAGAATGTAATGAAGCATATTAAGTGGATTTCCGTGATCTAGTAGTATTTGCAGTTGCCTTATGAAAGTGCAATATATAATTTTTTTCTACAGAATCCGATATTTAGATGTCCATAAGTGATGGCGGAGCTGTAAGTGGATTCTTGTCTAATATAATTTTCAAATCAAATAAATTCATATTTTGGGACGTATGATTCTTTTCTATTTCATTTTATGTTCAGAAATCCGGAGTATTCACGAGGTTTCTAGGTTCTTCGGCGGCAGGCGGTTTATAGTCAGTTCACATCAGCTGCGAGTGATGAAGCCCTTTACATATGGTTCTTACCCCGTCATGTTAAATATTTTCTTTTCTATATCTTTATGAGTCTGTCTCACTCAGCAGTCACAATCTAACTAACTCCCTCTCTTTTTCCTTTCTCCATTTCTCATTAATTAATTTTTTTTTTCTAATTAATTTTTATTTCTCAGACAAAGGAATTTTTTTTTTTTTTATCGGTTCTCCAATCTAATTCTTTTTCTTTGAATAGGTTTTTCTTTCCAAATTACTTTTACTTCTTTAAATTTACATTTCTATTGTTTTGGTGGTGCCGTCATTCCTGGTATCTATTCTTTTTGGTCAAACATTTTTTGGCTTTTTCTTGGAATTTTATTTTTGCAGTAATCAGCAATTGTGATTCAAATGCAGAATTGCTTGAAGGCACAAACAATATTCATTTTTCGCTACCCTCGTTAATTTGAAATATAATTGAAACTTAAATCAATATTCCAAACAATATATAACATATTTGCACACAACTGTAATTTTGTTAATTTGTAATATTTTAAAAGTAAAACATTCTAATATATGACATATGACAAAAAAAAAAAACATTCTAAAATATATAATGCTTACTAATCAATCCCTTCCCCATTTATTTTCTAACAAAAAAATAATAATAAAGAAAAAGAGTTTCAAATTTACTTCATGCACACACACACACACACATATATATATATATATAACCCTTTATCACCCGCTTGAATATATGCCTGTATTGAGGGTAATGCGTACACGCTTATCACTTTCTTGTAACAGGGTATGAACCCAGCTACTGTTACAATATATATATATATATATAATAAAATGTCCATTAATTAAAAACAAAGTTGTAATTATAATTGAAATAATAAATTTAATAGTTTACATACAATTACAAACAATCCTTAAATCCACAGAAGTACTTTTGGTTAATTTCTTAAACCTGCCTCAACTGCCATTAAATTCAAAAACAAAAGCGGAGATATTAAAAATTACAAAAGATATGTGGATGATGTTTTTGTTTGTGGAAATACTAATAGTATAAATTTGCTTGTAGAGGAATTAAATAAGTTGAATGGCTTAAAATGGACTATTGAAAAGGAACAGAACAATATTATTAAATATTTAGATTTAATGATTACAAGAGATAACAGTATATTAAATTATAAACTAATATTTAAGCCACTGCAAAAAAGAGAATATATAAATTGTAAATTAATAGTACCAATGATGCATAAGATGGCAAGTTTTGTTTTGGAATGAAAAATTATGTCATTACCAAAGTGTTAAACTAAAAAATATTGAAATATTTGCCAAGGAATTGCTTGATGTAGGTTATAAATTAAAACAAATAAAGAATACTTTATGTCAATTTAAAAAAAAAGTTATAATAATTTAAAGAAAATAAAGATTAATAGTAAATAATGGACATTTATTCCATTTATTTCAAATCCACAAGTGAAATTTTTTAAGGATTTATATAAGAATGTGTTTAATGTTTCCTTCTACATTCCAAACAATATTAATAAATTAGTCAATAATTCTAAGGATGTCATACCTGTCAAGCAGAAAAGTAATGTCATATATCAATTTTTTTGTGATTGTATGCTATCATATATAGGTGAATCTAGGTGCAGTATTGAGAAGAGATTGAAGGAGCATGAATTGTTATATAAGCATGTAAAAAGTAAAAATAACAGTGATTTAATATCTCCTCCAGCTTTCTTTGATCATGAAAAACCATATAAATATAAATTTAAATTTGATTTTGAAAATTCTTCAGAAAGAGAGAAACCATAGTAAAAGAAAAATTAAAAAGGCAATTTTTATAAACAGGAATAAAATGCATTTAATTAATCGACAAGTGGCTAACATTAAAATACGAGATTCATGGAATTTGAATTGATGACATTTATTTCTGCTTTTGTTTTTGAATTTAATGGCAGTTGAGGCAGGTTTAAGAAATTAATCGAAAACATTTCTGCGGATTTACAGATTGTTTGTAACTGTTTGTAAACTGTTAAAATTATTATTTCAATATATATATGTGTGTGTGTGTGCGTGTGTGTTAATATTTCAGTGGTCAAGTTGCAAGATTTAAGTGTCCATATATATTCAATGGACCATTAATAAGAATGGATTTCCATTCTTGCTATTAAATGGTATGAAGGTTGCCTTGACAGCAGTGAGAAATATTGATTACTAGATTTTACTGTGCATGTTTAGGTGGTTACTGGTTGGAACTTAATTCATCATTATCCCAGATTAGCTTTAGGTACTATTTCTCTTATTATTTCTAAATAATACATGGGCAATTTAAAAGTATTGCAGTTTGTAATGTTAATTGACTATTTATTAGTTTGCATTACTGTGACATGTTTATTTCATGTTTAAAGAGGTTTATTTAAACTTCATTGTATCAATATTTTATACTCTGTAGTCAAGTTGCAAGCTTTAAGTGTATATATATATATATATATATATATATATATATATATATATATATATATTCAATGGACCATTAGTAAGAATGGATTTCCATTCTTGCTATTAAAAGGTGTGAAGGTTGCCTTGACAGCAGTGAGAAATATTGATTACTAGATTTTACTGTGAATGGTTAGGTGGTTACTGGTTGAAACTTAATATATATATATATATATATATATATATATATATATATATATATATATATATATATATATATATATATATATATATATATATATATATATATATTAACAGTCAGGGTATTGGTGATCCTTCTGTATCTGCTGAACAGGGCACCATCAGGCCATTAGAACCTGGAAAATTTATATAGTAGTCAGATACATAGTCTTAAGATTTAATTTTGTATTATTTTGTTTTATTATGATCATTAGACCATGCCACTAGCTTATGGAGATGCAAAGATATATTTTTAATGCAAAAAAAAATATTTAAAAAATATATATAAAATAAGACACTGCCAGTAATAACACACACACACACAAAAACATTTATTAATGCACATATATAAATATTTAAAATTGAGGAATAAAATTTATCTTATCCAGATTTTAATATTAATTTTAATTTGGTTATTACTTTTTTAAAATTTAAATTATTATGAAAGTCCACACAGATGAACAGTTTAATAATTTTACTTTAGAATGTTGACTATAGATAGGCTACATAGGTTTCTCAGCTAAAAAAATTTCAAAACAATCATTCAATCTCAGACTAAAGTTTGTAGCCAAACCAATGCCTGCTTCCAGATACATAGATGCAACCAAGGAAATATGAAGATGCTAGCATGGGACCACACTGACAGAAATGTGCATCTGATAGTGTAATATTATTTGATGGACATGATCTTCATTTAGTACAGGAATGGGTATCTACCTGGTGAAGGAATCATGTATATAAAATAATTAAAAAGAAATGCTACATATGGGGAGAGTGGTCTACATGCTGACTTATAGTCCCTATCCATAGGGCTAAAAGGGGTCAATGGCACAGGAAATACATCTGCATCCATTGCAACATAATGACTACATCTTTGTGTCATGCATTCAATTGGGCTTTGCCCTGTATGCTAAACACAATTCACATTACATTCATATAAACACCTATATATCCCTCCACCAGCATTGACCTAACTATGAGACAAATATCCTGAATTTAAACCTTTTCAAAATAAAAATAAACAATAAAATTTAAAGTTGTTGATGAAATTGCTGAGGGAAATTTACAATAAACCCAATGGCACTCATCATAAGGTGCTGAATTGACCTCAATAACTTAAAAGATATATGAATAAATACATTTGGACACTCAGCATGAGATGTCATATTTACCGATATCTTTATATTTTAATCATATGAAAATAAAATAAAAACCAACAAAACATTAATGAATCTATGCAGCTATCTACATCCAACTTAAATTTAATACATTTAAATAATTTAGTCAATAAATATTAATAAAAAATGGAAATGATTTAATTAAATTAGAAAATTCAAATATATAAAATTTGAAATCTTAATAAGTCAGATAAAGTTCATTTTAAAAGTTATGTTTGGCTGTTTATTAAAAATTTGTTAAATATTGATGAAAGTTCTTAATTACTTTTTAAAATTTTATGGTTCATACTTTACAGTAGATGAGCTCCTGGTTCTTTGGGCCAATTCCTGTGAAGACTTTATTAGTCATACTTTCATGGAATACCATTCTGTTGTTCATACCATAGTTAATCTGAAGGCTGTCTTAGCTGATTCAGTCCTGGAACTATTTTATTGTAGAACCAACATGATTTGGGTCTACAATAGTGTCATTTATAAATTAACAGTCACTTCATTTGAAATAGAGAGAGATGGTGAAAAGTGCATCTTTACACCCTTCTTAAAAAATCAAGCTGGAACTAACTTTTATTGAAAATTTTTTCTTTTTATTTTAATCCTCCGGATTCATTGAACATAGTTTCCTGTTCCAATGATTTTTATTAAGATCTGAGCATCGGTTGCTGCTTCAATTGGACATTTTAATTTTTTTATTTTTTTATCAGACTTTTTTATTATATAAAAGCCCCAAAGGCTAGTTTGCTTTTCATTTAATTAATAAAACAATCATTTCCATTTACTGAGATTACATAGGAATCTTTTAACAAAAATATTTTATCTTTAGATCTTTTTTTAAAAATAATCTTTATTTGCACAAAAAGTAAAATATACATTCTAATATAGAGTTCATGTTTACAATCATGTCTGACACATTAAAGACTAATTAGTTATTAAATTAGCTGATGAGTACATGATTAAAAGTAAACTTTTATGTTATGTTACTTATCAGAGGTGATCTAATTTGGGATATAAATCCCATGGTGTATAAAATTTAAGTGACATGAATAAATAATATACATGGCCATTGCTAAATATTTAATTGACTCCATGTTTGTTCAGCAAGACTAGGCAGGCATGTTCTTAGATCATTTTCTTTAGCTTTATATAATAACTTTAATTATAAATTTTATTAAACGCTCATTATTATATTAAGTAATATTTACTAAGACTGTAACCTTTAGGAATAAGCATCTGAAAAATTCGAAGGTAGGGACCTCTACAGGTCTTAGCCACAAGCTTATGCTAGGAAAAAAAGAGCATAAGCTTGTGGCTAAGGCCTGTAGAGGTCCCTACCTTTGAATTTTTCAGACACTTATTCCTAAAGGTTACAGCCTTAGGAAATATTACTTAATATAATAATGAGTGTTTAATAAAATTTATAATTACAACTTTTAAATTGTCGTAATAGATTTCTTACTATAAGATCTTTCCATTGACTCATTGTAAATCATAAGATTTCATGAATATTAATGTATAATAAGAATTGTGGACTTAATTAGTGAAGTATTGAATAGCTTCACACTCTTAGATCTAACCACTTCAGCTTCATCTATTCATATATAAAAGTAGATTGAAGTAAAAAAGGTTTCCCTCTTTTCTTCCTAGTGTAAGCTTGTGGCTAAGACCTGTAGAGGTCCCTACCTTCGAATTTTTCAGACTCTTATTCCTAAAGGTTACAGCCTTAGTAAATATTACTTAATATAATAATGTGCATTTAATAAAATTTATAATTACAAATTTAAATTGTCGTAATAGATTTCTTACTATAAGATCTTTCCATTGACTCATTGTAAATCATAAGATTTCATGAATATTAATGTATAATAAGAATTGGGGACTTAATTAGTGAAGTATTGAATAGCTTCACACTCTTAGATCTAACCACTTCAGCTTCACCTATTCATATATAAAAGTAGATTGAAGTAAAAAAGGTTTCCCTCTTTTCTTCTTAGCATAAGCTTGTGGCTAAGACCTGTAGAGGTCCCTACCTTCGAATTTTTCAGACACTTATTCCTAAAAGTTACAGCCTTAGTAAATATTACATAATAACTTTAAGAAAATATCTTCAATAGGATTGGCCAACTCTCTATCAAATAATCTTCCATATGATAAAATTTATGAAAGTGGCCAGGCGGATGGAGCCAAAATTTCAACTTTTGAATGCATCATTAAGATAGACATTTGAAGAATTATATCCTGTAATCCTCTGTAGGGCATTATTCCATTGCCCTAAATTCATTATCATATCTGCTACCCATCCACCCAAACCTTTTATCTTTCCACGTTTCAATTTCCTACTGCCTCATTCAGTTCATTTTCTGTAAATCATATATTCCCATTACTACATGCTCTCTGTCCTTCACATTTAACATCTTTTCTATATTCATTATATACTTGTTTAACACTATCTCTAATTCGTCTCTAGAATTCCACTCTATTCTCTCATCATCTAGTAATACTAATTCTCTCTCCCCTACATTGCTTCTTTTAATGTATTTCAAAATTTTTTTATTCCTATCTCTTTCACTTTTATTAATATCTTCCAACAGTTTACTATTTAATTTCATTTTCTCTATATAATTATCTATTTTAGCTGACTTCTTTTTTAAAGAAAAAGTTTGTATTTTAAGAAACTTTTGTTAAAATTTGAACAATTCTTATGCTTGTACTTTTAAGTGCATTTATATATTTTCAATATAAAGCAATTTGATATGTAATTACTTTTATATTAATTATCAGCGTGGGATAAAAAAACTAAATGATGCGAAACAATTTGCAATATTTATTTTGAAATAAATTATGAATAAAAAAAATTAATAAATTTACTTTTATTAAAATCATTAAATATAATTCAAAATTTTCATTTTTTAAAACTGTTAATTAATCCTGTCAGAATTATATCTCAAAACAAAGTAACATATTTGAAAAAAAAAGGCTGTTTATATTCGCAATTATTTAATACAAGCACAATACAAATTTGATAGAGGCTAAAATGCATAATATATTAGTTATTAAGTTAAAAAATAAGGTGATAACATAATAAGCTCATCGACTACTTTTATAAATATGTAAATAAACTTAGTTATATGATAAATTAGAAATAAATATAAATGAAATTAAATAAATTTTAAAGTACTTTTTTTTTTTAAAAAAAAGATATGTTTTATAAATCTTGCAAGAGATTCAAAGTATGCACTGGAGACATGTAATTGGTGAACATTTTTTCAAAAGGTTAGAGTACGAACAATACTACTTGACAAGTGGAATTTATTATCAAGACTTTTTCCATAATGTAACATATATATATATATATATATATATATATATATATATATATATATATATATATATATATATATATATATATATATATATATATATATATATATATATATAAGGTAGTTTAAACAAACATAAATGTACATTACACACTCGCTTATATAAAAGAAAAAAAAACAAATCCCAATAATTTTGTGAAACAAAGTCATCTCTTGTTTAAAACCGTGTTCATTATTTACAGAATTTAAATGTCCACTATGTGAAATTTATAAGATTTTTCATAGCAGTTTGTTCTTTAGTAAAATACTCATTTACTGATTCTTTATGTATTGTGTAGTTTGTTTATCAATTGGCTAAATGGAAAGATCCTAAACAAAGTCAGATCAAAAGCATGACAGGTAATTCAATAAGCAATATACAATAATGAATCCTATGTATATGCAAATGAAAATAAAATGAGAACAAAGAAGTCATAATTTTCTGAACAATTTAAATTATTTAAATGGGCGAGTCAAAAAAAAAAAAGTTTGTTGGTAAAAAAACAAAAACATTCAACCCCCCCCCTCCCCCACTTTTTCTATTTTTCCTTTTTAACTTCAGAAAAAGCCAGTGACAAAAAATAAATAAAAATAAGTTTGCAAGAGCTCATGAGGATCTTATTGCCTGTTTTTGTCATCTTTAATGATGTATTTTATTGTTTTAAGAAGCTAATCATTATTTCAGCTAGATGTAATATATTGTGTATTTATAACATACATTTTAATATTTAATCCGAAATATATCTTCTTAAAGAAAGTAAATATAGAGAATTTGGACAAAGACTTTCAAGCACCCTTCAATAATCCACACTATCTCATGATGTGTATCAGTAGTATGAGATAGTGTGAATAGTAGAAGGGTACTTGAAAGTCTATGATTAAATCCTCTATATTTACAATTAAAGTTCCAAGTATATGAAGAATGTCTTTATTTCAAATCTTAAAATAGTAAATATACTACATTATGCATGTGATAATTTTATATAGTAAGTAAAATCTCCATTATCATAAATTATACTTATATTCACCACAACATTTTAAGTAGTCTTAATTTGTTCCACAAACTCATTTCAAACAAGTTGTATTTTTAGAATAGCACATTTAATATTATTAAAATGTAGCAAACTAAAAAATATATAACAATTGACCTAATGACATTGGCTTTTTATATACTCATATTTATTACTGCACATTACTAAATAATATTATCCTAATGTCTTTACATTATACTAATAAATGATTTAGTCATTTATTCAGAAGAATTATAATGATTGAGTGCATCCAAATCCATTTATCTTAATCTTATTTACATTCGCAAAACAATGAAATTTATAAAATTGTAAATATTTATTAATGAATCAAATTCTTTATTTCATTGCAATTGAAGCATTAAGTAATTCATTAAATCATATTTTCAATTGATCTCAAAATCAATATAATCATCAGCCTACTATACATTGTGTAGATAATACAATAAAATTAATGTATTTGTTTTTAATACATTCAAATTTAAATTCCATAATCACATCTATTTCATATTTTTTATTTCTATTCAAGTTTTGTGATAAGTAATAACGGAGACTTGAGACATTTTTTTTAGAATGAATACATATCTAATTAGATCAATGCTTTTTTAAACATACTTTCAAATTTTCTACAACTGGCAGGTAGATAACTTATAATGGAAATAAACTTATTCAAAAATCAATTATTTTTAAACAGTATCATAACTATTTTTAATTCATTATAAATGTTGATCAAATAAAACAAAAGGAATACGTGAATCATGCTTTTACTTAACAACACTATTTTTTTTAAATTTGACTCCAAATAAAGAAACACCTTTATAATTTCTCTTCATTTATATACTCACATTGTCAGCCATTATTAATCACATATATATGACTAGACGATGATTATTTAATAAAATCGATGAAAATATTTTTGCTAAAGTCAAAAAGATTGCTAATCCATAAAGTTTGATTTCATTATGTTTTATTACAGGCATTTATTTTTTGATTAAATAAAGTGATGACGATAGTTTTCCATGTGCTACTCATAAATCCAATAAACAATAAACCATTAGAGTTTATATAGGCAATCCCATTTTTGTCAAATTACTTTGGACAATAGTTTTTTTTTTTGCTGTTAGAAAAAAATCTTTTAATGACATTGATCAAATACGTGCTATCCAATAATCAATAAAAGTTTCTTTTGTCTAACTTTTGAAAGAGTAATGTTGGAATATAAATAAACAATGATTTCATTGCTCAAATAAAATTTAGTACTGTTATTTTTTTATTATTCTTTTAAAATTTTCACTAGTAAAGCTCCGTTAAATTTAGTAAAACAATTAATCTTTCTTCATTTATAAAATTCATCAATTTTGCTTCTTCGAATTTAGACCTATTGCTATAAAAACAAATGTAATATTCATTTTAATTTTATCACTTTTCTTAATTATAATTCTATAGTAAACATTTGAAAAAAAAACCTGAAGACATTAAAAGCTGTTACGTTTTAATTTTCAGAAATGTTCGATCTATTTAATACAAACACAAATATTTAAAGTTAATAAAAATAATATTTTATTTAAACAGGTATAGAGATAAGAACACACATATTATAGTTATTCAATGTTTTTTTTTATTAAAATAAAAACTATAGACCGAAGAATAAATATATAAAAAAGAATAAAAATATTTACAAAAATAAATAAATAAATAGGGAAAACATTTAATTGGTGTAAAAACCACTTATGATATTATAACTGAAAAATCTATAAAAAATATATAAAAATACAAAAGTGTGAAGAAAATGTAAGTATTCCAGAAGTAGGAAAAATATACTGTCCAAAAATATATTAAATAGTAATATAAATAGGTTAAAAACTTACACTATCAACATAAAAATGAAATGTCATATATTCTAAATAAAAAAACAAAATAAGCACTTAAATAATTTAAAAAAGACAATTATGTCTATATAAAAGACAAAGATGACTTAGAGATAAAATTATACACATGTTATGTAAATTATAAGTGCATGATAGATGATTACTATTTGAAAAAAAAGAAGAGAAAACTATATTTAAAATTGTATAAGTACCATTCTGCTCTAAGTAATAAGTAAATATTTACTAAGATTATTTATTAGAAATTCTGGATTTAAAAGAATTATAATCAAGTATTAAAAAATATATTAAAATACTAATGAATACAAATTGTATTTAGCATTGGATTTTTAGAACATAAATTTAAAAAAAATGTATTTATCTATATAAACATACCATAATATTATATAGAAATCAATAGTCATTAAATAGGAATCAATAGTCATGTAAGTAAATAGATGTTATTTAAGTCAAAGAAGTTTTTAGGGTTGATTGTTTTCCCTAATAATGTTTTAGAACTACTGAAATGTTACAAAATATTGTTTTTATGTTCACAAAAGACTTTGTTTAGTGGATTTAAAAAAAAAAATATGAACCTTTATTTAGAGGAAAACTGACAGAACAGTACCATTATATAAAGACTGTATACTCTATAATCCATTATTCTACCACTGCCCTAAGTAATGAAGAAACTAAGAAAATATTAAATGCTGATAATATTATAATGAAAGTTAATTATAAACTTGGGAAAATTATTAATAAACATATTTAACAGTTCCACATCATCAAATTTTTTAGAGACACATAAACCAAGATATCTGGAAGAAAAGTCAAAATGAATACCAAGATCGCTATACAACACTAAACCAGAATTCTTCAGTTGATCCCAGCATATAGGTTATAACAACCAGTCATTAAGCTGTCAACAATCTCAACCTGTCGTCAAGGCAACCTTCTAGACTATATGTTGAGATTGTTGATAGCTTAAGAGTTGATTGTTTTCATCTATATTTATAAACCTATTAAATCCTTGAGTAACAGGCTTTATTATCTTAGCTTATGCATATCTTTAACTATTGAAGCTCAGTTCATATCAATAATAAATTATCATAAATTGACTTATAAGTACTGGATTTCCTTTAGCACTCATGACTTTGTGCCAACCATTTCACAATAATTGTGTTAACGATTTTTATTTTGAATTATTACATAAACTGGAGATTACCACTTCTCAGTTAAAGATTAATATAGCAGTTTTTAATTAAACACAAACACTTAATTTTTCTTTCATGTTGTAGTATCTTTTTTAGATATATGTAAAACATTTATTTAGCCATAAATTGTTGAATATATGAATAACATCATCTGAAAACAAAAATGACTGCAAAGATATATTTTATGCTGAATAATACTCTTCAGTTCACTCTGGTCATGATATTGAACACATACTTTTACAATTTGTTGCAGAATGGTATCAAGATTACAATTACAAAGCCTGGTACTTGTAAATTAAATTGCAATAAACTGAATTTGTTAAATTATGCTGTCAAATATCTGTAAGCATCTTATCACTATTTAATTGTCTTGCATTATTTGGAGCAGTAATACAGTATCAGAACACGCAATGTAAGTCTCATGTCTCATGTTCACTCATTTCAGACATTTATAAAAATTTTATGAACCCTTGAACATAAAACCATTTGATTGTATTATTTTTTTAAACTATTCAATTCAGCTTTTTTTATTAATAAAAAGAAAACATTTTGTATTTAGAAAAAAAACTTTTGGAAAAAGAAATCAAATATGTGCATGTCATTTTATTAATAAATGATTCATCATCATCATCATCAACCATTATCAATCTTCAGCAGGATAAAAGATCTCTCCAAGTTCTCCAATCCATCTTCTCTGATCTTTAGCTTCTCTTCTCCACATCATCGCTGCACACTTTCTTATTTCATCCATTCATCTCACATGTAGTTTCTTTTTCATTCTTTTTACAATATCTTGGAATCCAGTTGAAGATTTCAATTTTTCATATATTATCATCTCTTCTAGCAATATTTCCAGACCAACTCCACTTCAGTCTTTTTAATTTTTTTAATGAGATCAGTAACACCTGTTTGTTCTCTTCCCCCATATATTGTGTTTAGATTTCTTCTTGCTTCTCCCAACATGCATCTCTCCATACTTCTTTGAGTGGTCTGAAGCCTTTGTATTGCTCTTCATTAAGTGTCCAAGTTTCATATCTATAAGTAAGAACTGCAAAATATATTTATTAAAAACCTTCCTTTTTCAAACACACAGGCATATTTTCTTTTACTATCAAGTTATTTTTACCAAAAGCAATTCAGCCAAGTTCAATTCTAAGTGATTAATTTTATCCATGATGTTTCAATCTGTATTAATAATCTGAAAAACGTATTTGTAACTGTTAACTTCTTTTAACTCATCATAATTGATCTTTATTTTCATATTTTGAGAAAATCCCTTAAAACATCACTTTAGTATTTTTAACATTTATATTTAGTTCTATTTTCCAACTTTAATCTGATACCTCCCAAATACTTCCCCGTAGCTCTAAAGCATTAGTTGCAAAAACAACATTATCTGCAAAATCTAAATGACTTAAATAATTTCCATTTACTTTCACTCCTTTAGCTTTTCCATTTCTTAATCCACAAAATACTTCTTGCAGCATTGCTGTAAAAAAGTTTTGAGATATCGAGTCACCCTGTCTTATACCCTTCTCAATGGTGAGTTTCCTGTAGTATCATTATGTAATATAATTGTTGCTATTGCATTTTTATATATATTCTTTAAAATATGACACTATTCTGGATCTATACATTGATGATCTAATGCTTTATTCACTGCAAAAATGTTTATAGAATCAAATGCCTTTTCACAATCAATAAACCTAATGCATAATGGCAACTCATATTCATTTGTCCTTTCTATACCACCAATACCTGTATATGATCTACTGTACAAAAACCACTTTTAAATCCAGCTCTATCTTCTTGGTTGGTGGAAATCCAATGTTCTCTGTAGATGAGTTGTAATTATCTTGATAAAAAATTTGTATAAAACTGATAAAAGGCTGAGAGGTTTGTAATTTCACTATTTTCTTTATCACCTTTGAGCAACACAATATTACTACTGCATTCTTCCAATCATCTGTACATCTTTATCATTTAGACATTTGGTATATAAATTTGCTAAAATTTTTATTTCTTCACCTGCTTATTTTAAGATATCAATTATAATTCAATCATTACTTGGAGCCTTGCCTTTCTTCATCCATTTAATTGTGTGTCTCCCCTTCTTCATTTAAAACTTCCCAGCTAATTCAGAAGCTGTAATAGATATAGTATACATGTTTTTTATTACTATATGATTCTTGATAAAAAATTTCTACCAATTTCATGATGTCATCTCTCTTTTTAGTAATAATTCCATATTTTTTTCTTATTGCTGATATAAA